>VUYV01000002.1:6260269-6619854 GCA_008711295.1 Anarhynchus alexandrinus
TAAGTCTAAATATCAAACTGTATCCCGTGTGGAAATTCTTATGAGCTTTTGAATCTTAATCTTTTGTAAACTTCTTTTCCAGTGTGCTAACATATACTGTGTTAAAGGCAAAATTCTATTTAATGCCTAGGTGTTTGTGCGATGAAACATGGATGTTTTTTCCTCAATTTCTCCTTTAACTTAACCGAAAGATTGCAAGTAGTACTCGGTATGGATTCTCTTTTCATTCAGCGTGCTTGCCGTTGTGGTCTGCAAATGTGTGCAAGGAATGCGTCTGGTGGCTAAAGTATGAAATTACAGAGTTTTCCAGATGCATGGGATGGCCACACATTTCCTCTGTCATGGGTAAGATACTGGACAAAATGCTTCACCTCTAGGAGGTTACAGTCTTTCACAAGGAGTATTGTGCAGCTTATCTCATTCTTATGAAGACCTCTGAGATTTCCAAATAGAAAGTTATGTAAGGATCAAGTACTTGATTATTGAATGTGTAGTTACTTCGGGCGCCGGAATGAAAACAATTGTAACAAGTTTTAGTTAGAAATAATGTTTGTCCGTATTTTTCCAGCAATTGTCTGGTTCATAAACATCTGACCTTTTTACTGATTTTTCCAGGAAGGGGTGAGTCATTGTCTTGAGACTTTATCGGTTGGGTTTTGATGTTGAGCATAATTTGATTTAAGAATGCATACGTGTTTGTGCCCTTGAGTATCTGTTTAGAAATTAATTTTTTCAGTTTTGAAAACTGTTTATCACCTGATATCTATTAAAATGGCATCTGTTTTTATTTATGGCCCCATTTGTGTGTGTACTTTGAAATGTGTGTGCTCTTCAAGGAAGTTTGTACAAATGTACAAGGGACTTTACTAATCTGGAAATGCTGAACGTTGGAAAAATATTTCTGTCTTTTAAAAAATGTATGTAATATGCTTATTCACAATACAAAATCTGAGAGTTGGCTATATCAAGAATCTAAATGCTACAGCTTGATTTCCTGAGTGAGAATAGTAGGAGGTTGGTTGAGATTTCAGGATCTTTTATCTCAGCCTAGCAGAGGATTTCTTTCAAGAGTGTATCTGTCAAAATAACGATCCTTTGGAACAGCAAATCCATCAGAACTTGGGATGGAGAAAGGCAAGAGTAAAGTCTGTTGTCAATGTGTTCAGGTTTCTGTTCTTGGTGAGGGGTGTCCAAGTAGTGATGATTTGTGCTTTCAACAGTTTGCAAGTAAATACTGGAAGGCAGAAGGTTTGTGTTAATGCTTGTGTAGAGTTGTCATTCATGCTATAGACATACTGAACTAAATCTAAAATGTCTAAAAGTTCATTTGTGTATTTAAATTAGTTTTTATACTGGATTGATCAGGTGAGACCCTCAGTTATTAATACAGTAGTTAAATACTTTAGTCCTTATATCTGCAGAGCAGTGTTTTAATGTGCTTGGTAAAGCCAGTAATTAAGTAATGGAGGGGGGTGTTCGGTTTTTTTTGTTTGTTTTCTTGCTTGGGTTTTTTTGGCTTGTTTGTGTTGGTTTGGTTTTTTTTTTTTTATGGAAGGTAAGTTCTTTAACACATTTCAGATTAAATTTTCATTGTTCATAGCACACATGTGCATACTTTTTCAGCAACATGAATTCTTTTTGGTTGAAGAAGAATTCCCTAAAGTCCAGATATGTTCAGCTTTTTCCTTGTGTTGGTGAACAAATTGTTCAGTGAAAGCTGAAATTCCAATCAGCTTGTTTCATTTTGCCCCTAGTGAGTTTACGTACCCCAGTCCCAGTGCTCTCTTGGCAGAAGGTTTAGAGGTTCGTCTTCGGATGCATGTCAGTGCTTCAGCTGGATGGGAGGAGAAGGGGAAAAAAGTATTACACTAATGAAAACCTTCTGGTTTTCATTAAAATGCTGACCCTCTACACTGACTTTGTTTATGGAATTATCTGCAATAAGTTTGTTAGTCTGGGTTGCTGTTTTATCTCCTCTACAAGTTCTGTTCTAAGAGGAGAGCGGCAGCAGTGTTGTATTTCCTGCTAGGTGACAAGAACAAGAACGGGCTTAATTTCAGGTGTACTTATTTTTCTGTTAATTTTCAATAGTATTGAAATTTGAAATAGTTGCGCGTGAGATTCATGAATACCTTTTCCTTGATTTTTTTCTTCAGTCAGAACTCTGCTTTTGCTTTGTCATTTACAATAAAAAGGGCATTAGACTGCTAAAACTGCTTTATAACATTGTGGTTTGTACGTTTGTACATAGTTTTGTTACTTTTTAAATCTTTCAAAGGGAAAGCGCAGTCTTACAGTGAGCTAAAAAGCTAATATTGCAAGACCTGAATTTTTCCTGGGCTTTACTGTGGAACTCTTGTGTGGTCTCGGGAAGTAAACTTATTTTTCCTCTCTGTTAGTTGGGTTGTAAAATAGGAGTAAAGTTTGGGGTTTTTAAAATCAAATTAATATTGTAACAATACCTGCATTTGTATAATACGTCAGCATTCTTTAATGTGCAAATGCAAAGCAATATAGTGTTTTAAAATGTTAAAAGCAAAACAGAAAAAGCAGCAAATTCTAATAAATTGCCCTGATTCTCTTTGATCAGACTGTCCACTTGAAGCAACCATTTAAAAACTCTTCACTTGAATGGGAGAAATCTGCTGTGCATTAACAAGAAAGTTAACCATTTTGTCATAGTATCTCTTCATGTAATGCTTGTGCTTACCAAGTATTTCTTTAGGAGGCAGGTACTGTGCAAATCACTTCTCATCGGCTGGTACCCAAGAAATAGTACAACATGCTTTTTTGTAGTTCCATATTAAGTAAACAATACTTTTCCAGCATTGTGCAATGAAATGACATCCACTTGATTTGAGTTTGGAGTGTTATTTAAGTACTGAAGAACTTCTGAAATATGACAGCAATTGCACTAGAGAGTCGAGAGGCAGTCTTGCTTTTGGCATACTTGGGGGAACCAGATGTGAGTGAAGATGGGTGTGCCTTTTGGATCTTTATCTGTTTTGTAAATCTTTTGGAAAGACGGCATTTGATTGCTGGATTCTTTCTCATTCATGATGGGTGCCCAACTCAAGTGGATGTGAAAACCTCACTTTGTAAATTCTGGTTGGCAGAGTAACTGAAAGCATTTCCTTTGAATATGGGGTATGCTTATTGTACACTTAGTTTTTCTCCCAGATGCTTCATTTCTTTTAAAGACAGTAAATAGTGTCTTACTTTTCTAATAATGTTTTCAAATAAGCATTTGCATTAGGTGGCATAGGGTTTTCTTATGGCCTAGTAGGAAAATAATTCATATGTATGAATCCAAGACAGTATCTGTGCTATGAGACAGTTGGCTTTTTCTGCAGAAGAGGAATATTCTGGTAGAGGAAATTGTAATAGTTATAATGCTCAATGCTTTTTTTTTTCCTATAAGTTGAAAAATTGTTCCTGTTTTAGCTATCTGTTATGACATTCAATTTTTCTGCATTTTTTCCCCTATCTATATGAAGTCAGTCACAATTAGAGGAATATTTCGGGTATTTGACATCCGTAATCAATAGTTGGAATGTATTTTATGTTTGTATTTATTTAGTGCCCAGGTTTGTGTTGTGCTTTGTTCTACACAAACACAAAGTATAAAGACCATCCCCAATTCAGTTGACGTTCAATTCCAGCAGAAGATGGGTCATCTACTGATCATGCCAAATGACAGAGTTGTGCAAAACCAAACATTCAGCATGATGGGCAGTGATCTCCACTGCAGCATCTTAGCCATTTCTTTTGGTAAGCCTTGCAAGCAAAGGGTAGCGACGGGGTGGACCTTTGTAATGTTTGCAGGGAATTAACACATAAGCAACCTAAGAGAATGCAGGAAATACTTGTTGAAATGTACAAGGGAGTGTTGGAGTCTCATGAAAAACAAACAGTAGTCCTTTGGTATAATGAGGTAATAGAGCCGGAATGAGCCAGCAGTGCCCTTGAAAGTGAGGTTAAGAAGCTAATGTTTGATGCAATGGAGAAGGATGCAAAGAGACAAGGAGAGATAACACTCAAGAAACATACGCGGGTGAAATGATCATCTCAGTACCAGAGAAAAGGATGTTGCTGTAATTGAGGAATAAGATGGATAGAGAATGGATAAAGAGTGCAGCTATTGGAATGGTTAGAAAGAGCCTGATTTTTAAAAAAAAAAACAAACAAAAAAAGATGTAGAAGTTGTTAACAAGTCTTAGGATAAAACTTAGATTTGAGATTCAGGAAAGAATGCTCAGGTGAAAGAAAAGTTAAAGGTTAAGAACGTAGTTTGTAAAAGGTACAAAGCAATAAAGTGCAGTAGTTGATAAGAGATGATGCACATTATCTGCATTTTAATGAAATGTGTTTTATCTTAGTTTTTCTCTGAAAATAAGTTCAAATTCATGATTAGTAAACAGAAAAGTGTATGAAGGTCCATTAATTAGCATTGATGAAACAGTTCTGTTCTGAAGAGTTGAGTGTGGGTTCCCTCATTCCCTTCAGATCTGCTTTTATTTAGACCCTAATAGTGCGGACACTTGTCTATATATTTAATTTTACCAATATTTGTTCATTTTATGAGCAAGGTCTCGCAGCATCAGTGAAACTCAATAACGTGCTTAAGGGTGAGTATTGTGTACCCAGAACTTCTCAGAGCAGATTTTCTTAAGAGAGAGGGTAACTGGAAAGCTGATTAAGTCTGCAGATACTCTAGTGATATTGCAGTGTTAATGCCGCCTTCAAGGTAATCTTACAGGACAGTCTTCTATTTTTCACCCTGCTCAGCCCCTCCAATCTGTTTCTGTGGTAAAACGTGCAGTATATCCTGAGTTACCGCTTTTCATCTAAGCTTCCTGGCTCTACCTGTAGATCATAGTTGCTGTGCTGCATTATTTAGATCAGTAAAAATTACTGATGTTTTGTTATTTTCTTTAATTATTTAATTTAACGAGGTCTCGTTTCAGGCTTATGAGCTTTGACTACTGTAAACAGTGATGTAGGATATAGTTTAGTACTTTGATTTATGAATGGTGAAAATCTTGCTCTCAAATGATTTAGAATTAATCTAATTAGTTAAAAGTTTTATCTTAATAATTTTATGTTTATTGTTTGGGAAATTTGCTAAGCAGTGGATGATGACATTTGAGATTTGTGCAGCATGGTCAAGAAGGTGTTACAAATTTGTTTGAAGGAGGGAAGAAAAGGATGAACTTGTGTTGAAAGGTCCTTCAGCATGTTGTAATAAAATGTGGAAAACCAGACTGGAATATCTGGTTAGGTCTCATATCTAAGAAGGTGGCATGTTTAAAAGAGGAAAAATTGGTTTTTGAAAATAAATAGTAACTTATCAGGGAAATCCAAATGCCTGGGATTTTTCTACTTTATAAGTAATGCGCGGGGAACGTAGACTGTACGGTTCCATGAAACTTAGATTGGAATGTCACCATGTGATGTGAGGCAAGCCAAGCAGTTTTGTGAAGTATCCTTACTCTTTGGCATGATACTCAAATATTTACTCCTGTAGCAAGAGGTGTGGTAGTCTGATTAAGTCTTTAGGTTGAGACTAAGGAAATAGGGGTTGTGGGTTATTTGTTTGGTTTAGCGTGATTGCTGCTTTGTTTTGCAAAAGCTGTGAGGCCTCTTGTGTTCCTTGTTCTCATGCCTGCTGAAGTATTGCATTCATATAACCCAGATTTTTTTAACCCATCTCCCTGAGTTTGAGGTCCGTTAATATTAAGTAGTTTTTTCCTGACTGATCTTTCTCTAATAACAAGGGCAACTTCTTTCTAAAATGGCTTTTTAAGAAACATTTTTACTGGTGCTAGGGAGCATAATGATTATCTCTTTCCAGGAGCAACGTTGCAGTTGCTGGGGCGCTAGCCTAGCACTTGAGAGATAGAAGGGTGATTCCCTGAGTTTCGGCTCTATCTTCTGCATTCCTGAGAGGGAAATAGAGAGGTAGGAGTAGTTGTGTGTATTAAGAAGTTTTTACCAGAAGAAACATCCGATTAGTGGTTTGGAATTGGAGTCTTGTAAAACCAGGAGTTGGCTCTGTATGTTAAAACCTTGGTAGGTGCAAACAAAACCAATGACGGGCTGTGTGCTAGCTGCTCCTTGTGCTTGGGTGGCTTAGCACCCACTGACTTTCAATTACTTTGGCTCAGAGGGGATGTCATTTAGTTTCACTGAAATTTCAATAGTTGAACTGAAGTAATTTTCTTAGAGGTTTAAAATAATATCTTACAGATGAGATGCCAGTGGTATTTATGCTTAGTAATTCTTAGATAAAACATTTTTCCATGTTCTGTCTGGTTTATACTGCAAGGCTGTAATTGTAGGCTGTGTAACGAATACATCTTGACATCATTTGTATAAAATGCCTGGCAATTTTTGAGAAACTATGTAATCAACTGAAGGTGATAGTACCGAATGGCCAACATTCATGCTTTTTTCAATAATGAGATACAATGGAATATCAGTGCTTCAAAACACACTTTTCATCCTTGAGTTTTAGTTCTGAAAGGAGAGCTGCTGTTTCATCTTCATACAGGTGGGAGTACTGCTATTACTGTATCAATGCTGGGAAACTGAGAACAGTGAATTTCTAACGAAGACCTTACATGTAAATGTTTCTTATGTTCTTGATAGACTATTTGTAGTACTTTGTACTTAGCATTTCAAACTTTTATCGTGCAGACATAATCAGACTGTAAGTCAAACCTGAAACTTGTGGCTTTAATGAATGTTTTTTTTTCATTAGGTCATTGGAAAAGAGGCTTAATTTTTTGCTGGCATATGTTCATTTGTGAGAAGAGAATCAGGCTTCTATATCTCCAAGTTAATCTGACAGTTGTTTGGATGTTGCCTGTGATACTTTTAGGACTGGTACCACTTACTCTGTTAGAAAGACAGCATAGCTTTTCATAATAATCGTTTCTTCCTATCCTTTCTTAGGTTGTTAATTCCTCTTGCTCAATACAATGTACCCTCAAACTTGTTAAAAATTTCAGTGGATTTGTAGGTGACTCTTCAGTAATTAATTTCACCATATGTCTGTTGTGGAATACCTTCTCTTCAGTTCTGGCTATATATTTTGTTCATTAAACATTGAGGAATGGGTGATGCATATTTTTAAACTTCTCTAAATTTTTGTCTTACTGGTTATGGTAATGAAATAGAATGGAAAGACAGAACACTTGCAGTCTTCATATGTCCTAAAAGAATCAGTGTAGAACAATGTTTCATGTGGTGTAAAGGGATTTTTGTTCTTTAAGTAAGGTGGTGAGTTTTAAAGCATTTCTTCAAGAGCACTTTGCAAATTTTTCATTTATTTCCAGTTGATTTCAATTATCTCAAAGTAGTATGGTATGCAGATTAACCTCACTGCAAGAAATCTTTTTTTTTTTTTGAGATATTGCTATAGAGAGTTGATGAAAACACTTGAAAAAAATCTAAATAAAAATCTGTATATTCCTGTCATAAGTAAAGGGTTTGAGCCTTTGCTTAAATTTGGATCCTTTATCTTTCAATATTCTCTGCCGCTAAACAAGCTAATGCAATAGTAAGTTAATACCAGGAAATGGCACCCTAACGTATTGATCATTTTTTTGCCATGAGATTCTGCTTTTCTTTTTCCTGAAAACAATTTCTTTTTATCTTCATTTGCTAGAACTTCCTGATGATTGGTTTGCTCCATTTTTGGTTTGTTTAGACTATCTTCTTATGTTATTTTATTCACAATCTTCAGTCTCTTCAGACTTAGAATTCATTCGGTTGTTTCAAGAGCAGTAGTTTCTGCCTTCTTAGTATTAACTTCTGTTTTATGAGAAAAGTAGAAGAATAAAGAGCCAGCATGGCAAGTTAATGATGGAGAAGTACCAGTTATGTAAAGTTACTTGTAAGAAGGTTGTCTTTTGGCATCTAGCATGCTTTCTGATGTGTGCAGTTTTCTTCTGGGCTTTGTATGAGTCGTGGTTTATCATCTCTATTATATGGTATAAAACATCTGCAACATCTTAAAAAGGTGTTACTGAACACTTTCATGTTAATATTTCAGCAGTCTTTCATAATAAGTATTGCCATATGAAGAACACTTTTCAGTAGCCATTGTTGCTTTAACTTTTTTGAGTGGAAACAATGGTAGATATGTTTTATATAGTGCTTAAATGTGCAGTTTATGAGTTTATCTTTTGGCTTTAAACCTCAAGGACAAAATATGAAAAGACATTGAAAGCCAACCGTATCGTGGGCTGCACCAAAAGAAGTGTGGCCAGCAGTTCGAGGGAGGTGATTTCTCCCCCTCTACTCTGCTCTGGTGAGACCCCACCTGGATTCCTGCGTCCAGCTCTGGGGCCTTCAGCACAGGAAAGAGTGAGTCCAGAGGAGGGCTACACAGATGATCAGAGAGCTGGAGCACTTCTCCTATGAAGTACAGGCTGAGAGAGTTGGGGTTGTTCAGCGTGGAGAAGAGAAGGCTCCAAGGAGACCTTATAGCAGCCTTCCAGTACTTAAAGGGTACCTACAGGGAAGATGGGGAGGGACTTTTTTTCAGGGGGTGTAGCAATAGGACAAGGGGTAATGGTTTTAAACTGAAAGAGGGTAGATTTGGATGAGGTATTAGGAAGAAATTCTTTACTGTGAAGGTGGTGAGACACTGGAAACAGGTTGCCCGGAGAAGTTGTGGAGGCCCCATCCCTGGAGGTGTTCAAGGTCAGGCTGGATGGGGCTTTGAGTAACCTGGTCTCATGGAAGGTGTCCCTGCTCAGGGCAGGGGGGTTGGAACTAGATGATCTTTAAGGTCCCTTCCAACCTAAACCATTCTGTGATTCTATGATGATATCCAGTAAAGCTGTATTTGACACAGAAGGTAGTACGGTTCATCCGATTACATTCATGTGGCTGGAAACAGTTTGCTGTTTCAGTTGCAAGTAGTTAATTTGAATTACATTTGGTATGCTGTTACCCTACATTAATACTAGGAATCCTAAGTTACATCTTGAGAAAAACACCTTTATTCAGTATTTTCTCCATGATCTTACATGCCTGCTTTAGCCTCCATATTTATGTACTAGTTGTGCATTTATTGTTGTTGTTTCCTAGTTCTATTGCTCTTCAGTGTTGTGCTGTAGTTACTGGGAATCTACTTGTTTCCATTTGGGTTCTTTATCTATTACATCCATTTTATTGCAAAAAAAGCTATTACTAGTTTATGCATTGCAGTTGTAAATATGAATAGAATTGTTTCGAAGATACACAGACTCAGAAATCAGAGATGACTATGCAGATGTGGTGATAAATGTATTGTGTAATCTCTCCAGTTGTTTGTTGAAGCCAGGAAAACTATTTTGCAGCAGGGTGAAAAACACTTCAGTCAACGTTTTGGTTTATTGTTGAATTTTGAATCCTTGATGTGAGATGTTTGCAATACTCATGAGCAGTAAAGTTCTGTATCAATCAAAACACTTCATACAGGCTTAGTTAAAAGTATGTTTATTAATATATTAGTATATTGTATCTCAGCATGATTTTAAAATACAAGTAGAACAAATGAAACTAATGATGGTAACACCCATAAAGATGGATGCTGAGAAGCATAGCAGGTTAGAGAGCGTTAAATTATTTTTAAATTGCTCTCTTGTTGCTAGTGATTGCCTCTGAACTGGGTGATACATTTGATTGTTTTGTGAATGATCTGGTTTGTGTCATGCTAGAGATCCAAGTATTTATTATTGGTTTGTGCTAGTATGTATTCTTGAGAGGCATAAAAATTTTGGATTGATTGTATGTAAGAAAAAACACTTTACTTATACTATCAGGAGTGCATTTTTAATTGTAACAGGTTGATATCAAATGAGTATTTCCAGCCTAATGGACTAATGCAAAATGTGTAAGTATTAATTCTGGGCACATCTCATGTGAGTTGCTTCCCGCATATATATAATCTAATTTGAAAACAGTTACAATAAATCCAAGTCCAATATAACTTTTAGAGCTGAAATTTATTTTCACTACAGTACAGGCTTTCTTTTGGCAATTTAAGAAATGCCAAGAATTGACCTGTGTTTCATGCTATTATCATCAGGGTCACATTCTTTTAAATGACTTGGGCTAAAATCTAGTTCTCTGGATGACTCCTTCAGATAGGAATATCAAATTGTAAGCAGTACTCTCTCTCTCCTGTTTTTTCTCTCCCTATATAAATCTTTCTAGACTGTACAAGGTTATTTTCAATTTGCAGAGGAGAGAAGTTGCTTCAGAGTAAAGAAGAAGTAATCTAGCATTCTAAAGTAAAAACTTTGCATTGAGAATTTAATTGCTAAAGAGATGTTTCAGGATACTTCTGACAGTTGAAGATACTATATTCCTGACTTACTTGATTCAGTTTTGCTACTTTTGTTTCAGTTTAATTATTTACTTGGAAGCTGGAGAGTGGAGACACTTAATCTTCGTACAAAATACTATTTAATGTATCAGTTAAATATATTGCCTATGCTTTTTTATGCTATGAAGGCAAATTTTGCTGTCACAATAAACCTTGTGATTTTTTTTTTAATGTGAATTGCCCGTTCTGCTCTTGTAAAACTATAATAATTTTGCTTATTTTAAAGCATCTGGGAAATAAATCCTTCATGTGATTGTTTTGTGATATCACATGTGGTACAGAAGAATTTAGTCAACTATATTTTGGTAAATGATCTTTTGAACATTTTAAATATTCAGTATTTATCTAAGACTCATGGGGCGATAGTTACAAATAAAAAATATGACAGTGTTCTCCTCCTTTGCAGGAATGATATGTTATTGTCTCTGAACTCTTTTTATTGAGATTTTCTTGCTTTCTTCCCAAATCATTCTCTTCAGGAAAAAACGGGTGGCTGGGGAGTGTCTTTACTTTCCCATTATATGCTAAAGATGCATTGAATTCAGGTACTGACACAGATAAGAAAATGACTTAATTAAACTTTATTTTGTTTTTATTTATTTTCTTTCTAAAAGACGGCATGGTTTTACACACTGATATATAATGATCTGTGAAATAAAAAAAAGAGATACTTAGAGAAAAGGTACTTCTCTTGTATTTTTTTTCTACCACAAAATCCTGATGTGTTTTTGATTACAAATTGGCATGCTTTAATCACTGATTTGAAAATGTTTTTGCTAGGATATAAAGTGTTAAGGCTCCCCAGATATGAAACATCAATTTTCTGTGAGTTTTTAATCAAGCTCATAATGCTAAAAACAAACTTGGAACTCCCATGTGCAATTAGATGGTTTCAGTTTTATAGTCAACGTAATAAGAAAAGACGTAACAGTTTTATTCAGTGTAAAAGAAATGGTTTTGTGGTTTTGTCATTATTTCATGTTTTATACACTATTTGAGGCTGTTTCTCAGAATTTATTTAGCATTTTATGACAGTTCCTAGAACATTGATTATTTACCAAGATGTATCACTTCCTGTTTAATATTTTGCTATTTTAATTCACTGAGGAGTTAGTGGAATATGTACTTAGTAAAGACATGAGTAGCACTTTGTGTTGAAGAATGAAAGTACACAGTTGGATTTTCCATATAGGACATAGAGTGTGATGTGGCAATGCTGTAATATAAAGGAGAGGTTCCATGTCTTTAGGCGAGAAAAAGACCATGCCATTTTCTTCTACTTAGCAGTTGATGTGTAGTAAGGAGGGTTAGTTTTATGGGGTTCTTTGGTTAGAACTGGATTTTGAAAGGGAAATACTGTGATTTGTTCCAAGTTACTGTGCTGACATGCAGTTGAGTTTTGAACTGCATCTCCAGTATATTGTGTTTTTTACTGTTTTGCTCTTTATTATTTCTGAAAAGTCTTTAGGAAGGAAACCTACTAATTATTTACTGCAGTAGTGTTTTTTTCTGTGGCTGTAAGCAACGGAACAAGCTGATTTGCATGGAGTATAGAAATAACAGTGCTTAAAATGTTGCTGTTAAATTGATATCTCAAAATATTTCTTGATTAGGTCAGGGAGAAGGCACTCAGTATCTGCCTGTTGCGTAAGCAGTGAAGTTATCCCAGTAGGGTAAATTGTACAAAAGAGGCTTAAAGAAGGAATTAAAAGGGAAGTAGTAGGTGGACAGGAGGTGAAATAATTAGATTAGAAGATGATTAAAAACTGATCCTGAGATATTCTGAGAAGGAAAAAGTGGCCAAGACATTTCTGTTTCAGTCACAGATAAAGTACCTAGATTTGATGCTTTTTTTATCTATACCTTTCTGATCTCCACTGTATTTCGTTGTGAATACCCTTGTATCTTTATTAGTTTAGTCAGGAAGGAAATAACTGTAGAAGGTAGGCTCCTGCTGAATTACCTTTTAATTTCTACATTGGCTGTTTGATTGGCTCTCAAAAAGAAATTGGCTTTTCAAAAAGAAATGGATGCAGTCTGGTGTCAGTATTGCCAGATGTGACCCTGTCGTTCCAGGTTTAATTCTGTCCTGAACGTGGGTACTATTTGTCTTGCTTCAGAAATTTTTGCTCTGATTATGCTGTAGATTTGCTTGCTTTCAGTATTGAACTCTCACAGTGGCGTGGAATATATTTATGGAGCCCATTGTCTTTTTAATACTGATGTAATTACTATGCCACATTACAGAAACAGTATGAAATTGAGCTGTTTTGAGTTTGGGCTTTGTATATGTTTTGGAAAGAATGAGAAAAGTAACTATGACAGTTTAAAAATGTGGGATTTTTTTTTAGTACACTGAAGTTTGTACTCAGCTTTTGTATATGCAACTTCAATGTCCAAGTAGGCCATAATAGGGGGTTTTTACCGTTTTAAAAATGTAACTTTTCTAATGGAAGTGCATATGCTTATGGTTAAATTACATCACTCTGTTTCCCTTGTAATTTAAGTTATTTGGAAAAGAAAAATACCTTGTTAACCTGGAAGGGGAACAGTATGTGTTTATATTATTTGATCTTGCAAAGATTCTACTAGAATAAAAAAGTTTTATGAATAATTTTAATGTCATTCTTTCAGTACAGGTTATGATTCTGAAATCTATGATGAAATACAAGAGGACTTTACTGTATATTTCTAGGCTTATATTTTAAAAACTCTGAGATAAACTCATACACAGCAGAATTGTGTTACATTTTAATGTTAAGTTATCTGAATCACAAAACCTTGAAAAATTCCATTGTTTTGAAGATGCCAGTAGGAACATCTGATTTTAATTTAAATTCTTTATTCACTTATGTTAATGTTACTACGAGTTTTGCTTTTAAAACAATGAGTACAGTAGATTCCATTGCAAATAGAGGATTATTTTTGTGGGTTTGGGTTTTGTTGTTGTTGTGTTTTGGTTTTTTTGTGTGTGTGTGTGTGGTTTGTTTGTTTGGTAGTGGTGGGGTTTGTTTTTTAGTTGTTTGGGGGGGGTATTTTTGTTTGTTTGTGTGTGTGTGTTTGTTTTTCTTCTTCCAGGGTGTTCTCTTTATCTGAAATAATGTTCCAAAGAAGATAGGAAGCCTCTAATTTACTGCCATGTCAATTTCTTGTTAAGTATATGGATCTGGTTTTATAATCAAGTTTGAAAAGTATTTGCTATTGTTTGCAAGATATTAATGAAGAGGAGAAAATGTGGCTTGTATGTTCTTTCTCGTGAACACTAAAATATTCACAGGTGATACTGAAAAGAGAAGTTCACCTTAGAGTAGGATTTTTGACGAAAAATCCCCTAGTCTATTCAGTTGACAAAACCAAACAGCATATGGTGACTCAGTTAACAGACAAGCTTTCCAGTTCCGTAACTGTTTACCTAACCAGTTCCCAGTGATCTCTGATCTTCTGAAGCACTGAACAGTGTCTGCTTCCATTTTACGGGAAGTGAGTGTGCTCGGAACAGAGTCTGTGGTAAATAATTCTGTTAATATTTGTAGCCCTTCCTAAGCAACAAAAGGCTAATGATTCAGTTCAATAAAATTGAAGAGCTGATCAGAATCAGTATCTTACTCTGAGTGATCTAGAAGAGCAAATATTTGTTGACAATCTGTATAGTACAATTGTATCTTTTGAATACCAGTAACAACAAATGTGAGGCGTATGCCTTCATCTTAAATCTATCTGATGGAAGCTCATAACAGCACTAGGAAATACCTTCTTATATTCCAATTGCATTCACTGTGCGTTCCTACATTAGGAATAGAGAGAGTAGTTGAAACAGTTTATCAGAGCTATGCTAAATAAGGAGATTCTGTCTGGATCTCTGTGTCTGTATTTAAAGGTAAAATATTTACGTTTACCAGAAGATCCAATATATATTATTTCAATACCAAGTTCCTGTAGGTTTACTAGGTATTTTAATTACACCTATTGTGAGCAGTGATCTAAAGTTAACACCAGGATATGTTTGTTTTATTCCTGTGCAATAAGTTTTATTTTATGAGTTCAACATTTACTCCAATTACTGTTTAGAAATAGTGCCATGAAAGGTACTTTGTTTAAGGAACTGTTGACTTGAGATTAATATTCTAAATAACGTGCGCCTTTATTAAATACATATGAGGAAGGTTATAAGGGATATACCTTGCTCTCTGTGTGTTGAAATGGTGAAGTTCTGCTGCTGATATTCAGTGCTTGGATTCTGCATAGATATTTTTATACTGTGTTTATTCTAATTGTCAGAATCATAAGCAGTAGGATTCAATCCGTACCAAACTTTTTTTTCCCCTTCCTACTTATTCCACTGAGATAAGGCTTAAATGTGCATCTTTAAATGTGAAGCACGCCAACTTGACTTGTCTGCATGGGATTGTGCACCCTACTTGTTAAACACGTTAGGTTTTTAAGTCGGTTAAAAATTGTATCCTCAGAACGGTCTACTTAATAGCTGAGCAGATAAATACAAGGAAGTGATATTTGGATGACAGGGAAGTTGATACTCTCCCTTCTTTTTTGCCTCCCCCAGCTGGCAGAAAGTACTTCCTTGTTTTAAATTTGTATCACTTACTATCACAGTCATCTTGGCTTTTTGGTGAGTTCAGAGCTATGACTCTGTTACAGTTCTGAACTATAGTATAGTATAGGTTCTGACGAAGTTTTATGCAAATTAATAGTTATTTAATAACCACCTACTCTGAGGGAAACATTTAGCTTTGTGACATTGATACCACTCCCTTCTTGAGCGCACTGTTCTAAGTTCACTCTGTAGTATGGAGAGGAAAAAAGCAATGCGTACTCTGCTTGTCAGGATGCTGTGCCAGACTGGCCAGAGCAGGAACTTAACCCTTCTCTGAAGAATTTGGCAATGGGCAAGATCTCTTTCCTGTTTCTACAAGTTTTTAGAAAACAGATCCTTTATTGAGAATGCAAAAATTAAGTCACATATGCCAGAACTGGAGAGTGTCAGGGCTGCTTGCTCATTTGGTCTTCTGTGGATGAATTTTTAATAATATTGTGGAAGTATCTATAATATGTAGAGAGGCATTTTAAAGTTTTTATAGTTTTCGGTAGTTTCACCAAGGGATTGTTTGGTCATACACTAAAATATTCACCTTCTAGATTGAATGTCAAACCATGTAATAATCTTTTCTAACTGAAGAAGAAATGATTCTTTACACAAATTTTCACAAATAAAAATCTTGCAGCATTGTTTTCCAAGCCAGATGCTTTTTTTTTTCTTGCAGATTTTCTGCAGGCTAGTGTTAGTCGTGCAGTAAATGTGCTGGTTTTGTACAGAACTTCTGCTTCACATGAGGCCTCACATAGCTATTCAGTATGGCGAATTCAGTATTCTGCTGCTTCATTGATGTAGCCCCACTGCTTTATACTCTGTTATTCAAGTGTTGCTGTAAAATGGGATTTTCTCCAGGTATTTCTTACAATGAGCAAAAGCATCTCTAAGCATTGTACAAACAGTAATATTTTTTTTACTGTGATGCATCGTATCCCACTTACTTCATTTATGGTTAAAGTCTTCCTGGCTCCTTTTGCAAGTGACATAACTAGGACTAAAATCTACTTATGCTTCTGTCTGTTTATTAACAGCATTCGGTCAATCCCAGAAGACTCAGGAAATGCCTGCTTTCTGGCTTGACTATGGTGAAAATAAGATTTCTTGGTGTTTAGGGGGATGGACATAATTATGTCATTTGTATATACAAGGCAAGTGTAGTGCTGTCACTGTGTTATAAAGTGGCAACCATTTTAATCCAATAATGCTTGAAAACATATTTATGATTTGTGATCTGCTGTTGTCTTGGCCAGAGCTGTTTGAAAATGGTCTGATGTGTGTTAAAGTGGGAATTAAGCTTAAAGTAGAACTAAGTGGAGAGTTAGTGTTTCAGAATTAAGCTTTGGTTCAAATGCAAATAAGACTCAAGTATTTTCAAGTTCTCTATAAACAGCATATGTGAAAAAAAAATGGTTAAGTTTTTTTTAAACAAATTTCCTCCCAAATATAAAGTTTAATGAGATTAAGGGGCTATCTGAAATCTAAGTGAGTGGATTCTGATCCAATTTTCAAAGTATGGTATATACTTTATGTTTGCTTGTATTCTGCAAGCAGAGATATATAGTTAGTGATACCTGCTTTGTATGTGCGTGTGTTTATATTTTTCTCAGGTGGTGGTGGTAATGAAGTCCATTCTGTTTGCTTGGGATGGAGTATTTAACCTCCTTACTAACTTGTAGGTAAAGATGTTAAATCAAATCTGATACATACCCACAATGAACAACCCTGTTCATTGGCAGCTATGCGCTGTGTTGGTAGAACTTCTGAGGAGCAAGAGACACTGCATTTAGGAAACCGCACTGCCTGCAGGGTGAGGCAGGTGGTGACAGCCATGGGAAGACAGAGCAGGAGTCCCCTGAGAGAAACAGAAAGCAGACCTATAGGTAAACTTATGAAGAATCGAGTTTTTCTTTAGTTAAGTTTGCGTCCTGATACAATGAGGTAAATAGACTGTTTAGTTCATATCCATTAACTGAAGAATTCTGGAGGTGATTCATAAGCTGGACAAATAGGAGTGGCTGTTGAGATGCCCTCTGTGGCTGCGCGTTCCTTTCCCCTCTCGTCTTAACATTGTTGTTCAGCATCCCAGCTGTGAACTGTTTACATCAATTTGCTCTGCTGGTAGAAAACTAATGCTCTTAAAATCTAATCGTTAGTCCAACTGATCCATTTAGTGTCATGGGTGAACTGGAGTGCACAACTGTAATCTCTAGTGCCAGTCTCTAATGTCTTTCAACTGATCTGCTGATCTCCAGGTGCAGAACCTGATTCTGTTGTGTTTCTGGCTGCTCATTCCAAAAGCAGTCACAAATGTTTCTACTCCTGTTCTGTCTGTGGTAGATTTCTGCCCTTTCCTAGAAAATAAATGTGTCTGTCACGCTTGTGAAGTTGTTAGCTGCCAAGCAAGACATGCCTTCCTGCCAGACCTGACTTTCCATCAAAAGTTTCCAAAGCAGTTCCTTTGCTGCTGGTCTGAGGAGATCTTTAAAGAGAAAAGCACAGACTTTGTATTTCTCTTCCTTAATTATGGCTCTCCGTTTTTAGCTTCACTTCAGAAACTTGACTTGCTATATTCTTACATTCTCTTACAGCATGGCTAGATCTCCAGCGGTTCAGTACCACTTTAGAGTTGTTTGCTCACTTTATCATGCAAATATTTCTCTAATCATAGAAATCAACTTCAAAATCAAAGTTGACAGTGGTGTTGCTTTTTAAGAATATATACAAAAGTTTAACTGGCAAATGATTTTTCATACTGTGTTCATGCTATGAATTTATTAATTCTTTATTGCTTAGAGCAAAGTAGTCTTTCATCCAGCTAAAAGTAATTCTTTAACTCCCATTGTTTTTTCTTTTGCGTATTAAGCACTTCAGGTCTGAATTTCTAGCAGAGTTTCTCACTTAAATGTTTTCAAGCTGTACACACAGTTTAGTGATAACACCAGTGTCTTAATTTTTGCAAGCAAAATAGCTCCATGTCCTGAAGGTCAGCTGAAAAACTGTTTGCATAAGTTCTTCCTAGGAATTATGTTTCCTTTTCATGTCTCCAAAAGACTAGTAGATTTTCTTCATACTATTCTGCCTGTACAGTCTATACTGAACTTTTGTTTTAATATGAAATGAAAATGTGAAGTACTGTGTAGTTTATGTATATGCACCTGTAACTTTTTTTTTTTCATCTTAATCTCTGGGTGCCTCTGTTTTATTTCCAGCGTAGCTGTGGCTTTTGATGTCGCTGCTCTGAACCTTGTCATTGATACTAATCTTCTAGTCTATAAAATGCTTAGCCTTTAAGTTTGCTCACAGACACATTTTTTCCACTCTCTTAACTTTAATGCACAGATTGTTTTCAGAGAGGAATGAGGTATAATTTCAAGGTTAGTCTGGAAGCTACAATCCAAAACTTGTAGAAAGCAGAAAAGCAAGACACTTTCTGTTTTGTTCTTGATATAGAAACAGCTCTTTGTTAGTTTTTAGAGGTAAAACTAACAGGATGTTTAAAAAAAATAAACTACTATTTAGCTGGAAGCAGTTTTTGTCTGACTGTTAGGAAGAAGCACATTGCAGTTGCAGGGAAAAAAGAAAAACCAAAAGACCAAATTGATAATTATAAAGAAAAGCAGGCAGGAAGAAAGAGAAGTGATAATCAGTTCAGACAGTAAAAGAGAAAAGCTATTATTCTAGGATGAAAAAGGAAGCAGGAATGCATAAAGATAGATACAAAAATAGAAAACAAAAACAATTAGGCACTGAAGAGGTTTCAAAGATCAGAACAACTGAAATGTATTGTCAGAAATAGATTAGTGTAACATACTCTAATTAAAATACAATTTTATAATCTAATTTGTCCGGAAGACAAATAGGGAAAGGTATAGTATACTGGTAAGTTCTCATTAATATATTTATGTCTGATTATGTTCCCGTAACTTTTAGTGTAGCTCATCAGGCAGTTCTTTGCACAAACACTGCAAGTTTTTTTTTAAAAAATAAATAAATTTACCTGAAGTAATCTCATTCATGTAAAATGTTGAATCATTTGAACTTAATTCAAGTCCTTGATCTTTATTTTAAGAAAAAAGCAAGGTGCATAATGTTTCATAGAAACACCAGATATTTTAGAAGAGTGATAAAATCTTGAGATGTGAAGTAGTTGCTATATAATATTTTGTAATTTAAAATATTAAAAGTTCTTGAATTGAGTTGGGTCTTTTCGTCTTCTGCAGGAAGGAAGGACATTATGCAGAATTTAACCTATCATTTAAATTTATCCATAATTCAGGTTCATTTGAGAAACCCTCGTGGGCTTTAATTGAGTAAACAAGAACTGCTATGATCAATGTTGAGTTATATAATCAGCCACATTTTCTTAGTTGGATTGCTGTGGACTAGTAGTTTTGTGGTTAAGTAATTTGTTGCTTTTCCTAAACTTTAAATAAAAAACGTTTCTATCCACAAATGCACTGGGGAAGATATTGCAGATTTAATTAATTATAGTAATTAATTGAGATAGGTTGCTTAAACTTGTAAGTTGATACAGTTTTATGTTCAATATGATTCTTAAGGCTTTCAACTGTGTTGTCTGGAGATATCGAAATGGAGGTCAGTGAAATGGAGACTAATCAGCAAGTCAATGTTGATGCGGTAAACTAGAGTTTATTGTAAAGAAATCATTTAGTAAAACATCTGGGGTTTTTTTAGGAATATGATAGCACAGTCCTAGCTTTTAATGCAAGTAGAAATGCTTTCTGAAGTTGATGAAAGCTGGGAACATTAACCCTTTAAAAATCTGAGTCTGGTTTAATGCCTTTTATTTGAAACTCCCATATAAACCAGTGTCTGGACTACCTACTGGTAGCTTTAGGAAGACTAGAGGTTTGATATTTATGCTGTAGTATTCCTTCCACTCCTTCTCCCTCTGAAGAGATCCTCCATGTTTTTCTTTTTATTGGGTCTTGAGGCTTGTTTGGGGAAAAAACAGGTGTCTGTAAGAGGGGGAGGGCAAACTGAAAGGCTGTTTTGTCTTTGGTGCAGATTTGATTCAGCTTGGCTCCTTGCTTGATGATTCAGCTGCTATTATTGTAAAGCTTCCTGGTATCTGCAAAAACCTGATAAATTTAGAATTGCATACCTGAAGTATTCGTAACATTGATCTGTGGTTCCAGTAAATAATCTGGAAGTAGAATTTAGGGAGGTAACATTTCTTTTTGGAATAGTCTATATTGACTTACTACAACCTTTTTGTGAAGTGTCAGATTTGTTTGTTTATAATGCAGAGACTTTGGACTACATTCCAGCTTTTGAGTGGGCAGTTTCTACTTACGGCCACCATCCATTAGCTGATGTCAATCGGTTCAATAATAGTCAGTTGCAGTTTTAATAAAGTTTTTTACAAAAATTGCCCGCTCAGGTGCTAAGAGGTGTGGGGAGTTACTAGACAAACAGTGATATGTATTTGCCTTGAAATATTGTTGAGAACATACTTTGCTATCAAGAGAGAAGATAGATATTATAGGATGTGCTTTTCTTTTTTAATTGCCTTTTGCTGATCTTTAGTTAATGCAGTTTTCACATTTCTTATAAAGGAGTCAGCCAAATTAATACACTGATATATTTCTTTTGAAATTCCAGGCTTGAATGTTATTGTAACTATTTGGTCCATTTTCTCCTCTGTATAGTATTGCCTGGTTTTTGCACTTTTTTTTTTTTTTCTATTCAAGATATTGCTTGGTTTGGCTTGTATCTCAGTGCATTAATTTGATTTCCTTTGTTGCAGTGTGGAATAGTTTCTGCTTGTGTTCCTGGATGAAAAGAAAACTCTTTGCTTAATTGAGGCCCAGAGCTCAAACATGGATGCTTCTGGAGAGAAGTTGAAAGGACCACGAGTAAATTTGTGACTTGCCTGTAGAAGCCTCTCTGAAAAGGCCATTCCTTTCTGCTTATTAATTGATGTTGCCTTTATGTTTTGCTCATTTAGCTCAGTGTCATTATTGAGTAGTATAAGGTGATTTTTGTGACAGTGGACTTTCATTCACTGGTTTATTGTTTATAGAGAATTTGAAAAATTGTGAAGCTGATGTGTTTGCTTAATATATTTTCTTTATCTGTTAATTGAGATCTCTGTTCTACAGTACTTACATGACTTACAGAGAACTTAAGAGGCATCGTCAGTATGTCCAAATCAATCCAAGGAATCAATCTTTATGTGAGAGTTTATTATAGTGTTTTTATTTTGAATACAAATCTACAAATCATCTGTTGATATTTATTTTTTTAGGCTTCCAACTTTGGTCGTTCATAAGCCAGTTTTCAAAAAATGCTTTGGTACTTCTTGAAAGTACGAATTTTTTTTGTCCTTCACACTTTATGCTTTGTTCTAAAAAAGTGCATAATATAATTGCTGACCAAAAAATGGCAGTGAACAAAATGATGTTGTGAAGCTGTCTCACTCTTCAAGAGAGTGGGAATGTACTACTGCTTTTTTTTTTTTTATAATTCCAGTAAATGTGGCCTAATGGCCCACTAAATTAGGACTTCCATTCCTCATCTCAGAGATCATTAATGCATCCATGAGTAGTTCTGTAGATGTCAATAATGGTGGAGGAGCTGGACTGATGTAAAGGTGCGCAGAGTGGTGAGGGTAGCTAATGGGTTTTAATTGTTTTCTTACATGGGATTTACTCCATTCAGGTTGTTCTGTGTATGTTCTATGCATGTTCCTCGTACAGGGAGGAAACAAATTCCTTCTTCCGTTGAGGGGCTGTGGGATAATCCTACAAAGCTGTCTTTGCACAGAGCATGCTGTTTCTAGAATCAGGTGAAGAGGAGGAATTGAAGAAAGGAGGAGTTTTTGTACTTGGTCAGTGATTAAATGCTTCTGGTAAAGCGTGAGGGGAGAATAGCATGTCAAACGTACTCACGTCTTTCCATTCCAGTTTCATATTAGTATCAGAGAATTAATTTTGACCAGTAGAGTCCTTTTTTGTTTGAACAAAATACTTGGAAAGCCATCCTCTCTGGTTACATGTTCGGAAACATAAGTAATGAGGTGTCTGTAATGCTAATGAAACCGTAGCAGCAAATGAGAGCTTTGTGGACTAAAGAGCCTAAGTAGGACAGCAAAGGCTTTGTTCTGCTCTGCACTGAAGGAAGTCAGTTCTTCTTAATGGTATTGGATGTTGGCTGTATGCCAAAAGCACCTTTTGGAAACTTCTTTTGGATGCCAGGTTAATGTTGTCAGAGTAATTGCAAAAATTAGTGGAATGAAAAAAATGCTTCTTGAGATTGATGATGTATTTTTATGCATACATGCAACAGTGGTGTGACACTAAAGTATGGTAACCGTCTCCCTCTTCCCACACACAAAGAGCTTTTCTAAAAACAGTAGCAGGAACGTCACTTCATTTGACAAAAGATATTTAATGTGGAAATGTCCAGTTGGTGTAAAGTGGGTGCTTCAGAACAATATGAGACACAGATCGTGGTTTCCCAAATATATTAAAATCCTGTCTTTAGTCCCTCTCCTGTCTCTTGGCTGTTTATATGGTTCTCTGGTGAAACAGATCAGGGAAAGTGGTTGTGGTTTTGGTGGAGAGAGTGATGCAGAGGCAGGAGCACACTGCTGGTAGTGGAATAGGATGGGTCCTTTTGGTTGGTAGCAATCGCATGCCTTTGGATCGATGTGTTTAAGGCACTAACGGCCATGGTTGTTAGTCCATGGTGTAGGATACTGAGAGCCGCAAGGCAAGATTTGAGAGCAACATTAATCCCATTACATTCTTTATTGTTCTTGTTGGTTGTATGTACTTGTGTTGAAGTGAAGACGTTTCCTTGAGTCTTAAGCTCTGCAGCATTTTATGGGATTTTTCGATTTAACTTCAGATCATCCTACTGCGTGTTGAAATTGAACTGAAATTGCTAATACTAAAGGTCAGCATGATTTGTTAGGTTCAGGCAAGTTACTGAATCTGCAAGACACAGCTTCTGATACACAAAAAAAAATAATGAGGTGTTTAAGTTAAATAAACTTTGCCTTTAAGTGTTTTCTTTAGCTTCTTTTTCTTTCTTTTCCCTTTTCTGCTTTGTATTTTCTTAATTTACCGTGAAGTGTCTCTGGATACAGCATATACAGGACACAAACTTTGATGTTGCAGTTGCTTGTCTTTTTGGATTACTGAGTCGTAAGCTGAAAATCGTCCATTTTTGCTCTGTGGCAAATTTTTTAGCATAAAATACAAGTATGAGTGAGACTAAAAATGCTTGCTAGGCTGTATTTTGTACCTTCATTCATTCCTGCCTGATCCCTAACCCCACCATATTTACACCTGGGTTTTGGATTTTCAACTTGTCCTAATTAGTGTATCCTCCACCTGTTGATCAGTACAGAATACAGTGAAAGATAAGCTTTGAAGATTATTTAACCTATTAAAAATCCCCCAACTTTTTTTGGAAATGTGGTATATTTTTGACTTTCTCTTTGGTTTGTGCCTTTGCTTTGCTGTAACTTTCTTAATGGCTAACGACAGGTTTGCTTTCTTTGGAATCTCTTGCTAGAGCTGATGGTGAGCTGTGTATATAGATTTGCTTTAATAAATGTTTTTCATATGCAGACTACACCCAACTTTGTCACGCAGCTGTAATTTGTATTATTTTTCTTTCAGTGGGTAATCACAAGAGTGGAAGTAATTTTTTTTTAATCCAATGAAATTACAACTTCTTGTGTTTTAAAACTGCCAAACACATCTCTCATTTTGAACAGTCTCTTATTGTCTAGTACTGATCTTTGGTTATGTCTTTGTTACCTAAGTGGAAAAGATCCGCTTTTGAATGAAAAGATTTATAGGGGGAAAAAAAGACATATTTGCATTATGAAAGTAATCAAGGACTGCATACAACTTAAAATGCAGAGCTGTTTTTACAGAAAGAGATGGATCTGTGCCTGCACATACAGCTTACTGTTGTGGTGTATGGCTGGTGAGTGTGTGTGGTTGGGTGTGTGTGTGCGTATATATATATACACACACACATGTATACACAGACATGTGACTGATTTATAACTTAAATAACTTCTATTCAAGTAGTAAGCATTCCCTTACAGCACAACTCAAATTAATTATATGTTGTTTCTGGTGCTGCTGCGATTCTTAACTAATTCTGGGTATTTTGTTTCCTTTTGTTTTTAAAGGATCAGTTTGATAACTTGGACAAGCATACGCAGTGGGGCATTGACTTCTTGGAGAAATATGCAAAATTTGTAAAAGAAAGGATAGAAATTGAGCAAAACTATGCAAAACAACTGAGGTAAGGATTTTTTCTTTTTCTTTTTAAAAGAATCTTAACAGTTACTTAAAACCATTGTATCAGATGATGGGGAGGTATGTAATGTCGTGATTAATGACCATTTTTCATTTACAGAATGAATTAGATCACTAGTTCTTTTCCTGACAGACAACTTTTTCTTTACCAGAAAATTACCTTTGAGTGTGTGCTTGCTTGCTTGTTTTTGCCTTCTTTCCTCCCTCTCTTCCCACCCACCCTTCAAATCTTTGAACTAAAAAGGTTTTAAGACTTAAAATTTAAGATTCAAAATTAAACAAACCATGGTAATATTTTTTCCACTGACTATCAGCATGTTTGTTGCAAATTACATTACCTGTATCTACATTTTTATGTGTGTTCAACCAGTTTCAAGCCTCTGCTACTAACACATTTCTCATGTTGAATTGGCAAGAGCTACGCTACATTGTGTTAAGAAATCTGATTGAAATCATTGAGTAGAGCTTGAGGAAGCAGCGTCCTTAAAGCGTGCCCGTTCTGTAGCTGATCTTGTCCCTTTGGGTGAGACTGTAACCCAACCACTCTTGGTCTTGCCTCTCCTGTTTACTTTCTATTGGTGCCAAGTGAAGCATCTGTTAGGTCCAGTAGGAATTTCTCCTCAGGGATCGTACAAAGATCGTACAAGAAGAGTAGCAGCAATGAAATGGCAGAGAAGCATGTTCTTCAGAATAAAGTAGGATTGATTTTTACTAAAAGATGCACACAGTGCTTGAATAATAAAATTTTAAATAAGACACTCCTGTGAACTTGGTGTTCACCATAATCTTTGCTGTCTTGAATTCCTTTGGGGATTCAGCTGAAGCTGCTGCCTGGCCGTTGTCAGGCTGAAACTGATAACAGCTTCTCTCCTGTGGTGTCTTCCATCGTCTCATCATCGGCAAACTAGATTGCCACCAGATACAGAACTGAGGAATCATAAATGCAGTAATGAGGTTCACAGCTGAGGGTATGGATGTTCTCTGTCTAGGCTGCTCATTTCCTTTTTGATTTCTTTATCAGTTGCTTTTGATCCAGTTGTGTATATTCACCTAACATAATAGCCCATTACTTTACTGAAGGAATTTCTTCTTAAAAGGAAGGAAACAAATACCACTTTTCCAAAGCTGGCATAGAAGAGCTTCAGGAGGTAAAGGAAAGTTTGAAGCATGCACAGCACCGGTTCACAGCCCAGTTTTGATTTGTTTTCAACTGTCTGTTTAAAAATGGAAATGTGTTTTATTTGCACGGATCTATCCAGACCTTTTCCTTAAATAGTATGAACAAATGCCATTTTGCTTAATTTTATTTAAAGGTTCCTTCCACAGCTAGCAAGATGAGACTCCACATTATTCCTTCAGGATTTGACTAAAAATAGGAAATCTTCTCTGTTCAGCATTTTACTCTTTTGGGTAAAACTTTTTCTCAAAGTGTCTTTCAAAAACGAAAAAGTTATGTCAAGTACCTCTTCTGTCAGATGACTGGACTGACTGTCCATGTGGAGTAAGTATGACAGTTTTACAGGTCTTGCTGCCCACACGGTGTATGGTGCATGCATGCACTTCCTGCCTGCTGCCAACGAGGGTCTGGACAGCACACACACGAGAGGGTGACTGATTTTCTGCCAGTAGACCAGTTCATAAAGCTACTCTTCAATATTCTTGCCTGTGTATTCCTTGGGGGAGAATTGATTATTAGTAGTGAACTGTCTTGTGATAACAACTTGATTTCAGCCATCATTGCTCTTGAGGACACTCACTGTTTTTAACCCTGTAAAACAGCCGTGAGGCCCCATGGGAGATTGATATCAAGCAAAATTTTCGGAAGAGTTAGCCACCCTGCAGTTTGCTCCTGAGACGTGTTGAGAGAGAAGGTCTTGGGGGTGGACTGTGGTTTGGTGAATTTTAATTCTGGCAGCATATGGACTGTGAGATAGATGTTAGTATCTCTGATAGAAATTTCTAGTTTAACGTTGTTTTTCCTTTTGTAGCAAAATACAACCTGAAAAATAGTGTTGAGAATCTCTTCGTAGTAAACTGAGTAGAGCTGAGATTTATGCCCTTTTTTAGTAGATGTATAAAAAGTATGGTGAGTGGTATTTGTTTGACTCTGTTAGTACTTGGATGGGAGACCAAGAAAAAACAAATTCAATGAGGGAGATAATGCTAGTGATGTATGGTGATATTTTTTTTCTGTCTTGGTTTCGGTGTGGGCCGTGAGCATTCTGTTGAGATAGTTGATGGATCTTATTCTCATAGACTTAAATCCAAGGATGAAAACTTGAGTGAATTTTTCATAACGGTTTTCACAAATTAGAGTCTGTGTCCTGGCAGAAATTCATGTTCACTTTGTGTATACTTGTATTTTGATGAAATTTTTTTTGTATACTGTCACAACTTGGTGATGAGACTTTCGCAGGTGCAACAGCTGTTTTGAGTCTTTTAGGAGATGACAAGTGATGCATGTACAGCTTGTGAGGAACTGTTTGAGTGAACTCACTATATTGTTACTGTATGCAGTTATTGCAGTTTATGATCGCTGAGTAATTCCAGAAATGATAACTTGTGAGAATCCTGTCCAAATACTGGTTTTAGGTTGCAAGTCATTCTTCTTTGATAGGCAGTTCTTGAAACTGAGAAAAAGTATACAAAAAATTGAAACCATTGAGGAATCCTCAAATATCTACGGAGAAAAAAACTGTCTAGAGAGCTTGTCTTGTCTTTGTGTGCAATATCCTTTGTTCTGAAAAACAACTGTAATTTCATTTTTTTGAGCTAACTTGAAGGGAAAATCTTAAGCTTTGTGTAGCTTAGGTCTCAACTAACGTATTTTGGTACCCCAAGGATTGTGAAGGTTATTACAGGCTATTACTGAGTTAAAAGGATGTGAATCAGGACAAACATGTTGCAATATACATTGTAGATGAACAGGTTTCATTTTAATTATATGCCTGTTTAATTTGTTTCTATTATATAATTTGACAAAAAAAATAGATTCAGTATGTGCCAAATTACTGGGCTCTTGGCTGAATTTTGTAATTGAATTCTCAGATGCTGTTTTTGATCTGCATTGTTGCTTAAAAGGGGTGAGGTGAATGTCTGTTTTGTTTACTTCCACATCACACACAAAATAATTCTGGAGGTTCACTCCCTTCTTGTTCTGTCTGAAGCATTATGACACTTGAGAAGACAGAGGTGTTCCAGTTCCTGTGATGTTAGGCAGTAATACAAGTTGCACCTGCAGTTATAGATGAAACTACCATGCAGAATAAGATTTCTGAATTTGGTCAACTTTTCAATTGTCAGTTTAAAGAAAATAGCGATGATTGTTCTTGAACTATTTGAGTGTTTCCCTTTAAAATTGTACATTGTGGTCTCTGGAGATGTATAGTTAATCTAAGCAAATGTTCTTCTATGTACTAGTATATATAAGTGGGTTTTTTTTCTAAATAACAATATTACTCCATGCATATGTCTAGTCAAATTGAGACATAGTTACCAAATTTGGGGATTTTGGAAACATTTAAAATGGGTGTAAGCTCAAAGGTGAAGCTGGGGACACAGATTATCACCATATGTTTCCATTTCTCAAATCTCTCTTCCTTTGATTGGAGCTGAGAATTTACGCTGTTGATTATTATCAAAATATGGATGTGGCAGGTTTTTTTTTATAGTGGTGTTTCTGCAAGCCAAAACATGAATTCTTAATGGTTCCAAGGATATTCAGCTTTGTAAACTCAAATTCCATGTTACAATTTTTTAAGATTCATCTCTTCAGTTAAAACTTTTTCTGATAACATGTTATTAAATACAGTTCATTGTCATTGTTTTCACCCAGTTCATAATATTCATATGCAATCACTGAAGCCATCAGAACCCTATTGAAAGTATTACTTTACATATAAATATGAAAAGCCTTTAACTACTTACAGCATTTTTTAGTAACTTATGAAAGCAGACTGCAAAGTTTGTTCCCGGGCTGGTTTGCAATATAATGTAGAGGCTATAGAGGTTTAGTATAAGCAGATGCCACAGTACCTGAGCTGTTACCTTAATACAAATTCTACCATACTCATGCTGCTGCTCCTGTTCTTTATGTTCTGTATTAATTGATTGAGGAAAACTCAGTTTTGAGTTGATAAACACAATTTTTGCGCAAGTGTCTAAAATTTTATGTAGATGTATTATGTACATGGCTCTAAATAATTTTAAATTAACTAGGATGCTTTTTGAAACTTCTGTCTGTGACTGATGTACTACTTCTTTTAAAGATCAGTACTATAGGTCTAGGCTGGTATCTCACTGGTGTTGACCTGAGACCAATTTATACTGAGAAGAGAGGTCGATAAAATTACAGGAGCAACACGTGCTTGGTCCTGTATGAAATCTGCTTCCAGATGGCTGTAAGACAGAGTGTGGTAGAAGTCTAAATTGTACTTCCAGAGAGGATTAAAGTGACATCAATCTACACTTTTCTAAGGAAGTATAGAGGAATTTATCCCGTAGATTTGATTCAGTTCTGATGGTCTGCAATTACTTCTGCAGTCTTCTTCTAAACTAGTCCAGATCCATATTGGGATCCTGAGGATTAGACGCGCATTTAGGTAAAAATGTTAAAGAATGTTATGCCCCCTTGAAGTGTCAACTGGCTCCTCTTTGAAAGAATTCTTCACTCTTCAGATCCACACTCATACTACCTGCTTGTCAACCTGTGTTTTTTCAAAGATTTAAATCTAATTTCTCTTGTTTTTTCTAAGTGTTGGTGTTCACTTCTTGGAAAAGCCATTTAGGCTTCATTGTTCGCGTGAGCACTGGCTTTTTCTTTGAACTTTAAATTCTGCACTTGCTTGTTATTTCATCTTTATTGACTTTGTTGTACCTTGTGCTGTTATTGAATCTTAAATCCTGATCACACAGTGTCTCAAAACTGTATGTTCCTGTGATCTTAAGGTAGACAAGATTGACTAATGAAACTGACTTTTATTAGAAGAAAGGATTATATAATATTTTTGTCTTCCTAGAAGTAGTAAACAGTTGCATTAAAAAATGAAATGAGAACAGAAGTCAGCACAATAGTGAAAAATCTATATTTCTGACCCTTCTCTCCTGCCACTTTAAACTGTATGATTTTAGTAAGTGGTGTCTTTTCTCATTTTTAACACCTCTGAAAATCTTCCCTTGCAAAGACTGGTGTGTGGTTGCTTAGCTACAGCATTGTATGCTTGTTATGCATTTCACCTTCTGAATAATAATAAGGTAAATTTTAGGAGTTTCCCATTCATTGATAAGCACTGAGGAGCAAAGCGTAAATGCAAGGGAAATTAAAACATGGGAAAGTTACTTAGCAAAGAAGATTATTCTTTTTTTTTTTTTTTTGCTTGGGTTTATGCATTTTCCAAGCGAAATGCCTGTGTTTAATCCCTACCAAGTAGAATGTTACAACAGGCAGTGGATTCTGGGGATAGCGAAAAGACATTCTTGTTTTAACTTCAATGAGAAAGTTCTTATAAAATTTGTAGATTTTTTTTTTTTTAAAAGTCAGTGTTTATTCTGGTTCTTAAGTACATGCTGATATAAAAAGGGCTTGACTATCTTATCAGGGTTGTTCTTTCTGGTTGTAGTCTCTGGGGGTATGGAAAGAGACAAAGGGTCTAAGCTTGCTATTTCCACATTGACTCCCTGCTCATATTTTGGTGTATACTTCATGACTGAACATAGTCTCACTACTTGTACCCTTGTACCATAGAGATAATACGACTTCCAAATAAATTGATTTGAGAAATTGCACAAGGTTATTTTAGATGAAAGCACTCTTGTTTTAATGATAAGGTAGTTCATAGTTGGTAACAACTGAAGTTACACACGGACAGTGGTAATGAGATACAAAACATGCATGCAAGATTGTGTTTCGTAGAATCTTCTCTTATTCCTCCTCATTTTTTCTGTAGCATTGTGGGTGTAGATTGCTTTATATATTCCACTTCTTTCCTGCTTTTGGGGAAACTGGTTTGGGCTATATTAATAATTAGTCTGAGAAGTCAACAGCAAGTTGTCTCAATTACTAGTGGACAGACAGATGGAAGAGTCCAGAGGCCAATTAAAAGACAACTGTTAAAGCAGCTCTGCTAGGTTTGCATTGTTTTATACTTAATTTCATCTTTGGGTGGATGAGTAAAATAGTTTCATTACAAAGTATCATCCCTTTACACAATACAGAAGTTTGAATGAAGTCTATTTCATACTAGTTAAAAAACAGGGGCATTCTTTGCATAACCCAGGCCCACCTCAAGAACGCTCTTCATGAAGTCTTCCCTGACAAGCTCAAAGCAAACACTGTCTCTTGAACGAATTGATTCAGTTGTGTGCACTTGTTTTGTTGTTTGGTGGTTTTTTTTTTTTTTCCTTGAATGGAAGGTATGATTATTTAAAGATGTATGGGGGGGAAAAAATTGCCAGCATTGTGTTGCTTCTATTTGTGGGTTGTAAAGCAAATAATTGACATGCATTATTTTCTCCTGAGATCTTAATTCACACTTAAAAATATTACTTAAATAGTTTAAATGAGAGATGTCACAACAGGTAATCTTGTCCACAGTTTAAATACTACTAGCAAGATTTTGATGAAGTAGTTCTAATGTTTGGAAAATACAAGAATCTCTGCGAGGGTGGGCATTGTATTTAAATACTGGTCTATTTAATTTGAGTTGCAGAACTCTCTTTAACCATTTGCTGCTTTTAAAAGACAGCAACTGAGACGTTTCGCTTTTTTGACCTCAAAAAGCACAAAGGTTGAGTGTAAACAATTTGAGAAAAATCCTATGTCTTACCTGTTTTTCTTTTGTACAAAAAAGGTTTCTTTATTTGCTGTAAAATGACAAACACAGGGAAAGGAACTGTAGTAGTTTTTCTATTTCATGGAAAAACCTGACAATTTTGAAAATTGCTAGAATAAAAAATGCAACCAATTGAAGGTATCAACATCCAGCTACTAAAAATGAGAAGGAAATTATGGAATTTTTTTTTTTTTCCCCAAGACTGACACCATGTATCCTTTTGAATTTCAAGAATTTTAAGAGACCTCTTTGCTGCCAGAAAAACAATACTGAAAGTTGATGCAGAATGTTATGCTGGAAAAATGTGTACTCAGAAGTTTAAAGCAAAGGTTGATGTACAGGAAGATAAGAATTTGAAAAATCACTGGACATTCTTTCCTGTTATCCCTCCTGTCTGTAAATTGTGTGGCTTCATTTCATGTTCATCACAGGATTTGGGATATTTGTAGCAATATATGTAACTGCAAATATTTTGCAGTTGTTTGTGTAAGCAGTGTATGTGTGTGTTATTTATGCTCTAGGGTAGAGTAGGTGATGTGGTTTGTATCTTTCTTAAGGTGCTGTTCCTGCATTGTATGATAAGCAAATGCGTTCTATCAGTGTTCTCAGAAATTGGACTGTGACACTGTGTAAAGTGCTGGTCCCATGGATTGTCTTTTAGATTGTCTTGGTTTCTAAAAACCTGATATTTACAACACTGGTGGTAGGGCAAAAAGTAACATCTTTGCTGAAAAGAGATGTTGCCTCTTCCATTCCGGAAATATCCGTATTGAAGATTTGGAGATACTGTGGTTAAAACCTTCGACCTGAACTTACACTCAAAGCTTAATTCAGTCACGGAGTTTTGTGCTCATGGGTATAGCATACAGTGTGCACTATCTATATGTTACACGGTGATCAAACATTTGATTTTTTTCTTAACTGATAGCCTTCTTTTGCATGTGTGAAAAGGATGCTAAATAAAGAACATTTTATGTCTAGTCACAGTGCAATAGAGGTTTTAAAATACTTAATTGTTCTAGGTCAAATTAACCTTGAATATGCCATAGATTTCTGCCTTGTGTTATCTAAAGGACCCTTATAAAAATGACAGAGGGAACAGATTTGTTCCTTGAAGTCATTAAAAAGAAATACTTTGTTCATGCAGTTTTCAATGTGTATGTCTTCTGAAAAGAGACTCTAAAATAGCATCTTTTTTCATTCTTCCTTAATAGAAACCTGGTTAAGAAGTACTGTCCTAAACGTTCACCCAAAGATGAGGAACCCAGGTAAAAATGTGCATTTCAAGTTCTTTGTATAAGAAACGAGGACTACAATATACTCTGTCTTTTCATGGATTTGTTTTTCTTTTTTTAAGATAAAATATTTAATTGGCTAAGACATGAAAAGAATTCTGCTTGGCTTCTTATAGTTCTGCTGTAATTCCTAAGCGTGAAACCTGAGTTTACTTCCGTTAGTATTTTAAAGTAGTAAACATGGCAGGCTGTACTCGCTCCATTCCAAATTAATCTGTAGCTAGTTTGAAAGCAGAAGTTTAGTATGCTATGTACAGTCTAGTATTTTTTTTATAGAAATGCAATTATATGTCCTTAGGCTGTGGCTTTTTGCTTAGTTTAGTGGAGTTTTTCAGTGTGTTTGTATGGCAATACAAATGTAGCTATACATTTGTATACTGAGACTTGAGTGTACACAAAATTGTCCTGTTTTTGGCAAGAAGAGCTCTTAAACTGCTGGCTCACTTTGACTCCGGAGACAAAATAAGCAAACGTCCAACAGTGGAGGAGCAATTTGTGGTAAACAACTTCATGATTATTTATCAAAGAGGTGTTTGTTTTGCTGTCCATGTCCATAGCCATTTTTTTATTTATTTAGAAAAACACAATACTTTTTTTTCTTTAGGGATAACTACTACGAAGGAAAGAAAGTGGGCAAGTTTCAGGTTGCAGCCAGAGCACATGCTGTGCACAGAGTGCCTGAGAATTCACACTAGGATTTCCTCTAGCTCTTTCGACTATTTAAAGATCCTGGACCACAGGGAATGGGATTTGTAGTGCTAGAGTGGCATTTGAATTCCCCAGAGCCAAGCCTATGGAGATGGCAGTATTCCACAGTTAAAAGAGAGAAAGATGTATATTTTAATGCGGTGCCTGTTTTTTTTTTTTTTCTTTCTTCCCTTCCACACACACTTTCTACCCTTTGCCCCTCCTCTTCCCCCCTTTTTAGTGCCAGCCATAGTGGCACCTTACTTCCAGCCAAGAGGTGGGCAGGCAAACAGGCAGCTGTCTCCAGAGCTGATAGCAAACTTGTTCTGTAGATCATCCATCGGGATGCATATGAGTGGTATGATTGGCATGTTCCACCCTCAAGACTACCAAGCACATCATCTCTGCAGCAAGTTCAGCCTCCGAGCCTAGGGACGTATGTATCCGTTCCCAAGCTCAGGCCTCTCAGTTGGCAGCTTAGGAGATACCACTATACTACAGGGCTTTCCAGGTAGTATTCTTCTTCTTTCTTTTCCATCCACAAAAATCCATATTCTTATAAAATGTATTTGAAGAGACATTGCAACGTATAGTCCATCCTAGGCTTAATGTAGGCTTTCCCAACTTGCTACTATAATTCAATTAGCATTAAGATAAGGTTTATTGTAAAATATATATGATTGTTTTTTTATTTAATCAGGAGTACAGACTATACTAAAAGAAATCTGTTTAAAAAAACTGTCTCACTTTTTGTATATGTATGTTTGTGTGTGTGTGCTCTCTGTCAGGTTTACTTCGTGTATTGCCTTTTTTAACATCCTTAATGAGTTGAATGACTATGCAGGACAACGAGAAGTAGTTGCAGAAGAAATGGGACACAGAGTGTATGGAGAATTGATGAGATATTCTCATGATCTGAAAACTGAGAGAAAAATGGTAATTTCTGTATTTTTATTTGATAATAGGATATCAAAATGGATATGTCTTAATGAATTGATGTATTTGTTTATCCAATTTAATGAAAATAGGTTTTGTAATACATTTGTAAAACACATACTTGAAGTTATTCTGTCTTTTTATGTACTGGTTTACTACAGTTATTAAACCTAAAAATTAAGATCTGGGAGACAGTGCTTACTAGTAATTTTATTTTGCCAGTGTAATTTTCATCTGTGGTTCCGTTCTTACGTGATTAGTAATGTCTTCCAAATACTGGTAGCTTGTGGGAGATACCGCACATCATAGTGTGTCAACTAGAGGAGGGACTAACTAATGGTAATAGTACTAAAAAGATAGGTAAATTAAACTTATTTTTGTGGTGTTTTCAGCATCTTCAGGAAGGGCGAAAGGCTCAACAGTATCTGGACATGTGCTGGAAACAGATGGATAATGTGAGTTTGGGGGGGTGTCCTATCAAACCTAATAATATACAGTCTGTAAATGGAACTGTGTCACCTTGTTTGCTTGGACTTTAACGTTTAGCTATATTCCTGAATTTCCAAATCAGACTTAGTAACATCCAAAGTACAGTTCAATGTATTTGTAGTTCCCCGTTTAAAATAAATCTCCTGTAAACAGTGTGTAAGTCTGAGTGCTTTTATCCAGCATAAAGGTATCTGTTTTTAACATCGGTACAGACTTTGGTTGCTTCTGCGCGGGCTCCTTTTTCTTTAGAGAGTAATTAATAATGACAATTTATTTGTATGAAGATGAAATCTTAAGTCACTGTATTTGACTTGAGTTTGTTAGATAAGGTCTATTCAAGGATACCACTATAGACCATTATACTTTCAGGAGGTAGAATTACTTTTTAACAGATTATAAGCTCCTCTTTCTCGAGAGACATGCTTTTAAGGATGAGAAAATATAAAGTTCAACCAAGCATGTTCAAGGTGCATTCTGATATTCTCCTGGTTTAGTGTCTTAGAAATGTGTTATATCTTTGATCCAGATTACTGTGAAGCATACCAGAGAGGTGAATTTCTATTTTGTTGTTGTGGATCCAGATAAGCAATGTCTTGCTTCAGTGTCGTGTCAGAGTTTAATTCATGGTCAGAGGACCAGAGTAGGAGCAAATGTGGTAGTTTTAGATGCTATCGCCCTTCACCAAGATAATTCCCAGAGTTCACCGGGAACAATCAGTTGTGTTGCGTGCACTGTATTTACTGGAGTACAAAGTCAGTCTTCTAAATGCATACGGCCTTTAAGGGACACATTAACCTTAATTGCCTGACTTTGCACTGAAGCAGGAGAGCAGTTCTCACGCACCTCTGTTGCCAGTTTGTCTCTAGAGATGTTAACTTCTTGAGCTGCAACAGTTTTTCAGTTTTGACAACACAGTTTTGACAACAGCTGGATATATTGAACATCAATTGAATACTGTTGTCTGCTGCTTACATCTACGCCAGTTGATACGAACACTGATGATAATGGATGGGTATGCTAAGACCTCATGGTGTAGATAGATCCTTCAGATTACCTTCAAAATTTAGTTGAATTTATTCAATTAAAATTGATCACTGAAGAAGGGAAATTGAAGATTTTACTCATACAAGTCCAGGTTTAAGTTTTCTACCCCTTAACTTTTATTTAGGTTGTTGAAATCAGGCTAGCAAGTGGACTTGTCCATTTATAATTAACTGTAGATCTTTGTAATAGGTTATTTTGTATTTTGATTATCTGATATAGCATAATTACAGTTGTTTCATTGCTGGTACTTCAAGGAAATAAGTTTTAAATAGAAAAGTTGAAAAGTTTTGAGACTTGGTTGCTGCGAGAACAATGTATTCACTTAAAGGTACTTACTGAATTTAAGATATTTAAATGGAAGCTTTGATATTTAGAATTCAAAATTACTGTACAAAACCAAAAGGGGATAGTGGTTGTTGAAACATTAAGTTTGTGGCTTTTGTAGAGCAAAAAGAAATTTGAGAGAGAATGCAGAGAGGCAGAGAAAGCACAGCAAAGCTACGAAAGACTGGACAACGACACTAATGCGACAAAGGCTGATGTTGAGAAGGTAAGAGCGGTGACATTTCTTTCTTTACTCTCTCTATGATGAAAAATATTTTATTTGCATGTTTAGCATTAGTACTGGAACTATGTTCTTTGAGTGTATAAAATATGCTCGCTTATTATGTGCAAAATCAAAGACAAGACAGCACAGAGAGGGAGTACACTTCATTAGTCTCAAGATAATGCTGTTGAGATGATGACTTCCTTAAACAGGCAGGCTTCCGGTATTTGGTATCTTGTTGTATATATGGTCAGTCACTTCTATGTTTTTTAGGGTATGCATTTAAGCGATGTGGCTAAGGCACCTAAAATGGTCATTGCTCTCTCTGCATATAACAAATTAGGTCTGTAGGCTGTCAGTATATATGAATTCTCACATTCTTTTTATTTCAGTTATAAGGATGTCAGTTTTGGTGACTTGTGATGAGTGTTTTTGCATAGTTGGTAAAATGAATTAAAATTATGCTGTATGGCATTGAAAAGCACAAGACATGTTTGAACTGATAACACTTTCCTACTAGGCTAAGCAACAGTTAAACCTGCGTACACATATGGCTGATGAAAACAAAAATGAATATGCTGCACAACTACAGAATTTTAATGGAGAACAGCACAAACACTACTACATTGTCATTCCTCAGATTTATAAGGTAAAATAATTAACAGAGAAAGTATGTCTTACTTTCTTTTAAGGGAGAAGTAGATTTTAAAATTTAAAACTTTATTTTGGGGATTTTAGTGGATAATTTTATCAAGAAATTAGCATAATCTTGATACAACCTGTGTTTTGTCATGAGATTCACTGCTTACAGTAATGATGTTTAGACTTGTAATGAAAATATTCTGTTGCATCTTCTATGAAGATTTTATATTTTATAGACTCTGTGTTTAAATATTGCTGAAGAAGTATGGCAAAATGCACATTTGAGACATCTGGGTGAGAGTAAACATTTAAAACAAACATTCTAATTATGTTTGATCACTAGTGCTCTTGATATTTGTGTGTGTGTGAATGCTTTGACTCTGGCTGAGACGAAGGAAAGCATATAGCTAATGGTGACTGTGGTTTAATGTATCTCATGTACAGGTATAAAATGGGTGGACTGGAGACAGAAGTACTCCCCCCCTTCCCCCAGTTGGTCATTGCTTCATCAATATTGCCATATAAAATAATAATGAAAGTTAAAGGTCAAAGTAGATTAATACTTTGCATCTAAAAAGGGGATTTCTCAAGGTGTTTCATGTAACTATTTAAGTGGGGTTTTTTTAAGATTCTTTCAAAAACAGAGAGACTTTGCAAAACTAATTTAAAATAAAGTAGTTGGGGGGCATCAGATGAGGGAAATTTTAGAAATGTATTGGCGTGTATGTTCAGCCATTTGGGAGAATACAGTGACTGTAGAAACTGATTCAGAGACATGGAGTGAGGAAATGGAAAGTAAAAATACCAGAAGCACAAGGGAGTTCATGTTTTTTAAAAACATTTATTAGAAGATCTAGGATTCACAGGAAAAAATTGCCTTGGCTTATTAAAGAATTTTCTAATATTTTAACAGTTAAGCAGCACTACAGTAGATCTGACATTAGCACACTGGTGAAGGAATTGCAGTCAACTCCCAAGAGAAAGAGTCGAATCATGTTTGTTTGTAGCTTGGACCAGAGTTTTGGTTTATTGCCTTTATTTCTCGAGGGTTAAAATCCATTATCTTTGTAAGATATTACTTATGTTTTTTGAAATCTTCAGTAAGAGCAGGAAGGCCTAGTCCTGCTTTCTCTTGGGACTACATTTTTATTATTTCCTTGCAAGTATTTGGTAGCATTCTATGGGAAAACCTTGGGAGACGGATTTAGCATGACTAGCTTGTTGCTGTGTTTCAGAGAGAGGAAATTGGATGCTGTTTGAGACATCTGCCTTTGTTAGAGTAGATACAGGAAAGATCCAACTTCTTATCCTGTTTTTGATAACCTATTGATGTATGTACTATCGCTTTTTGTTTTCTTTTGGTTTTTTTTTTTTTCCCCACCTTCAATTAGGTGAAAGGTCCAGGGCTATTATCTTAATGGTATTTCTCTTTAATTTGTTGTTTTTGTTGTGTTCCAGTGGACTTGTATTACAAATCTTATGTAATGGTATTCTTTTCTTTATTTTCTTGCACACTTCTAAAGGAAATGGTTTGTATTTCAAATCAGAGAGCATGTCTAAACAGCATATAAATACTGCTAATTTTTTCCTATTTTTTTAATCATTGGTATTTATTGGAAAGTATAAAAATAAAAGCAAGATAGAGATATTTATCAGCAGAGAGAAATTACTTGGAACTAGGAGGAGTGAGGAGATGAAGAAATTAGTAGAATTTCTTTACTGTATTTTTCATTTTTGCATGAAACAAATATTTTAAACGAAGTAGGTGGCTGTAGACACTGTACACGTGCTTTCAAAAAGAATAAGGAAAGTCCAGTCCTTTACATCGTCTTTAAAAATCAAAGAGTATCAACTCTTGGTAATTACTGTTCTGGGCATCTTAAGTCTATGTCTGAAAGGACTTGATTTTTGTAACTTAATTAAGTTCTGTTTTGTTAAGCAAATAAAAATACTGGGAAGGCACAGAAATTCTGTACTACACTGTGGTGGCCACAGTAACTGCATACATCAGGACTGGGGGAAAAAAAAATCTGCAAATAAAAGCTTTATTTTATCTTACTTTGTGCTTGCAGCAACTTCAAGAAATGGATGAAAGAAGGACTATCAAACTCAGTGAATGTTACAAAGGCTTTGCTGACTCTGAGCGCAAGGTTATTCCGATTATCTCTAAATGTCTAGAAGGGATGATCCTTGCAGCAAAATCAGTTGATGAACATAGAGTAAGTAGAATTGAGTGACTTCTTTAATGTGCGTGAGCAATTTAACTTATATGAGAGCTGTGGAGAGGGGAAAGACGTACTTACCCTGTACATTTATCTTTCTGTTGTCAAATACTTGTCTGCTTGAAAAGTGTTGTGCCTTCAGTTTTAGCCTTAAGGGTCACTTCCACTTTTGGTGTCTGTTCTTTTCCTGTTTTATTGCTTTCTCGTGATCTGAAGATCTTTGGCACATTCTCACTGTATGTGATTTTGGACACATTGTTTTGGTTATCCCAGAACATCCTAGAATACCACCATGGTTGGTATTTTCTCCAGTATGTAGCATTAAATTATATAAAGGGCGTCCAGTTAACAAAGTATCATTGTGTCCTGTTTGATTGCAGCTTCTGGCATTTCTTTCTTATTCCTTCTAATATGGGCTCTTCCCTACTATATCTTACTACATCTAGTTTCTTAGTATTATCTTCATTTCAGTGCTAATGTCGAAGGATTAGAAGGTGGGGTAGTAGGTTTGGCCCTAAAGCATGTTCTGTTTTAAATTTGTGATAACCCTTGGGCAGTATTTGCTGGATTCTGAATAGCAGGATATGCTTTGATTCACACTCATGGTAACACTGCTGAGAAAAAAAGAATGTACGTTGTCTTAACTTGATCTATCCAAAAGCATGCATTTTGAGCTCTCTCACACTTTCCTATCTGTGCATCTCTGCAATTACAGGAAAAATTTATGCCTCTGTGTTTTTCTCTTCAGTTCTTGATGGGTTTGCTTGTTTTGCTTTTTAAACTCCTTAATGTCTTATGTTTAGGATTCTCAATTAGTGATAGACTGCTTCAAATCTGGTTTTGAACCTCCTGGAGATTTTCCATTTGAAGATTACAGTCAGAATATTTACAGAACCATCTCTGATGGAACCATCAGTACACCAAAGCAGGAAGGAATGAGAATTGATTCAAAAACTACAGTGGGCAAGGCTAAAGGAAAGCTGTGGCTATTTGGAAAGAAGCCAAAGGTAACAATTAAGAAATTACTTTTCGGAAAATTCAAATGTGAAGATCTAGAGTGCATGGAAGCAGCAATTTATTTATTTTTAAATAACCTTCCCCTTGCCTGCCACTGTCTTTTGAAATATGTGTAAGGAGATCTGAAGGTTTGAGTTAGGGCTGGATACTTACCATATTAAAAATCAAGTTCTCACTGGGGAAATTTTTCTAATTTTTCTTCTAGTGATTTGTGTCTGGGAATGTTTTTAATAGTTATTTGATAAAAGTACCTTCCCATTTCTGTAACGTTTCTAAGTTTCTGTAAAGATTCTCTGCAATTGCATAAAAAAAATATTACTTGTAAATGTAAAAATAAGGGGACGGGGGGAGTATGTTTTGGAGTGAGGCAGACTTCAGAACTCTTTCATACTACAAAAAGCAACCCCCTTCTAAATGTCACGTTCTGTAGATGTTTATATATGTTGTATAGATTTTTATTATACCTGCTGCTAGTTTTGAAAACTGAGATTTGTCTGAAAACGTTAAAATTTATAATACCTCATTGATAAAACATACTTTTGAAGCTCCATACAGGTAAATGTTCCAGAAGAAATATTACCATGAAATAGGTAAAAATATTCCTATGCTCAAAAAGCAGAGAAATTACTCCTTTCTTTTGTATTATTATATGGGTTTTGATTAACACTTTCTGTGCAAGATGCCTTTGTGGATCAACAAAAAAAGATTGTCAATACAAGCATTAGCTATATAAATGAATATTGAAGCATATACATATTTAAATTTTATGCTAGATCTTTATTTAGTATTGGAGCATATCAGTGAGTCATTTTAATGATTCCCACAAATTTCGATGAGGTTATTTTAATGCTTCAGGTCTGTTTCTGCCATTTATTATAGGAGACTATTCTCAGAGCTTGTTAGTGGTAGGATTTATTTTCCATTTGATAGTATTCCAAGAAAGCAGATCTTTACAGAAAGAAAGGATAAAGCTGATTCTTTATTCCCTCCTCAGTGTATTATGTAACCGCAGCTGTGTGTTAAAATGAAAACCGATTGTTTACTTTTCATGTAGTATAATTAATGATCGATAATAGTTTAACTGCATTAATGCATTAACATATTTATTGCATTTGGCTGCAGAGGTGGGTGAGATTCAGCCTGTTCTGAAATTAGAATATGATTACCAGTGTGACAAGACATCTTTCTGAGAATTTTGGAGAGAGAGGCTATGAAAATCTGCATTGGTTTTCAATCTGGACATGGGCATTTACTGTTGTTACAAGAAATTCCTTATGACAGCTGAAGAAAGCTGACAGGGCTTTCCCTACTCTTTCTTCTCCCCAGTTTGTTCACTTTGTATGTAGCATTCAGCAGGTCTGCCTTACTGTTTCCTGTATGGAATCACAGATATACAGATTTGTATATGTACTACATGCATCTCTTCCTTAAGGATCTGAAGGAAATGGAAGATTATGTCCCGTTTTTTTCCTCTGCTTTTTTGGGGAGGATAGAGAGGTGCTCTACAAAACAGCAGCTGGGAGCAAAATACTTACCAGGAGATACACATTTTATTCCAAATACTATTTACAGGTTTTAAAAGATATTCTTAAATTAGCTAATATAAAAATATGCTGATTTATTGTAGCTTGGGTATTCACGGTGGCCTTTGGGCCTTCATTTAGCTGAAACTATGGCTGGTCTTGACTTCGAGATATGCGTTTACCCATTTGTGATGTTGTCAAAGACATAAAGTCTCTTGGAAAGGGAATGAGTTGTGCAGCAGAGGAAATAGTACAGAAAAATCAAACTGGGAAAAAGCAGCAGTGGTATGAGAGACAAAAAATGAGAGAAGCAATTTGAAAAAGGGGGAGGAAGAAAGTGGAGGAAGTTCTCATGGTGATACTGATTAAGAATTCCACACGCCTGTTGAGTCGGTCCAGCTTGACTACAGAGATTGAGTGTAGTTTTTGCTTTAGTCATTCTCCATAGATGTACTGAACACTTCTATAGGGTACATTAAAATGTAGGAAGAAGCAGTGAGCAGGAGCACACAGGCTTCCAGAGTGGCTGTGACTAAAGCTGGGAAAATTGGAACTTCCTGTTTTAAGGAAAGAGACAGGCAGCTTCAGGATCTTGTGGAAGTGTTGAGTCTAAAGCTTTTTTGAATATTCCTTCATTCTCTGCACCAATCTGTAACTCTGAAGATTAATTCACGACAGAAACCTTTTAAAACCAATACAGTTATAGTGTAAATATGTCTGGAACGTTACAAGCTGTTTCTGTGTTGGATGGAAATTTTATTTTTGTAAGACAGAATTTTCATTTTAAATTCACTTTGAACATTTGGCTTATTTATTGCTTTCTTTATTTCCACATTAGCCACAATCCCCACCCCTAACCCCTACTAGTTTATACACATCCAGTACTCCTAATGGGTCCCAGTATCCCATATTCTCCATTGAACCAGTGCATTATTGCATGAGTGACATAAAAACAGGGAAGCCCAGAATTCCTTCTTTCAGAAGCCTCAAAAGAGGGGTAAGTTTGATAACAAGTTGAAATGCATGATGGGCTATGAACAGTGTGTTTGTGATGTGGCTTTTCTAATGCTCTTCACCCTCATTATAAGGCTTACTTTGTTAAAAGGAACACTTCAGCTGTAAGGTTACTGTTAGGATACTTTGTTTCATATTGTACAGAAGCTACCAGCAGGTTAAAAATAAAATAAAATAGAAGTACACTTTATTGCATTCCAAATTCTTGTGCCTAAAAGAAAGGTGTTATAAAGAGGGTGCTCAGCATGTGTTTGATACCTTTCTTCATTCTTGTTCACATTCACAAATGTTTTCCTACCATCATGTAACATATCTTTGCAGTAATTTATCATTGGGTTTACAGTCACCACAAAAAACATCTGACAGATCAGATGTCTTATTTGCTGACTTTTAATTGAAATAATAGTAGCTGATTACGAGACACTGAACTAAGGAGGGAGAAATTTCATTTCTGTTGTACATCAAATGCTATAGCATATGGTGCTTGCAGATTTGGAAGTACTGATCTTTTGAAACATGACAATATTAATGCATTTTCTGATGAATAAGTTGTCCTTGTTTGTCCAAGGTTCTTTTGGGTAAAATTATTGAAAAATTACTACCAAATGCCACCTTCTGAGATTTATAAATTCTTTTACTAATTTATAGTGGCATATTCTGCAAACAGAATTTGTTTAGATGACAATAAAAGGGAATGTTAAGTGGTTTCCTTGCAATATTTATAGTACTAGTGATAAATATACTGGCATTTTCCTGTTTTGTCAGTGAAGCATAGGCTGCCCAGTTTATGTACGTTTTATGATATTTATTGATCCAAATGATGAGATAATTGGATGCGTTTAATTATATATAATTCCAATATTTGAAAACAATATTGACGTGCTGTCTCATGTGCATCAAGAATGGTTGACTACTGTTGACATAATGTGGAGATCGAAGTACAACCATGTCGTATTGCAGTAAAGTTATGATTTAGAGGCTCCCTTGCTGTCGTTCTGAAATATAACGAGTTACACTTAAAACTTATTTTCTTCATCTTTAAGTCATGTTGTGGCATCTTATTGCAGGCCCTGAGATATCTTGGAAATACCCTGTCCTACCAGCACTGTTTTTTAGAAAATTCTTGTGGTCCTCTAAGTATTTATGGAGGACAGTTCCTCTTTTCCCCTTCTGAGTCACTTATATCATAATTTGTTCTGGTCATGACGATAATGTTCCTTTAGTGAGGAGCTAACTGGATTAGATAGTTGTTGAAATGGCACGGGTCTTGATACACCCCCTTTTTGTTGATCACTAAATGTATTGACTCCTGGCTCACAAATCAACACCTTGTAATATCAGTAGTTCTAGAACCTCTTACTGAAGCAAAAGATCATTTCCTAACAACTACAGAATTATAATGGAAAATGAAATTTATTTTTTTTTTAATTCTTACAATGTATTATTCATGTTGTAAAAGTGAATGAATTTAATATAGAATAGTATTCCGTAGAATTAGCAGGATCATTAGTATCCTACAAGTCTTAACTCAAATATCCCACCATATCAAATAATTAATCTCTGTAAATCTGCAGGGTGAACATTTAATTTTTCTATATTTTTAAATTCCTTGTAAGCATTTTAACAGACATCACATTATCACATATTGAATGCCTTTTCAACTTCAATGTATACTGTAATGTAATAGATCTTTAAATTTCATGGATCAGTCTTATCTTTATAATATATCTTGATTCAGTGCTTAATGGTTGCTAGTACCTGATGCTGTTTTCCACAGTTTTGTCCATGTAAAATGATGTCCAAGTGGTAGTGACGTGCAGAATGACCGTATGGTATTTAATTCGCTTCTGCTTCTATCGGGATTTATCCATGAGTTGGCACATACCAGACAGTAAGCATACTGCTTCTTTTGTTCAGCGTGCCCTGGACAAGATTTCACTCAAGGCACTGGAGATCACAAACCCAGATTGCCCTCATTCTGTTCTTCATGCGTTAGATTTCCCTATCGCGATGTATAGCGAAAGCAGCAAACAGTAGCTGTAGGATAGGTTATTGGAAAAAGGCTTTAAGTATAAGCAAGTGTAACTTGCTTTATTAGCACTGCTGTTACTTGCTGCTTATTATCCTTCGAAATCTTAACATTTCCAGATAGTGTTAGTGCTTATGATACGTCTTTGCTCAATGCCACTTGATACATAAATAGATGCATCATCAAGTGATACGTAAACCTTACTTGTGTTTTCTTGGAAGACTCTTTCTAAAGGGAAAAAGAAGTTTATTCTATAGCCATTTCACATCTTGGGACTGTATTGGTGTTTCTTCTGAAGTATCATTTGTGAAGGTGTTTTACTTTCCTCATTGCCAGAAACTCTAATTTTGTGCGTAACTCAAGAGCGTTAAGAGTTGCTGAGGATCATAAATGATGTCAGATATACCTTCTAAATTGCTTGGTGTTTTGGAAAGGGTTATCCAAATTCCTTGAAAGCATGGTAGATCTTCAAAATGCAGTGAATGTTAAGCTCAAGATATGACACCTGGCATCCCATGTTTTATTTGCTTCCTCTAAGGATAAAAAGTCTTTACTCTTTAAATAACTTCATTTTTATCTGGACTAAAGCATTTCTAGGATAGCAGCAACGACCCAAATGCTGTTTTCAGAAAGTAAAATTACTAACTTCTAAACTTGAAAAAGATCTTTGTTTATTGTAGTCCTACTGTGATAATAATGTAAATACATTGTAAAAATTACGTTTGTAAAAGTGATGGTAGTGGATTGCTAGCTATAATTAACGAATTATTTGCATATGGCTGACCAGTCCTTCATCATCATCAAATTCTGCTATTTTGTGCAATGTTGGCTGTGTGTTTGTTTCTTCTCCTAAAATAGAAGTTCTTTAGCATATTATTGAAAACACTGAAATTCAAAAGTAATTCAATGAAGTTGTGTATTAGAATTTCATAAGTTAAACTACTCATTATCACCTAGTAATTTTTTAAATCAGTAATTCTTAAAGCAGGAGTGCATTTTGGATTATTGTATTTTGCTTTTTTGTGCTTGTAGTGAAATGTATTTTTTATAAATTAAAATTTTAATCCTTAAGTAATATTTTAAAGATACATTTTTTAGGCATTAATCATTTTCGTAACTGGTCGTTGCATGTGAGTAATTTCCCGTTTCTTTCTGTTTTCAAATGAACTGGGCAGTGGTCGGTGAAGATGGTAAGCCCGTGTGCTGATCTGTCTGCTGTACTTCTGCTAAGATAGCATGAAAGTAATCTTTTGAAAGTGTTTCCATATCATAACTGCTTTAAGTCAGGTGCTGAAATACATCTTCAGATTTTCCACTCATATACACAGTCTTCTTAATCATCCATGCTTAATGTAAGATAATTAGACTTGTGATCTGGCCGCAACTAAGTCCGTGATTTCGCAATTTTAGGGTTCACCGGTATTCACGAGTTGGTCATGATGGGAAATAGTTGGTGATTTCTCTTTGTCAGGAAAATTGTTAAAGCTGTGTAAAATAGGTATACGAAAAGATTACAAAACTTGTGTTAAAGAAGTATTGAATACTGAGAAATTCACTCCTTTGAATTTAACCAAAAAATTGCAGGAGAGATGGTCCTTTATGCTTAGGAATATTAGAAAGCTGCCATACTAAATGAATACCACACCATAATCAATATTGTTGTTTTGCAGAGTAAATCAGTAAAAATTTGCAAAAAGACCTCTGTTGTTGTTCTTATTGCTGTAGGATTATCTGGTTTAAAATGACCTGTAAGGAATGATACAGAGGATGTGATTGTCTTTTTGTTTCTTTGTAGTGTGTAAAAGCACCTGAAAGGATTTTAATTCTTTTTTTTTCTCCAGAAAGAAACACTTTTGCCTTATTTTTGAAACATTGTATCTGGATTTCCCTCCTTATATGGTGTCTTGTGTTCCCTTCTTAAAAAGCAGTGTGATTATGATTTTACAAGCGCATAAGAACCAAGAGGTTGAGGGACAAGAAGATCTTAAGAGGGGGTATTAGAAACTTGGCACCTGAGCCTAAGGCTGCTCGAGTCAAAATCTCGACAGTCAAGTTTCTGTCAGGTTTCTTCTTGACAAAAGAAATGCTGTGCCTCCACAGAGGGTTACTGTAATGGCAAGTGGGTTTCTTGTGCGAAAACCAACTTTCTTAGGCAACTAGGACACAAATAACTTAACTTTCTGTTATTAAGACTTGTACTGTATGTCCTTAACGCTGTTGGTGTCTGTCACCCTGAGGGGAAGAGTTTTTACAACAAACTCTCAAGATGCATAAAAATCTCTTCCCGTGCTTTTCACACCCAAGTCCTTCCATCCTGTTTATAATCTTGGCACAAGTTTGCAATCAAACCTTTGCAGGTTTAGGCTCATAACAATAGGTGGGCTTAAGTAAGTTTGTGTGTTGTTTGGTTGTTTTTTTTTTTTTTTTTTTAAAGAAGTTTGGAAAGTAGGAGATTTTTTCCCTCCCTGAAACATTATTTTTTATAATGAAAAAGATGACTTGGAATATTTGAGCAAGTTTTGATTCAGATTAACAAATTTAAGTCAACATTTTGATGCTATAAAGGCTTTTTCTGTGCTCTAGGAACTAGTTTTACTCGAGGTAAAATGCATCAGAACTTTCTAAGTTTTAATATGTTTTTTAGCAAGATCGCTGAACTACTGGAATAGAACTATAATACTACTTTGGAATTAAGGTCCAAAATACAGTAGTTTTCTTTTGATAGCATCCGAATTGCCATAGAACACACATTCCAGAGAAAGAATCAGTTATATACATATTATTATTATATACACATCTTAGATTTTTGTTCTGACTGAAATTACTCTGTAGTAATTAATTCTGTCCTTTCTAAATCTGCTTTAAGTGCAGTGGATGTAATAGGAGGTACATGGCTCAGCTTCTCAGAAAAATAAGTAAGTCTCCAAAGTTAGAATTACATCTGTGAGCCAACTGTTGCAGAAGGCAGAAAGAACCTTGAATGAATGACCAGCATCTGGCAGCAAGAATATGCATTTATTCTGTTGTGGTCTTTTATAGAGCTGTGTGTCAAGTAAAGTTTTTTAAAGGTCCATCCTGCTCCCAGTGAACACTGTCCGTGTGTGGGTATGTCAGTTCAGCTGTCCAGATATGTGCGTGTTACTTGTTTAATAGTATTTCTGCTTGCAGGGCCCTGCACTAGAAGACTTCAGCCATCTCCCTCCAGAACAAAGACGCAAGAAACTGCAACAGAGAATCGATGAACTCAACAGAGAACTACAGAAGGAAACAGACCAAAAGTGAGTGTATTTTTTGGAGTTTTGTCATGGTTCTCTCTCTGTCTGTTTCTTTTGAAGTCCTCTACCTAAGCCAACAGTGCTCAGAGGCTAGGAGAGAATATACTAGTCCAGGTTATTACAAAGCATTTTTTAAGTTCGTGGTTCCTTGTATGTAGGTCCTGTTAGCATTGCTTCCTTCTGCTTTACTATAATACACATTTTGATTCTAACATTGCATAGGAAACATTGGACCTAAAAGCATGCACAAAAAAAATAAAAAAGCAATGTATAGGTCTGTTGAGCAAGAGAACTGCAACTTAATGCATTAAAAAATGTTATTAATATTTAGGAAATTGTGTATAAAAAACTATGGGCAACAGTATTGAGACTGGATAGAGAAGAGTTGACAGTTGGAGTCCTTGTGCGCTTGCACGTGACACAAGGAAGGAAGGCAAAGTGCTAAGATGACAGAATGGGAAAGGGATTTAGGCATTTTGTGGGGAGCAGTAGTTCCTCATGTCTGTGCTTAATATCTAATCACAGGGTGGGATCTCATACACGTAAACACTATTTTAGCTGTAGTGAATCAGTACTGATGTAAGTAATTTTTATAAATATTGTCGGGTTTTGTATGTTTTTAGAGATGCCCTCATCAAGATGAAGGATGTTTATGAAAAAAATCCCCAGATGGGTGATCCAGGCAGTTTGCAACCAAAATTAACTGAGACTATGAGCAACATGGACCGTCTTCGGATGGAAATACACAAGAATGAGGTTAGACTCCAAAACAATTCCTTAGAAAATGTAAACAAGTGGTAAAATTGTGGTTTCCCTTACGGATTATAAATATAGCACCCAGAAAAACTACTTGATTTAAGAAAGTGCTCCTGATACAATTTTTTGTGGGGTGCCCTATTTTCAAGTATGTTCATCAGGCTAGAATAAGGATGTACATTATTAAAGATGTAAACTGTTTAAAAGAATTTCTTATTAATCACTTAATCTGATATTCATAGGTGAATAAACATTATTTTTTTCCTTAAGACTCATATAGAGTATATGCTAACCATAAGGGATAGGTTCATGCTTCATGTGAAGTAATTATGAGACTTCACATGTGAATGCAGTCTCTTTGTGGTTGTCTACTGACAAGTATACACTATATACTGTTGGCAGTTAAGTGCATTTGTTAAGTGCATTTGTTAAGTGCTAATCTATGGTTTAGAATCAAGTTTTCTTTGACACCAATATTTTTGTCTTTTTTCCCCAAGGCCTGGCTCTCTGAAGTGGAAGGTAAAGTAGCAGCCAGAAGCGACAGGAGGCACAGCAGTGATATCAACCACCTTGTAACACAGGGCAGAGAGAGGTCACTATTCTATCTCTACTGCTTTTCTATCTTACGCTGGAATCGGTCCATCTCTTTGATAGTTAACAGCAGGGGGTGGTTGTTACTTACCCTCTGAAAGTTTATGTCCTTCTAAAGGAAAATATTACTGGTTCTGAATTCTAGAGGTCACTTCATGTCATTATGGTAACAAAAAATAGCCTAGTTGAAACACCCACTCATTAAATAGCAGTGCTTTTTAAAGCTATCTTACTCCTTTGCACAAGGCTTACAAGGTTTCCATGTTCTGTAGAGACAGGTATGTCAAATTTATGTTTGTTTTTGTAGCAGAATTCAGTCCAAGCCTTCAGTATTTTCAGAAAATCACCTCCAGCAGTAAACATAAAACTGCTAATAGGCATTCCCAGAGCGATACCCATTGTCCGCCCTTTCTGCGATGCACATACATTCTGAGTTTTAGAGCTAGGAACTCTTCAAAGTCCTCACGCTCCAATCATTGCGTTATAGCCCTGAAGGGAGTTACACAGATGATGCAAATCAGGAAGTTCGAAGCCCACCACAGCAACATGCGCATCCAAATGAGTTTGATGATGAGTTTGAAGATGATGATCCGTTACCGGCTATAGGACATTGCAAGGCAATATATCCGTTTGATGGTAAGGTTAACAACATCCACTACGATTCCTTGACTATAGGGCAACTTGACTATAAGTCATGGATCATTTGTTATAGAGAAGACAGGTAAAATGATTTAAAGTAAATTAACTGTATGAGCAACTAGTTGCCTATAAGATCAGTGGAAATATTTTATAAATCACTTCTAATTCATGAGCAGTACTTTTGTGCTGTTTTAAGATAAATATTAGCACAGCTATTGGCAAATATTCAGCTTCACAAATTGGACTCGGCTTTTGTCTGAAAGCCTGTTTGACCATATGTTCTCTTGCACAGATTTTTGGTTCTTCCTGTTTATATATGATCTGGAAACTATGCCCTGGGAAAAAGATGACTTGAAATTCTGTCTGAACACTGAGACTTCTTTGCCTCTTGTTTTTTTCCAGGTCATAACGAAGGCACTCTAGCAATGAAAGAAGGGGAAATTTTGTACATTATTGAGGAGGACAAAGGAGATGGGTGGACAAGAGCTCGAAGACATAATGGAGAGGAAGGCTATGTGCCAACATCATATATAGATGTAACGCTAGAGAAAAACAGCAAAGGTGCAGTAACCTATATCTAACAGTAAACTGGCAGCTTTCAGTTGTGCGTTCCCCAGGGAAAATAGTGGAAAAATAGTAAGTTACACAGGTTTATGGAAAGCATTAGAATATCAGGTCAGCAATGGTCTGTTATCTGCAATGTGAGATTGATATAGTTTTTTTCAGAGATGACCACGTTAAATTATGCATCTTACACTGGTCTGTAATTTTGACCAATGTCTTCTGCTTTGTTTACTGATCTAGTAGTGTTCCTGCTTTACAAAGCACTAAATCCAATTCAGCTATTAACTGAAATGGACCAGGATTCCTGCTTGTTCTGTAGAATACTTTGGTTTTATAAAGAACTGAAAAATTACTTAGTTTTAATGATCTCTAAGTTTTACTGTTCCCGCTTTTATGACTTAAACTATACGCTTAAAAAAGAGGGTTTTTTCCTCTAATAACTAACTGAACTCAGTTACTGAAAATTATTAATTTCCTTCCTTAGCAAATACTTGGCAGCTTTCACTTCTTAAACAGGAAAATGTTTTCTGATTCTGAAAGCTCAACAAAAATACTCAGGAAAAAACATTATGATTAAGAAGGACAGAAAGTCCACTGACCTGCCTCTCTTTCCTTTTCAGTACTTGTAATGTAGAATGTTGTGTATTGGACACAACTTCGTTGTTTTAACTCTAGATACCTTGAACAAACGAAAAAAGAGACCACACGTAATGCGTGATGTCTTACTGAAACCTCTCTCTGCTCCTGAAAAGGGAATGATTTTATATTCTTAATCTGTGCCTGTAAGCTAAGTCTTTGAATTGCATCGTGTTTAGTTTGAAATCAAGGTCTTAAATGTACAGTAATTCCCCTCACTGTTAAATCACTGAGGATTGGAAACTGCATTGCACTACTTGATTACTAGGAAGGAAAAAAAAAAGCTAATCTAAAAGCTGCGGCTCGTATTTCTAATGAGAGTTTGTGGAATGAAGTACAAGGCTAACATATAGCCACTGAGAAAGGCCTGTTAGAACTGAGCACGCTTCTCTGTCTTCTAAAGGCCTTCGGTAACTTTGTTCTTTTCTTTTTCCTCTTGGACTGCAGGTTCCTGAAGCGGGTTTCTGAGAAAATGGGCGAGATCTTGAAGGAGGTTACATGCAGCTGCTGGGGGGGCGGGTGGGGGTGGGGTACTAGACTGGGAGGCCCAAGGGGAAAAGCTAGTTGCATGAATGCATGCAGACATACATTTAGTCACTAACATCTTAGCATCTCCATACATAGGTAAGGATGTATTACAAATTCTTCAATTTGTGCAGGAAAATAGAGTTCCATTACCAGAGTAAAAAGGCTACTGCTCCTAAAATTGCTTTATTTTCATTGTCCTAGGTTGTCCCAGATGCACAAACTATATTTTAGCTTGTGCTATGTTTTGGTTATCTCAATTATGCTCTTTTCCAACTCATTTTAATTGGCAGTCCTTTAGAACCATATATGTCAGTTATCAGTCTGCCTGTGCCACCTCCATGCTCGCCCTTAACCTCCTCCTGCATGCCTAGGACAGTCAGGCATGTCTGCATAACACTTTGCCATCATTGCTTGTCGTATTTTGTAACAAATCATTTTGTTTAAGTATCTTCAGCAGTAGAGTTTCATCCCAGTATCCATGTATGCTGCTATAACTATACCACTGCAACCATCATTACATTCCAGTTTTTGGCATAACTGATAAGAGGCCATAATGTATTTGTGTTGATTTGGGGAAATAATACATCTCAGCTCTAGCCTACAATGCAATCAAGAGAAACTCCTAGAACTGTGGTCCATCTTCAGCACTTCAGTAACCTGTTGTGAGCACTGAAAACCTGGAACACCACCAGAGAGGATTCACCACTGCAAGCTAATGACTGTTTTCAGAAGTCAACCACTTGCCATTCAAATGCTGCCTTAAACTCGAGTGCCTAAATCTGTTGTTTGCCAACACTACCACGTACAGTATCCCGCAAAGGGCTTTGCGTCTCAGCTCTTTTCACAGTGCTGCAGCTGCTGAGGTAGCCACGGTAGGTGTTTTCTAGAGCTCTACTTTACCGGATACATGGTGCATCATGAATTTTATACATTGAAACATGTATCTTTTCATTTGACTTTAATATTTTTTAAAATATTTTTATGGAAACTGTCTTTTAGTTTTTGACTATGAAGTTCCAGTTTTACTTACTGCAGTGCTAGTCCATTTCCAGGTGATGCTTCATTGTATGGACCAGTTGAAATTTGAGTGATACTTCGTAATGATCTATGTGCACTTTTACTTGTAAACAATTGAAATTTGGATATGTTTATACGTGTAAATATAGTTGTCTGCAGTGCCCCTATTGCTTATGTTGTCTTGCCTCCCATTTGTGGTTCTATTAATAAATACATTATATCTGATTTATTAGGGCGATAAGAATTAGATTAGAGATGTTGGGGGGAGGGATACTTGTATCAAAGCGAGCTTGTCAACCCAGCCACCTGCTGTTTGGGGGAAATGTAATAATAATCAAAACATCCTGTTTTTCTGGGGTCTGAAGCAATATTTGGATGCAGCAGTGCTGGATTCTTTTTAATTTCAGTGTTATTAGGAACTGTACTACCCGTAAAACTGAATTTGAGTGACTTGTGTAGAGGTTTATTCCTTTTGTTATGTATACCACTATTACACAGCTTGACCTAGTGTATTATGGGGGCTATTAAACTCTAAAGTTTAGATTTTTGGAGCTTGTATACAGGGTTATTTATATAATAATGTGACATTACTCAATACTGACAAAACTACTTAGGTAGTTTTTTGGGTTTGGGGGTTTTGGGGGGTTTGTTGTTTTTTGTTTTGTTTTGTTTTCTTTTGTTTTTAAATCTAGTGCTTTTTTTATTTTAAAGTTAGAGAAAAGGAGGAAATGTGATCTGTGTATTTTCTGCTAAAGGGCCTGTGGTTTGCCTGGCTAACAGCCTTGCAGGTCAGTAATAACACTTCCTGGTAAAGGACTAAATGTTCTTTTCACGCTACTGTTTGTTTTTCTAAAACCAGGATTTGCTTCCTTTGGAGGCAGGTTGCTTTCATGAGGGATAGTGCAACTTGTATGAGGGTTATTAAACATAGGAAAAAAACATTTGTACTTGCACAGCTAGTTATAAATCACTTATTCTAAAATTCTGAACGTGAGTTGTCTTAAAGAATCTTACATTTTCCAGTAATTTTTAATCCTTTTTTGTGCACATGTTGATTTCTAAATGTTAAATGCTTTGTTTAAAAATAGTGTTCTCTGTTGAGAATATTTTCATGGAATAAAAAAATCTTTTCATGGTCTAAGTAATTGGCTTCCCCATTTGTTTTCTGTTAAGATTGACAGGGAGACCTGCAGCATGAGGTCTGTAACTTCTTGTTATGGTGGTAGAACCTCTGCTATGGTTGTAGATGGGGGGAACAGATAATACCGTTTTGGTGTTGGTTTTGTTGTTAGCCTACTCAAATACTTTCAAATGCTGTAAGTAACATCTCACTCCAGAAAAAGGCTTACTGTCAATGAGCACATGCAGCTCTAACCATAGTTCTTGCTTAAATATTTATACAACTTCTGAGGATAATACTTATATACCAGCTCTGTATGTGACAAAGTGGAATTTGCTGCTAAAGCATTCTTTATATAAACACCGTGCATGCTGATTTCCTGTGAAAAGTGCTAACAGCTTATGCTTTGCCTTCATCCAACCAAAAAAAAAACCAACCAAAACTACTTACCAAAGTGATTCACCTCAGTAAATGAAGCAAGTTTAATATATACATACACCCACATTTACTCATATCCGAAAGCATTTTAATTATCTGGATTGTTTGTTCTTGCCATTTCATCATTCATTCCTGGCAGCGTAGCTGTCGTGCAGGCTCCAGCAAAAGCCAAAGTACTGCAGATGCTGTCTTAAAAAAAACGTAAGTTGTCCCAACACACACACAACTAATTTTCTACTTTCATAGGTGCAGTAATATTTAAGCCTTCTATTGTGGTCACAGAAAAAGGATCATTTCTGCGATCTGCAAATATGCAAATTATTTTGCATAAAGATACACTTTACTTCACGATACTATGTACACTGTTTTATATTCATTAAAGGAGTATTATACAACAAATTTTCTGCAATGTCACATACTTAATCTATCATTTTATTTATACTATTTGCTTCATTTTAATATTAAGATGCCAATGCCCTTACTCGTAGGCATTATCAAAACATTGCAGCTCTGGGGAAATACAGAAAGCTGTAAGACTACCTTACAGGGATAACCTAACTGTTTAAAGGGATCATTAAATGACTTGGCGACACAGTAAATAAATAATTTGTTTAGAAATCAGTAGTTTCAAAACAAGTGTGCACTGTGCAGTTATAAGTTCTAAACATCTTCTGAAATGCAAGAAGTTTGTGCAGTATCACATTGCCAAAAGAAAGCTAAGGTTATTTCAAGTATATAATTTAAATAGTGTTTACAGAGTCCTATATACTCAATTGTTCCACCTGCTTCACTGGAGGAGGTTCCAGTTTTCGGGAAAGTGCAGTTAAAATCTGGCTGAATTTCTCGTATCTTTCATTTTGATTAACTTGTGCTCCTTTGCTGCCCCAGAGCAATCTCATTTGAAATTCTGTCTTGAAGATTTCACTCATCTCTTCATCTGGCTGGAAACCTAATAAGTAAAAAGAATCCCACAGTATCACCATCAGGCAAGCTGTTAATTCAGAAGTGGCTTTTAAACTGTATTCCCTCCAAATAAGATAAGCTGTAGCGTGCTGGGTTCCTTTTGCACACTGAATTTAACAACCTAGTAAAACAGTGAAAATCCTTTCCATCTGTGACATTCTAGTAGCTCACAAATGGCTCTAGAGACACTGGGACAGGCTATCCTTTGCTGAGTTCTAATTGGCGAGAACTGTCATCGTAGCCTGACCTTAAATATAATTACTGACATATACATGCTGCCTGCAGGAATACTTATATTTTTCTCCCCTCCCTTAACTTTTTCACTGCAAGTTTGAAATACAAAGTCAAATTATTAACATGTTGATGCTTTCTGGCTGCAAGCAGTCAAGATCTCAGTGTTGCATCTTGCCCTGCTGTAAAGAATCTTACTACGATGGGTGGAATTTTAAATTGTACAGAAGACAGGAAGTTAACCTCAGTCCTTACTGTACATTCTATTCAGTTGCCGGATGAGTCGGCATATTAAGTCATGAGAACTTTTGCGTATGTTTAACAAAACTGTATGCTATATTGCTTGGTGGAGAACTACAGTGATGTATAATTCACTGTCTGCTTTTAAACAGTATTGATGTTGTCCTCAGACTGTGTTTTCTGCAGGACATTTGCTACTATCTCAGCTTCCATGAAAGAGGAGAAGAATTTCCTGCACTGACTTTTAGTGGCACTCAGGCAGAGACCTTATTCTTTAGACATAACCCAGACATTCTGTTAATGTGCAATAGTTTCTCCTAGTAGTTCTCCCTACCTTCCAGCATCCGTTCTGCAGTCAAGCTGTACATTTCTGCGTTCCGTGCTATCTGGCGAGCTGTGGCCAAGTGCTTGAGCATTATTTCGCAGCTTTGGTCGCTGCTTTCCCACAGGTCCGTGCCTTCAACAGTGCCATCTTGTCGCTCCATCAGGGTAACAAGAGGCATCAACAGTGGCACTGTTACGTTGTTCTGTAGAGCACTGACAGTCTCTGGGATATAGAGAGTAACAAATGAATCGTATCATCAGACAGTATAAAACCTGCTAATTGAAGAAAGTATTGTAACTGCAGTATTCTTTTCAAAGTTGGGAACTACCATTTGTCTTTAATCTTTCAAATTAGCACTTTACCTCAGATACACCTGTCCTACCAGTTTCCAGTAAACTGGTTGGGAGAGAAGGCCAAGACAAATGAGTGTTGGAAAACTGCATTTGCTACAGGAGAAGGCTCTGCTGAATTATTAGACAGTGGCATAGAGATTTTAAGCACATATGAAATCTGGGTCATTCCAATAAATTCTGTGATGCTAAGAAGTTTTCCTTCTCTTAGAGAAATGTTCAGCGAAGTTATCTCCCCCTTACACTGCTTTGGAGACCAGAGTGGCAAAGACTCTGATGCATGAGCGCCTGATGTTAATTATCTGACTAACCCATTTTTTTGTATTTGAGGATTCATCCTCTGATCCAACAGGCAAAGCAAATAAAAAGCAAAATCTGCCAGAAGTAACTCTCCTCTGAGGGAGATTTTTTCCTGTCTTTGAGGCAAGACGATGCAGTGTTTCAGCTCCTGCTCCACAACAATGGAGCGTGGGTTTGGGCAGAATCTCATAGTCTGCATGGGTACATGCACACACTGATGTTTGACTGCCAGCTTGTTTCCTTCTATTTCATTGTTTTATACTGCATTACACAAGTTCATGTAGTCATTTTAACATATGATGCACAGCTATCAAAACAGCAGCTGCCTCAGCTCAGGAAATCAGTAGCGGGAGAGTTAAAAGGCTAAATAGAAACCAGTGTTGCTCATACTCACTATTCCACTCATCTTGTCCTTCATGCAAAGCTTTGCTGAACGGCTTCAGCTGTTTTTCATACATAATGGCAGTCTGAGTATAGTGATGTCTTAGAGACGTCCAGGTTTGTTCTAACCTAGTGACCTGTTCAAACAAAACAGAGCATACCCATTATTGACTCCATAGCAATTCATAAGAAAAGTACGCTGCTCATGAAAAAGTTTCTGTTCTGATGATCTCTCTTGTCTTGAAGAAATTGCATAAATTAAATTAAATAAACCATCAAACAACTCCATGTTTTGGAACATAAAGAGAAACTGATTTTTACCTGTGGCATTTCCAGTGCTTTCATAATGGCAGAAAATGCATACAAATCCCCCAGTGAGTCCTTCAGCTCCACTGCAACTTGGATGATCCTGTTTAATGTTGCTGCTCTATCTTCTACATTTCCTGTGCAACCCAAGATATCCACAGCTATTCCTATTGCCATAGTATTGTGCCTGTAAGTGAAACAATTTATCCGACAGGTTACAAATTATTAATAATACATTATGCTGTAAATATGTTCAGAAAAGATCAGTTCAAAGGCGTATTTCAGTATCTTGGTGTGCCCAGCAAACTTACCAACATCTTTGTTTCAAGACCAGCAATACCGTTATATGGAATATATATACATTGGCTTTGAATTTGAGTTTTAATAAATTTTCCTGAGATACTACTACTATACAAAATTCTACTCAAGCAATGAATGAATGAACACTTACTGGAAAGTTGCCCCAATTCCCTGTCTTCCACACTCAAATTCTGGGGCCTTCCCCCTAAATTTCAGCAACCAAACTATTGAACTCTGAATCAGAGAAGCAGAAAAGCTACCTCAGGGATAGAAGACCCTCATTGGTCCCCCTTAACTTGTGCAGAGGTTTTACAAAAAGCTTTGCTGATCATTTTTTACTTTGCTAGATCCTCTAGCCTCTTCCCCAGCTGCAGAAGGCTACTACCTTCAGTCTCTTCCACAACCACTTACATGCTCAGCTATATGGATAGGTTCCCTGAACTTCAGTTTACCTGAGCTCTTAAAGGCAAGCTGAGTTCAGCAGCTCTAAGGACCCTGCTTTCACTACAACTCCCCTTTCCCTGTATTACATGCATGGAGTTGCCCCATGACCTTAAGGATTTTTTCCTGTGCAAAAAGAAGTTATATGCTATCTCATTATATTATCTTTTGTACACACAAATTCAGAAAACGTGCAGGAGAGCATTCTTTGAGGAAACATAGAGTACAATGTAGCAATGCTCTGATCTTCTGGCCATCTGCCCTGGAAATGAGTAACAGGAACATTTACCTTTCAATTAGGTCAAGGCGCAGTTGATGTCCGTAAGGCAAGGTAATCAGTTCAAGACCAGAGTTCACTCCCATAATCCTCCTCATCTCTTCAGAAACTTCTAGTATCCTTGCCACCTGTCAAGTGCAAAAATTTGTGTGTAAGTAAGTTTTGAAACTAATGTATTTCAAACAAAAAAACCCACCAAAATCCTAGCCACGTAGAAGTCCTCCAGGTTAGTGCAGGGCACATAGAGCTAAGTGCACAGCGTGCAACATTAGAATATAGGCATTGTAGAAAAAACATTTTAATTAACTTATGCACATTCAGTGCCTTACACAAGACCAATAATATCTTCTCTTTTTGGGGGGGCATGATTCAGCTATCAGAAAACATAAAAAAATGTGACCAAAATGCTTTATCAAACTTCTGTCCTCCAATTCCAGAAGAAGATTCATATGCAAGTTCAAGAAGCACGGCATTCTCTTGGCCTGATGCTTGTCAGGGTTGCACTTCTCTTTGCCCTTAAAGATGTGCAAATTTGCTTCACCTTCTTCATTTCTAAACACGATAACTGCTCAGAATGATTTTGGATTACACCACAGGGTCCTCATAAGGATTAGTTAGTAAAAGGATTTAAGTAGGACACTGAATGTTGAGTGCCTAATAAAGTCAGTATGTGAAAGCTGACACCCTCACCCATTTGTCTTTGCTTTTTAAACATACAGTATTAGCTACTGGTTATATCAATAACAATTATGTATGCTAATTACAAGCAAAACCATATTAATATGATCATGTGAGATTATCTGCTGGTTTAAGGCCTGTATGTTGACACATTTACAAACCGATCTGCCTGCTGTTCCTGATACACCCATCAGCAGGCTTTCTTGGTTATGAAAAGATGAACGCAATCTGGGCCACACAACAAGCCTCACTGGTGCAAAATCTAGCACTGCAGAGAAACCTGTTTCAGTCTAGAGACGCAGGGGTGATATGAAGCCCCTGGAGCCACACTGATTACTACTCCTGCGTCACAAAAAGCCCTCTCAGGCATGCAAGTGGCAGATATTCACTCCACACTTAGCATATGGGTGTTTCTTTCATTATTAGAAATGTCATTATTTAAAACGCAAACCGAGCTACTGATGCCAAGAGAAGCCCTACGAACTTCAGCCTTATCACGGATCTCAGTACAAAGCATTTATTGTGATCCAGTTCACATGCCAATCTCATTGTCTCATGCAGTTCTTATCAGTGCAGTTGTATGCAACAAGTTACCAGTGAATGACAGTCACTGGCTCTCAGCACTGCCCGATGAAGGTAAAACAGACTTCTCTACGTGTCCCAGCTAGTTACTGTTCCTGCTCCAAAATCCAAAAATCTGTTTCTGTAAAACACTCCAGTGACTCTTACTTAATTGTACAGGCTCCCATACTTTCAGCAGGCCAGCTTCCTTGGCCTCAATCCAAAGTTGATAGGATTTAAAATAAGAAGATTAATAATGACTGATTGAATACTATATATATATATATATATATAAACCCCTTACTACTACTTTAAGGCATGCATATCCTATGCTGTCAAGCAACATACTCTTTACCAATATATTAAAAGACGTTCTGGTTATTGGTATTAGGTTGAAGGAGGAAAAGGTGAGTTTTGGAACTAAAATGTTAGAGAATGCTGTTACTACTCTTGGAACCATAGTGAAGAAGCCACAATCTATCACTTCTGAAAAGACCAAGCAATTGTAGAGCCGAGTTTCTCTGAGTCACCACGTCTGCGTGAAACCTCACTTAGCAGCAGCCAACACTGCTACTGAGGGGGGAAACTGTGTTTGCTGTTGGCAGGAACCCAGCAGCTGGCAGGCACTCACGCACACTCTTTCCGCTGCTGCTCCCATGAACTGTCCCCTCGCCAGACCTATGGTGTGAACCAGTGCAGCAGCACTAGGAGAGTGCTTACAGACACGTTTCTTCTGGAGCACCACCATTCCCGCTTCCCTGCTTGTCTGCAATGGAGTTGCCCAGTGAGTAGCTGTGTGTGTTGCTTCTCAAGCTGCTCTTAAAAAAACAACTGACCAAAACCCAACAAAGCTGGCGGCACTTGGTTCCGGTAGCTGCTCTGTGGCAGGTACAGCACCCAGTCATCAAAGCGGTGCAGAATCAACTACAGTTGCATTTCTTTTATTACACAAAGTCATAATCTCATAAGAAGATGACTTCTCCTGTCTTTCCATATTTCTGATCCAATAGGTGATCTCCGGGCCCTGTCAGCTGAGCAAAGTCTACATTGTGAAAAATACTACTTTGTGTTTTTACATCTCTCCAAACAATTCCACTAGCAATACAGTTCTCTCATAGGAGAGAAATGCAGAAGTCCTGATAGCTATTTTCTCTCACCATCTATCCAGCTGTAAAACAGAAACTCAGGCAATGATTGGGAGAGCAGCTAGTTTTAGAAGTTTCAATGTATTTAGTTCCATTGCACGTCTTACATTACGGCCAGCAGTGTGGCAACCAGGTAATGTCTGTCTACTGTTTGCCCTTGCAAGATATTTCCTGTCACGAGTAGTTCTTCCCACAAGGGTTTAGAGCATAGCCAGCTCTTCCTCCAGAGGAGAAGAAAGGCTGAATCACAGATACACAGCAATTGACTGGAGATTTAAAACATGTATGGAGCACTGCGAGTTTGAGTCTAAAGTCAAGGACAGTTGGAGACCTTTAGTCCAAAGGGTTTGTTAACGATCTTATTCTTCAAATGGGAACAAAAAAACACCCCACCCTAAAAATTCCTGCAAGCAAGTCAATACATTTATTAGCTGCAAATCTACCCATTAATCTTTTCAAATTAGTTCTTTAAAAAGTCTAAACTTGCACGATGTAAAATAAAATGCAAGATTTTTTTTTTTTTTTACCTTGCAGTCCATTCTAAGAATATGCTGTGCAATAATCTTTGGATTGTTGTTGGTGAAAAGCTCCTTAACTCTTCTTAACATTGATGTTTCCAATGGCTTGTTTTCAGAAGGAAGTAGTCGGGATTCAAAATCATTCGGTTTAAAACTAGACACCGTCTCAAAAACAGGTACAGAAAAGATGCTGTCTTCTTCAGCCATCTCAGCTGAAGCTTCTAAAGGATCTGCAGAGTTCATTGTAGGGTCATCTTCCAGGATGAAATAGTTTGTTTCAGAGTTCCTGAATGAGTGTGTTCCCTTCTCCTTTCGCGTCAGATGTTCCACATAGCTGTTTTTCTGACATAAATGTTGTTTTGTAGCTGCAGGATCTTCGGCAGGGCTCAGTTCACAATAGTGTCCTTCTGAACTGTGGGAAGCCAAAGGAGAATCCGGGGGCTTCATCAGGGGTGCTTTGCTGGGTTTAGGTGGAGGCTTTGGACAGAGCTGACTGTCTGAGCCTCGAAGAGCTTCCCCTACTTTTGACTCAGAGGTGACTTTCTGAACAACTGTGGGGCTTAGAGAAGGTTCACTGCCTGTTCTAAATGCAGGAGAGCTTGGACAGGAGTCTGCATCTGCTTCAGGTAATTGAGATGGACGTCTTGAACCTGCAGGTGAAAATGGTAATTTAGAAGGCCAAAACATACAGTTCCTGATGCCTATACCAGGGTTCATCTCTTAATGCTGTTTCCTGAGGAGAATGTTGTCAGTTTATGTCAATTATTCACTGACAAAAATGTATATGGAATTATATTTTGAGGAATGAGCTAGCCAGCAAATTCCATTCACTTGCTGATCCTCCCAAAATCCCAAATACACAGAACAGCTGCACCATAATATTATTCTGTGGTAATGCTGACAATAATTTCAGTCCCTGCCGCATACATAGGCTATACTGTCAGAGCTGGATAGTCTCCATGGCTCGGAATAGGAGGTTTCTTTGTAACCTGATCTAGGCTATAAAAGCAAAAACTTCCAGCCACACCACATAAAAGATGAGTCATTTCTGAGAACGACAAGTTTGAGATGAAAGAAAAACTTCCCAAAGTCAAGCCTGAACCTGCAACAAGGTATGGAAAGAATGAATTTCAGGGATGCTAATCTTTTTGCTAAACAGTAGCTGATTTGAAGAACTGGAGAAATAGCCATATACTTCTGTGTATTTATGCCTCATCTGGTACTCGTTGCATATGCAAACCGTGGCATCCAATATAGGACTGAACCCTAGATCAGACATTCCCAATCTGCTGGTACCTACAGCAAAGTGGCCGCTTGCATCATGTGGGCTTTACTGCTTGTTTCCAGCTGCCTCTCAATTTATGCAGACGACAAAATCTGCAAATCACAGCCTGTGACCACTCATAAGCAGTATGATACCTGCTCAGAGGACCCCCACAACAGCACTCTTCAGGTTAACTGTTATAGTACCAAAAGAAACATTTTTGCAGCCATGGATTGGAGTAAGAAAATAAATTCGATTACAGATGGACAGAAGCTTGTTTTATGAATGTCTGCCCATCCCACTGTTAAACACAGGAGGACACCCTTTCTTATCAAAATACAATCTCACTATAGAAATACTTGATATTATCTTTGTCTCGAGAAGTCTTTCCACAATAGGCACTATAAATCTTAACAGCTAGCATCTTCAGAATTACTAGCAGCCTTGGAGGTCAAACACTACAATTTGTTCACATGGGAACAGATGCATCATTGCAAGCTTCCTTACACAGTGTGTTAGTATGGAAACAATTGCTTAAACCTCTGAAGAATCTGAGAAAGAAAAAGCCACAATCAACAACTGATCGAGTGTTGGTACACCTTGTATCACTGGAGGAAGAAAATGACAGTGGCCGTGGAACCAGACAGCAGCAAAGGTGTTGAAAGGAACGAAAAGCAAAAGGGATGGTGAGAGAGAGATTGAGAAAGAAAGAAGGATAGAACTGAGTACAAGCACCATGGTAGCGCTTTTCTCCTGGTGAGGAACACTACCACATCTGTATACTTTACCCTGAGAAAAAGCAGTTACCAAAATTTCCATGAAACACCGCTTCTACTTAATAGACTTCTGTCAGGACGAAATGAGTGAAACAAGTCAGTTCTTGTAAAGCACAAGTAAGGAAAGGTAACACTGTCAAAAAGGATATTAATGCCAAGTGTAGCTGTCATTTTTTTTGGTGTGGAAGCCTGCTGTGTGCTGAGGTACTCAACTAGCTGGTGTGTTGCAAATAAAAAACCTGTTCCAATGACTTAAAGAGCAAGCAGTATGCTAACACAGCTTACACTGGCCATTAAATATTTAATTTACAGTACTCAGAATACTCAACAGTCTCACTTTGGTCTGAAGTGTAACAGACCACCTGGGCACACACAGATTCTAAGTGCGAAACATTTAATTATAAAACATACCTATTAGCAGATAGCTCTCTGACTGGTGAGCCTTTAGAGGGAATCTTTTCTCCAGAACATGATCCAAACTAGCTGGCTGGCTACCACTTTTTTCTTTGTTTCTAGGGTAAACAAAAATATATCAGTATATCCAACACTCTTAACATACATACGTAATTGCCAGAATATATCATAACCAGGGCAAGGATCATTAGCTTTCCACTTGGGTGGCTTATAAGAACAAAAGGTACTTCATGCTGTTGTGGTAGCAATGACATGGGCTATAGTATGTGTGACCCTGCACCATTCACGAGGGTATTTTTTTGAATGTTGAGACTTTTTAATGGAATGTTTGATTTGCACGCTGAAATTAGGATCCATTATTCCACACTTGGTATTTTTATTGCAGAAGTCAAATATGGAAAGAAAGACTTCTCTGGAGCAGCAGTAAGATTTTATTTTAATCCTTTGTCTTATGCTAGTCAAGATTTGCCAAGTCACTGAATAAGCTGCAGTGCTGTTGTGCTTCCAGAGTCTACATTTGCTCTTACTCTGTGGATTTGCTGATTTCTTAGGCCCTAAAAAATCCTTTGCTAAAAATCAGCAAATCCTCACGCCTAGTCTCCCACCTAAAATCAGAGTGAAAATTCACATCACCTGCAGCGGGAGCTGACAGAGTTACCTTATCTCCCCCCATAAGGACAGCAAAATTAAAGTACCTCAAAAGATTTCCTCTGGGTGTGCTCTGCTCCGGGGATTGCATGCTGGATATACCAAGACTCAGCCTTTTTGCAGTTTCTATTTTTCCTTCAGGGACACTTGGCTCTTTTTGTCGGGCTGGAGTTACACCATACTTTTCCTCTAGACACCGGAGAGGCACAGTCCTGTTGATAGGCTGAAAAATAATTGCTCCGCTCTGCTTTGATATCGGTGTGCGATTCCCAACATAGTATCTAACTAAGCCGGGGATACTGTCGAAACTTTCAAGTTCAAACTGATACTGAACACGGCAGTAGGCTTCATTGAGTCTTAGAACCGTTCTGTTGATTTTAAAATGCTGAGAGGTGTTTTTCCACTGACAGGTAAGAACAAAGTTCCCAGGACTGGAGAGAGAATCCCTAATCAGAAAATCTCCATCTCTCTGAACTAGGCCTTCTGCCACCTTTGAGGAAAAAGAAAAATACTTTCAGAATCAGAAAACAAGTAGTCAAACAACACATCACAACAAAATATTCTTAGACATAGGACTTAATTTGGCTGCTCTGGGAGGACAGACAAAGCCAGAAATACAAAGCAAAGCATGAAGTATGGTAGAAGAACGATGTCTCCAATTCTAAAATTAAGAGCTCATCCCACTGCAGAAATCTGGAGGGGCTTCTTGGAAAATGCCCAGCAGCCAGAAGCACGACCCACTTTTGCATATGTATTTCTTCTAGCTTGCTAATAAAAAATAAGGCATGAAGGGAAAGCAATGACTCAGGATTTTAGAGTGTAAAGCTTCTGAATAGACTAGTGACGCTGAAGTTTAGATGCCATTACTACACAACCCCAGAAATTGTCCTTTCATTATTACTCTAAGTTACAGAGGCTTTCATTTTTCGTTCTTTGTGAATACTGCATAGTACTAGGAAGAGCCAGAAAAACCCTGGTTTTCTGTTTTGCGTTAGTCCTTTCACAGAGTAAAGTGAGGTTAAGCGCAACGTGCGCGGCTGCGGTGCCGCCTCTCCACAGGGCCGCCCGCAGGGGGAGCTCCAGGTGCTCCGGCAGCCTCAGCTCCAACCCAACCACAGCTTTAACCTATTTTTAACTACCTTTCTAAGGATCAAAATTAAGGTATCGCACAGATTTTCTTGTGTTTGTTTGGTTTGGTTTTTTTTTCCCTCCCCCGAATTCCAAGTGCAAGAAAGAAAATAAACACGAACATTTTAACTTTGATTAAGAATACTGAACCAAATTAATGTCAGCGTGTCTGAAAAATATGTGGAGACGGTATTCTCATACAAAGCTTAAATTCCACTTCCGCCCTTATTCAGTGCACACAAATCCTGAAACATCTATATTTTCCACCAGTGTCTGCCCTGAATCCTCATTTTATGCCAAGCTGTGATAAATACCATAGCTTTCTCATGAATAAGCATTACGTTTCTACTAAATTAATGCAGATATCTGAGATGTGTATAGCACTTTAGTGTAATTCTGCTTGTCTATAAAAGCTCAAAGCATGGTTGGCAATGCAAAGACCACGTACCTGCCGAGGAATACGTCCGTGGTACCAGGCATGGCTACGCAAGTCTTCGCTACTTAGCTGCAGTTCTTCCTCTAACTCCTTCTTCAGTTTTTCCGGGCTGTTATCCATAACTTGCCTCTCCCTAGAAAACTGCAATAAAAGATTAAAAGCTTTGACTGTGCCAAGTTTAGTGATTAACATTTTACCTGGGTTATAACTTCTATCACATGATCTGCACTAGCCACTGGAATGCAGGTGCTGCCTTTAGCCGGCTGGCTTGGCTTCGCTCGCTAGATTGTATTTGCAAAATCCAGCATTCAGCAAGATAACATGTGATTGTTATACACTGCACGGAACAGAGCAAAGTGTTCTGTTTGTACACCGAGCTAATAATGACACACCTACCAAGTCACTTCTCTTATTACTTTCTCTTTCCCATAAGAATTCTAACTACACCTCAAAAAATGGAGCTGAACCCAAATGCCCTGCTCTAATATTCCTTCTCCTGTTTAAACTCCCATTTTAAATTCAGATTCTTTCCCCTACCTCCCCCTCTCACCCTTTGAACTCATCCAATTAAGAACATTCCAAATGCATCAAGACAGGCTAACCTGGACATACATAGTTGTTCAGTATTTCTGTTGCACTAAGAAAAAGTTTGCCAACATTTTCAACCTTAAAGGGCTTGCTTCTAATGGTCATTAAATCTGCATGTCCAAGATGTTCCCTTCTTAAAGAGGGATAAAGTTCATGTTGCCCCTTAGCACAAAAAGCATGAGATCTGCTTGGACATATCTCCATCACCACTATACAACTACTATGAGATTTTCTGGAAAATTTCAATCTTCGTCTCTTCTTGGAGTACAGCTTCCACGCTGGACCACTCTGGCTCATTAGTCCTTGTTGTTGCAGTGCTGTTACAGTAAGGCGCAGTGTTTTCTCTAGAGAGTTGTCATGTACTCTTCCGTAAGCACTCAGTGGAGGGAAGTTCTTTGGACTTCCTTACATTTTCCAAGGGCTGGGGACTCCAGCCCATTTTTACTGTTGCTGCAGTGTTTCAAAAGTCTAAGATACCCAAGAGAAACAGCTTCATTGCAGGGGACATGTTCTACACCAATCAAAGAATCAGAGTATACCCTCTCTTAAAAGAAAGTACATTTTAAAAAAGAGAGGGGGGAAGAGAGAGGGGCCTCCAGCTGGAGAGCAGACTAAAACACAACATTTTTCCCCAGTGCATTATAGATTTTTTTTCTTAGCTCTGGATATAAGCCAAAGCTCACAGGTTCCCTTCACTGACATAGTGATGTAAATATCCAAAACATGCATTATTAAAAAAAGAACTGGGAATGTTCGCGCACCAATCCTATTCTTTCCGTGAACACTGCTCTCTATAGCATTTTCTTCATATTGAGTACTCACAGCACCTAACCGTGGGAGCAGGTGGCATACATTTAGCACTTCTTTCAACAATCCTCCCTGCAATTTCAGCAGACTGAATTACAACAGATTACTAGACAGCAGATTTTTGGTGGAATAATGCCAGAAGAGGCGCCGTGCTGCCAAAGCTATTTAAACATGCTGGGAGCCCAGAGAAATTCTGAGATGAGTTCTCATCTTCTCTCCGCTTTTCTCTGAGAAAACTAAGACAAACGCAAATGAGCGTAGTAGCTTATACAGGAAAGCAACACATAAAACCAACCTAGTAAAGAATCACTTTTCACCTCAGTTTTGCTTCTGTGAACAGGGTGGTATTTATCCATACAAATGTGGTTCAAAATGGACAACCATTTTCAACAAGGAGTAAATCCTTTGTGCTTGTCAAGGCTTTTCATCAACTCCTCCCAAGCTTTACAAGAAGAAGTCTGTGCAGGAACAAACCATGCCACAAAAAAAGACCTTCACTCCAAGGGCTCTTTCATAAAACCATGTACAACGTGAAGTGATTAAGTTACTGGGTGTAGAAAGGGTCATAGAAGAGGCTTGGTGAGGACTCAAGTCCAAAGGCACATCAGAGTCTCAAAACATAGTCAAGTAAGGCCAAAAATGCCTCCTCCACTCCAAACCTCTGTGACCTGTCAGTCTAACATAGTTAAAGGACTAGTGGCACACGCCTGCCACCTTAATTTCCCAACTCAAACGGCTGGGTACTCATTTAAAGCTGACTGGCATTGATTCCAGAATTAACAGTTAACCCTTTCACTGCCACATCTCACAGAATGATAGCGAGTATTATAGCATTTACATAAGCTGAAGGTAGAGTGAAGAGCACACAAATTGAGAACAGACTTTTCAAGAGCACCTCTCCCCTGAGCATGCAAGGAAGTGGCTAGAGAACTTTTAAAGTACCCCCTCCAATCTAAACTACAGCATACAGTTGTAATGGTATACAAATCTTTTACATTCATAGCTGTGTATTTTGCTGACCTTCTGAAAGGAACTACTACATTTATATGAACTGTATTTAAGTTTTTGAAAGATACTTTTGACTGAATAGAGATCTCAAAAAAACCCCCAAGGCTACTGTAAAAATTGTTACTGTCATTCCAAAAGCATCTCACTTTATCTCAGCGGTAGGCAAAGCTACTGTAGATGGAACAGAGTATAGCATACAAATGCAATAAATGAATTTGCTTAGGAGCGGCTAGATTCTTAGCCAACAGAGAGAGCTATACGTCTTTGTGTAGACTAATTTCACCCATTGTACTGACAGAAATTATCTTAAAAAAACCCAGGCTGATCGAGTTACAGATAGACATGAATTACAACTACAGCAGAGAAACCTAGAATTTCTTCTGGTGGTTAAATGGATTTTTCACTACTTGAATGAACATAATGAGATACATATTGCACTTGAATTACATCTAGCAACACAACAGGAAAAATATTTAAGGAAACCAAACCAACTGAACTGTTAACATTCATGATTATCAGTTTGTTAAAAATCCTCTCCACCATGGTCTACCACACTGAGCATGCTCTGATTGCCAGAGGTCAGGCATCTCCTGAGATGGAGCAAACATGCTTAAATAACCCTTATGCAACTCTGAACTTAGTGGAAGAACTCCTGTGGCTAGCACAAATCCCAAAATACACAGGGGGAAACTGCCTAGGTAAGCAAGTTTAGTAATAGCATGTCTTCCTGAACAGTTTTTTGTTGGCTGAGACTGATTTCTTATACAACCTACATCCATTAAAGGAGAAGTGTGACCAATGAACTGGTTGTAACCAGACCAGCCTATGCCTTTCTATTCTAGACACCATACTCAAGGTCCTGCAAGAATATCTGCATACATTGAACCTCCCATCATGCAAGTAATCACTTGCATGCTCAAAAAATCACTCCAGGCACAGCCTATACAAGCATGTTAGTCTGTAAATAAGGAAGAGCGTAAGCTTAGAACCGTGTAATTAGCTATGTCAATGCACTTTCTTTTAAAAGAAAAGGTGACCTACTCCACACAATGTGATGCAGATACTTCAGCCTCGTTTCCCAATAGCACCCAAAAGTTAATGGACAGTAACAGTATGCTATAAATTTGCACTAACTTCATAGTGACAAACCTTCATTTAGTGGTATGTCCTCAGTTTATGCCTTTGTCTAAGACACTTCGTTGGCTCCTATCCAATAACAGAAAGAAACCTGAATTTACATTTACAGTTACATAGTGAAGTGGATGGTAAAAAGAAATTATTAAAAAAAAATCTAGGACAAAAATTAAAGACTTCGGTATATTCTGCAACAAAAGACGGTTGAAGCGATAAAGAGAAGCTTCCAGTTTAAATTCTTTAAGATTTCCAAATAGTAACAACCCTGTCAGAGATCCCTGGAATATAAAAGCAAATCAAGTCAGCAGAACTCTTCCAAATACAGATGCTTTTCCTGACCTACAAAGAACTCCCCCTAAGTATGTGCTTTCCAGAACTGTTTGTTCACATTTTAGTCACATTGTTTCCAGTCCTGGTGCTATTTTAAGATATTCCTGCCACGCTGAGTTTTTGTGAACAGGTCTTTAGAAGAAAAATACAAAACTATTTAGTGATACAATATTATCAGCCTCCATCGAAAGCCTTCAATCCTACTTACATACCCAACTGAAAACCTAAAGAGCCAAGAGTTTGGAAGGAGGAAAAAAATTTCCAATCAGTACAGTTATTTGAGTGTTTTTAATAAATGCCACGCAAGTTTATTGTATTTCACAAAGGATTTCTACTTCAGGGCCATTAAACTGAAAGCAGACTGTGCTCACAGATTTAACAAGCTACCCTTGATGCTACATATTCTTTTACCTTTTTTTCAGGCAAATATTAATCTAGCATACCAAGAACTGGAAACTATCAAAGTTTAAGGAAATAAACCATCAAAATATGATCTTATTCAGGGTAAATTTGAAGAGGACTTGATCTACCACAATATGCTGTACCTATGAAACTTGTGAACATGTTTTACAGGGAATTTCTCACAACAATCTGTTGTTCATGCATCCAAGGGGCTACTTTCATTTGAGTGTTTGGCACTCTCTAAAGGAAACTCACTATTATCAAGCTCTTGTGTCAACCATCCTAGCTGAACTTATCACATTAGATGAGAATAATTTTTAATTGTGCTGAATAATCCACTGTATGAGCTTGGTGGTAAACAAAATAGAAGTCCCACAGTTATTTCTTTTGCCTACTGGCAGTGAATTCTTTTTCCAGTTCATATCTGTAACAACTCCAGTGAAGTACATGTACCAATGGAATAGCAAAATGGCTGAGAGGAGAATCACACAGGTTTCTACATACATACACAAAGTTGCATCTTATGCGTTCTAGCTTTCATGGGTTATCTCAATTGTTCTTAATTAATTCCTCTCTAAAGTGATCAAGTGGGGATTGTTTGTTTGTTTTTTCAACAGCTTGAATTATGAGGGAAAGACTTTTACTTTTTAGATACAGTTTGGAAGTGTTCCAAAATCTGTCATGCTAGATCATCTCCTTCAGTTCTGATAATGCGGAATTTCATATCACCTCTCTTTGTATCTTTCGGGAAAGTATTATTTACTTAAAGCACAGCCAAGGACTGTTACAGGTACATGACTAAAGGTGGCCACATTTCCATCCAATCTCAATTATTTCCTGGTGCTTTGCACAGCTATGTCAGCTGATATTTAAATTAGCCCAACAGGCAGCCTTGGAACCACCTAACTTCCTCTTGCCTCAAAGGTTTAAAAAAAAAAAAAAAAAAAAAGAGATAATTATTAGGGATAAATGAGAACAGCTCTGCAAAAACTGAAGTGTGATCTGATTGAGGAAATAAGTCAAGCCAGTACCTTTCCTAAACCTTTAATAAATGTACTGTATCCATCTAAATCAAATCTGTTACAGCTTTCTCCCAAATCCATCTTTTCTCCTGGAGGCCTGCTACACTTGCTTAAGCACACCATGAACTCTGAACTACAACTTCCTGACCTTGTAAAATCACTAGGTCCTACAAAATCTCCAAATAAATGAGGAGAGATGGGAGAGAATTTGTGATTCAGCAAAAACGTAAACTTTGTGAGATTTACATAGCTTTTAGCCAAGTGGATAATTTAACAGAAAGACCAATCAACAGAAAATCTGGAGGGGATGCTGGGGCAGGGACAGGGAATACCAAGAGGGAAGACAAAGATGTGAAACAAGAAAGAAGGGAGGAGATGCACAGACACAGGACACTAAAAACATCTGGAAAAGTGAAAAAGTAATGAAATTCTTCTATTTCCAAACCACTAGAGAACAATCAACTCGTTCATACAGAAAATGAACATTTTATTGTCAAAGTTCCAATTCTGGATTTAGATATACTTCACTGGCTGCAGACATCCCTTAAGTCTCTAACCCTGTGCTCTTGTGATCCTGATCAGACTGCCTGTCTGGCACTATGAGTACAAGTATTTTAAAATATACAGTTACATCAATTTATAGTATGTTTTAATTTTATTTATAAGAAGTACAATGTATTTCATTTCACTTATAACTCTATTAATCGGCCACCAAAATCAACAGACTTGCACTAGGCATTTAAAAGAATACCCATGTGGAACCAGGCTTTCCATCTTTGTTTGAAAACATTTTTGTCAATCCTTATTTTCCCCTGCACAAAAAAGTAGTATCATTGGCCAAGAACTTACAAAGTGACAAGAGCATACAGAGAAATTGTTATTTTGAGAAAGAACTAATGGGAAAAAGGGAGTTTCTAAATTCAGGAAACCATTTTCTGATTAACTTGGACATTTGAACTACAACTGTGAAGATGTTCGTCTCACGGGCAGCTTTCTCTTATCATGCAGAGTGCACAAAGTTCACACAGGACTATAACAAGTGCTATGTTAAGTAATGGGAGGTACAAAATGGATGATGAAAAGCTCTTTGCATAGATGACTGCCATCTTCTGCAGGATTTTATTTTTATTTTGTAGTGGCCTAATTGGTTGGTTGAGACATAGAACAAATAATATATAAGCTTTCAGCCATGCCTAAGATACAGGAGAGAAATCTTGAACTAATCAGAGAGATGAATTAATATAGGAGAATGGCAATTTTGAAGCCACAAGATTTCTGTGTGCTTGTTTACGTAACAGGTGACAACTTTTGAGGTTACTGATGAAAAGATAACAAATCACTATGAAAACTTCCATGATGACTGTGATGGCTCTTTAAAAATCAAATAAACTCCATCATGTGCATGTTCTCAGTCTGCCACTATGAACAACATCACCTACCTGACAATCACAGAAAAGTGGCCATTTTTTATTGACTAATAAGTGAGACATTTGTTTGGGAGGAGGAAAATAAAAAAGGCTTTTAGTACCAAGTTCAGTTTAATGTTAACTGAAGGTAATGGAAAGACTCTGTATCCACCTTCCACCACAACACTACACTGATAATAATTCCTTAATTTTCTAGGTGACCACATTCAGAGCTAGGAGGACAGCCTCGTTTCTGGAATATGGATCCTGCGAAATCCTGAGTTTAGAGTCAGTCAAATCCCAATCTCCTCACTCAGTGGCCCCAAGGGATTTTGACTACCAAACCTAAAGGATTTTAGAAGTTGGGTAGTAGTTTTTTCTTTTTTAATTTTAATCTGTGAAATAATTAAATGAAAGGTATTCCCAAGAAGTTAACAGCATAAATATCTACTGGAGAATGTTCCCATTCCCATCAAACAGGAATCACTTACAGAGCACCACTGGTCCCTCTGCTATCTATATGTTTATGATAGAGGTTATACTGCAGTGAAAATTTCATGAACTCTATAAAATTACCATGGGAAATTGAAAAAAAGTTCTATAGCATAAGACTTATCCAAACTTGCTGTCAGCAGCAAAACAATGGGGAATCAAAGTTCAGAAAGCTATACAAAATTTCACATCATTTTGATTAGTCAGTCTTTTCTCATCTGGTCCTGTCCAACAACAACAAATCTAACATCAGAAAGGCAGATCCATAATGTTGGTTGTGGATGACTTGTAAACTCATGTTATCAAATACAACTGCCTCCACATACATGCTGAAACTGGATACACGAAGCCTGAGGATGCCAGTAAAACAGATTTAGATCATCACATACTGAAGAAATATTAATTAAGATCTACTATCTATAAAAAGTGTTTGCAGTTCATCCAAGATAAGAGATGGCACTTGCAATAAGTAGCTGCTTATAAAAGACTTCTTACACATGCCACATTCATAGCATTAGTACATTACTCAGTAATGTGCTAGATCAATGTGCTGAAAGTTTTAAAACTTGGCAGTCCTGATAATTTGAGCGGCTTTCCCCTTTTGCACAGCTTCAGCTGAGGGTGAATCATAGCAGAGAATTAAGAATGAAGATACTTGAACTTCAATGTCTTTCCCTCCGATATGACAACCATACTAGCGAGAACTAAGAACAACTGTCTTGTGGCAAAGATAACTTCAGTAATTTAGACCTCTTCATTTCTTAAGTCACTGCTTATCACTGATTTAGTTGTAACTTAATTTTGAACTTTCAAAAAAATGCAAAAATTAAAGAACAATATTTTGGCTTGGAAGTGGCGTAAATCACAATTTAGAATCCTCTCTTCCCTTTTTTTTTTTTTAAACCACAAACAGAAACCGCTTGCCTTGAAGTTTCCCTTTATTTTCCTCAAATGTAGAAGCTGACCTTAACTGTAAACAGCTATTAAAACCAAATGGGATTGTAAAAGGTTCAGACACATCACAACTGAAGAATTACTTGACCCAAGGTTCAGATCTTCTGCACTGATCATTATATTTTCTGTTAATGTATGGGAAAACAAATCAAACATCTGCTATTGAGATCCTAATTTCACACGCTAAAATTAAGTACAGCAAAACGTGAGCACTCAAGTGCTGTACTGTTTCCTGTGCTTTGATGGGACACAACGAGGCATCTCTAAGTTTGGCGACATACTGTTTTCAATTAAATCAGACAACATAATTACAATGAATTTATCTCAGTGCAGAAAAAAAACTGAATATCTCAGAGGTAGCTGTGGACTTCAACATGCTTATTTATGGATCAATTTGGTATTTCATTACAATTGTAATTACTTGTAAAACTAAGAATTCATCTCATCTAATTACACAAACTGATTTTGCTTGAAGTGGTATGTTTTCACAGATTAAGTAAGAAGACAACTTAGGCTCAGTTGTTCATATCGTCCTAGGCACTTTGGCAATTCATAGTACGTACATCATTTGGCCCTAAGGTGCAGACCTTACTCAATTTGACCACCAGCTGTTTCTATAACTACAGCCACTTTCTCTGCAGCAAACGCACCCCCGTTTCCTACATCAGAACTTCTTAAAATAGCAGTTCATCAGATTCAACTAATGCTAAATCTGCATGATGGAATGCATGCATTCAAATCTATTTTAAATGCTGCAAATCTCTTTAAATAGAACCTTATTTTTGAAAGAGCCCAGCTGTAATTTGTTTCTACATAAATGGTTTTATTTTTTACCCTCCATACAGCAAACACTATTAATGTTTCAGTTTCTCTAGAGACTATATGGATTAGACCAAATGGAAAGTTGCCATGACAACACCACCGTTATTTTAGGTATTAGAAATTCATGCCAAGTTAAACAAAGGGCATGCATGGTCAAGAACAACTGTTTTATAACTGTTCTGACAGCCAAGAATAAAACCCAATGTCATTTTTAAAGTTTTAGAACAGAAGAGTTAAGCCTTATGCTTAAAATCGGAATGAAAATGAAAATTCTGAGATTTGTCCCACTGAGAAAGAGAAGAAAGTCTGATCAGAGTCACTCTTTCAGTGTGCCCAACAGACAGTCCCACACCCCACTTTCAGAAATGGAGAGTTAAAAGGCTAAATCACTGGAGGAGAGAGAAGAGGGGCAGCTGTTCCCAACTTTTAAGTGCCTCGATCAAAGTCTGAAAGCCGACAGGCCAGAAGGTAGTAAGCTTCACATCCTTCCTCATTGCAAGCGCTCCAGAAAATCCATACACATCACATGTTGACTTACAGAGCTGACACTTTGTTATTCAAAGACCAATTCAAGCATAAATCTTCAATAAAAAGATTTATAAGCTTAAGTGTAGCTCACAGGTCCTCAAAGGTAGTTAGATACCCCACCTGATTACAATTCAATTCCCAAGTCACTTAGACACTTCTCTAAGCCTGGCTCTAAATGTTTATAAAGGCTTTTTCTTTGTATATAGTGCATTTTTGCAAAAAGTGAAAGATGTCCCTGCCCATGGCAGGAGGGTCGGACTAGATGATCTTTAAAGATTCCTTCCAACCCAAACCATTCTATAAGTATATGATTTTGTCCATTTTTTAATTTAAAAAGTTCTAAAATATAAGGACAAGTCCAAAATTCTCTGAAGTATTTAAAAAACCTGAAGTCCTGAGCAAAATTGCCTATGCTTTCAGCAAGTAGGTGAAAAAGTTAGGGAACCTAGTGGTCTGATCAGCTAAATTCTGAAAGCTTGAAACTTTGCTAAAATTCTCTTCAGCAAGTCCCGAACCAGGGCATTTCTAACTTAGTCCCTAATCATAAAGACAGTCAGCTTCAGGCTTATAAAACTGAAAGTTGTTTAAGCTTCTCTCTGAGACAATGGTGAATTCTAAAGATGTTCTTTAGAACAGAAACAGACTGTACCCAACCATCGTATAAAAACAAACACATCTGAACAAAACCTAAAAGCATTACTGACTAGCACACTGTGTATTTACTGTTATTGAAAAAGGGCACCTACCTTGACTCTGATAATAGACTTACGATGATAAAAGCAGCAAAATGCTGCAATCAGCATTTGAAAAACATTATAATCCTTCGGCATTTTCAGTTCTGCTGTTTGCGGTTCCTCAAGACTGAAGAGAAACAGTCACTATTAGCAGTTTTCAGAGGTTTATCAAGCTCTTTCGTATCACCACTGCCTGCCAGAGCTGCTACACCCCCCTACTCACGTATCAGTCCGGGACACTTTCCGCAGCTGAAGCTGATACTATCAATTCAGTGGCCGCTGGCATGGTTGCTTCCAGCATGCCATATAGAGAGTGCCAGAATCCTCATGTGATCCGTTTCACTCACCAGTGAAATCCTAGCTCTTCTATCTTGGTATCCCCTGGCTCAGAGATGTACTGAAGCCACCAGTTCAAGGCAAACTTCTCTTCTTGATGAGATACAATACCTGACTGTCTCCCTGTGCTGATAAAGGCTTAATCAGTTACTCCAGCTCAATCATGAAACGTCTATCTGCATCGTCAATAATATACACATAAAACAAAAAAAACGAAGAGGAAAAGCAGTTGATTACTGTTTGACGACTGTTACTCTTCATACTCAAATAACAATTACATCCTTAGAGCTTAGGTAACTAAGGAAAATGATAAATCTGTTTATTTTTAATTAGGGAGCTTCTGGCAAGCAGTCCTTGGTAAAAACAGCAAGAAACCAACGCCGTCAGCATGGTCAGTATTAGTAGTGCAACCAAGATACCTTTACTATTTAAAGCTATCAGTGGACAGCTTTAGCTTGCTCATAGTCCCACGGGATTGTGCAAACCGCTACAGAAAGAAAGGACTGAATTCAAGAACACCTTTGATTTGGCAAAGTAAAAATAAACACTAAAACAAAGTAAAAAGCAGCAGTTTCATTCATGCCGGTGATTCTGTTCTCTTGGACAGCATAGTCCATAGCTCACTGACCAGTAAACCACTCATCAGCAAAGAATCTGTCCTTACATACCTCAAGGCCCTCTCAAGAATGAAGGCAAAAAAGGCAAATAACTTGGCTAATTATAATAGCTGTTAAGAGACAAGACCTCACCTCCATAGCAGCCCAATTAACAGACTTTGTGAAAGGAAACAAAATGCACTGGATTGAGGGGTACAAGAAAGCCTATAACACTTAAAAAAGAGAAACTCTGAAGATATCAGTCACTTATAACTTGGTTGGTACAAAAGTCCAGAAGTCACCAACATTTCAGACTTCAAATTAGGAATAAGTTAGTCCCAAGGAGCAGTTAAAAGGAAGAGTTACTTGTCTTTTTCTTCAGCAATAAATATATTCTATAATTAGCAGGGCATATATATTAAATGCTTATTGATGTCCTCAGATATTACTTGCAAGGCAATACTTCTCACCTAATAATAGAGTACTTCCTTCCCACACTGACTGAACAATGTGAAGTGCCCTCAGTGCCTGCATCAAGCAATGGGACTTGGCACATAAACCAAGCAGCAGCACTGAGCAAAGGCAAGACATAAAATATGCACTGCCTTTCAAGGCAAGTGGGATGGAGAGCCTATCCAAAAAGAAAAGGAAACCTCAGTCTTGATAGCAAGGAAAGGGAAGCATGATGTGTAAAGTTCTCTCACCTGTTTGACCACCTAAGGTTTGCAGGTATCCAGCACCAAGTTAATCACTAAAACCAGAATGTTCATAAAGCTAGTCAGACTACTTGGCCATGTGTAGGAGATGTTACGTCTGTGACTCTTTTGAGGAAAGGAAAACCCTGTGGGAATAAAAGATCAGAGCATTCAATGGACTGAAAAGTGATTACCCTGGCAAGAAAAAGGATGAAAGATTGGCTCAGAAGAGAAGCTGAAAATAATGACTTTGAAGATGAAGTCCTGCTATAGTTGGGGAGAGGAAATGCCTCTCCAAGCAGTTTATGACAAACTTGGACAATGAATGAGTAGATAAAATACTAAGAATGTGAAAGTATCCTCCTTTTCTCTCTACTCTATGCTGCAGCATATTTTAATTTATTTTAACTTCTTTTTACACTTTGAGGAAGTCTATAGGATTGCTTTAGCAGGTAGCCAGAGAAGATAAGATGAAAATACACCCTGCAGAACTCCAAACACAACAGCCTTAACTGTGACTTTTTGTCTAGAGTTTTTTGGCACTGTGGGAGGACATCTCATCAAGGATTGTATTTTTGAAGAATCTTTATCAATTTACAGAAGTGGGGGGAATGACAAAAAGGGAAATAAAATTCAAGGATGCATCAGTTGAGGCATTTCTGTTTTATAATGGTGACAAGAAAGTATTAGTATCACTGCAAATACACTGAAGTTTCATTTGGAATATTATGAACCGAAACTATCAAGACAAGCAACTCAAAACTACAGCAGGTGACAAGAATGGATTTTAGGACGACTGATCTATTTTGGCAGCAGAAACCAACCGGTTTAGCAATGAAAAATAAGGTGGGCCACTTTTGCTCTGAAAAGAGGTAAAAGTTTGTTCCAAAAAGGAGAGGAGTTCTTCACGGGGTTAAAAAAACAAAAAGGGACAAGAAGTATTATGACCTAGCAATGAGTAAACCTATACTGGAATTTAGACAAAGGTTCTCAGTCATCACCAAAAATAAAACCCCTCAACTTCCCAGAAAATGGATGGTTGCAGTGGCAATTCTAATAAGAGTTCAAGAAGAAGCACTTCATAAGAAGAAGAAAACAACACCCAAGTCCCCATAGTTGCATGATATGATACTAGTGACAACAGTGAGGATGCAGTATCCTTTATGTACTCATGTTTTCCTACTTTGTCAAGTTCTAGATGGCAAATACAACCATTATTGTGGTTCACTAGCTAACACGTTTATTTCCTCAGGCCTTGATAACTTTACGCATACATTCATGTCTTGCAGAAAGACCTATTAGCTTTGCAACTTCTTGTATGACTTGTTTACCCAGGGATACTTACTGGTACAGTTCCATTGGTCTAGTTTGAATGATATAATTCTCAATATGGTTCCTTCCCCCAAAACAAATAGTAAAAACACAAAGAACAAAGTTTTTGCAAATTAATCATCTTCCCAGACCTTTTTAACAGGACCTAGATTCCCCCTTTAGTCTTTTTCTACAGAGAGCAAAGGAACATAATGGGTGTATCCTCAACAAATTCCCTGGATTGTAGGCACAATCTCCCCCCTTCAATGGGAATAGCACAGCCCAATCTGGAAAGTAAATTTGGCCTAATACATATTCAGTATGGGAGTGTCTATTTTTCATTTGAAAGGCTTGTTACTAAGCAGCAGTGAAAAAAGTTTAAGTGTTACATCCACAGCTCAACATGAACAGCAGGGCATAAATTACAAATGGTAATTGCCAGTTCCTTATTTCTTGTCTGTAATGGAGTAAGTAAAGAATCAAAAATTACGTATGCTGTGAGAATGACAGAAATAATGAACCTTAAAAAATAATACTGTACAATAACATACAGCAGCTGCTGACATTTTTTTATCAACAGTATAACTGGCAGGAAAGAGGGTACTTTATTTAGATAGTGAATCTCATTTTTTTAAAAACAAAACTAATGGGATTTTTGCTTTTATTAAAGGTTAACATGACTTCTGCACATATGGTTCAATGAATGGATGACACGTTCTTAAGATTCAGAACCAGAAGCTTTGCATGACACTGTGATACAGCAGTAAAAAAAATAAAATTAAGACTACTGGAAGTATAGTATGATAGCTCCTGCACTGCTGGCTATCATGAAGCTGTTTTCAGCCAGCAGGTTTGAGAACAGCCTTCAGGCTGCTCCACATTATATTTCATACACAGATAGGATTTACACTTATAAATATTGACTTAGAGAAACAAATGATGGTTTAGCCATTTTCACTCTCCTGTCCTGTGACTTTTTGCTGGTCCTTTGACTCTGCACATGAGAAACAAACCAGCTGTATCTTGCACCTTAGAAACAGTCTTTCTGCTAAGTCAATCTATTGATGTATTTCTAATGCTCTCCAACATCAACGGATCAACCATCAGCTTCATTTCTTTGTTTTCAAAGATCCTTGCCAAGAATCTTAAAATATCTGATAATCCCTTCATCTGTTTCTAAGGATGGCTGGCTAGAGTCGTTCTGATAACTAAGTTTATTAAGAAAGGATTTCTAAGTTCATAGAATTCAATGACACATGAGTTTAAAGACACTTGATTATATATTCTGTGCTGAGTTCCTAATAGTCCATCAGGAAGAGAAATTAAGGTGTCTCTGCCAGCCTCATCTGTGTTATTACAAAGCATCTAGAGTTATTTAGGCTGTTTTCATGGTCTGGTTTAAATTACACTTACCCAGCATGGCATATTGGGACTCTTCCCCTGACACACCTAAACTGTGTCCAGCTCCACTCATAGCACATTGCATATGCAGGAGTTTGAAGCCTTCACATTGGACAGTGTAAACCTGCTCTGGGGGAATTCTTTTAGGCTGCTTTAATTGTACAGATCAAACAAGACAGAATGTAGGGATAATTTCTCTACCGGGGTTTGGTTTCTTTTTCTCCCATCAATAAAAAAAAATAAAAAATTCTTTGGCTTCAAAGTTGTAAGTGGCTCGAGCAAAGCAACCAAACTCCACAAAAATATAAACACACAAAAATTCACAAGCAGTCTGAAGTTATCAAAACAGTCTGCAGATCGACAAGAAGTTACACTGAACCAAATATCATTCATGGAAGTGCTTGTAATTCACACACAGGATTATGATTTGTGATTTCATATTACAGAGAAATAATTTCAGACTAAATTAGATGAGGGAATTGGTGGCTTACCACTGTTACTTAGTAGTAGATCAACAAATCATGTAAGCATTTAAATCAGCCTAACAATATTCAGTGAAATACATGTAATGCTTTAGATTTCTCTCCACTAAATGAAAGTAAACAATCCAGGCGGAAAGCCAGCTGTAAATGAAAGAAGGCATGGTGTACCATACAAGAGTCAACAACATAAACCTGATTTGATACAGCATGCAGCCAATCCAGAGCACGCTGCTCACTGTCGCTGGACTAATGACACCATATGGAATATGGATACGCCCCGATTACACAGTCCACATGCACAATCTAACTATGGCTGTGAGTGCCTGTGGCTATAAAATGGCACCTGTGTAATAAAGTATAACATGAATAAAACTTGATAGAAAAAAACCAAAGAAAATCAAAGCATTTAAATCTTCAGATTGAAACATTCTTCATGTAATACATACAACTTTTCTCTTTAGCTAATTTTTTGTTCTTTTTAAGGTAAGAAAAAGTCAGGAAACAGGGGACAACAACTCATAAATAATTTGTCCATGCAAACAACGTCTTCTCAATGCCCACTACCATTCAGTCTTAGTACTTAGTCCATCAGACATGGCCCATCACCTCTAACAACATTCTGTGGGGGATGCCTCCAAATACAGGTAGTGCCCAACTGTTTACAGCTGAACACTTTTTAAAGTGTAGAATAAGTGGAAGAAAAAGGATGACAACACTGCCAGAAGTGTTGCTTACTTTTATTTGTTCCTAACTCAACTGTCTACAGGCTCATAAAGTGTGTCGTGGTTTAGGCACCACCAAGCTCATGTCCTACCATTCCTGTCAATTCTTAAATAGAACTGACTTTCATACTCTCTTCTATAACCTCACTTCCTGCAGGCTGTTGTTGCTCCAGCTTCTGATCATAAATCAATAGATACAGCTGCAACTGTAATTACACTTGTTTGCATTGCAGGGGTGTGGTACGGAAGAGGTCAGCATAAATTCTTCCTCCTCTCTATCGCAGTTCCATGAGGCAAAGTCAGAAATACGCTGCAGTTGTACAGGAATAGTGAGAAAACAGAATTTGCATATATCTAGTTTTCAATGCTGCTTGAATAAATCTCTTTGAAAATCTGATTCATATAAAAAAACAGATTGGCAGCTGCAAGAAATAGGCACCCAACCTGCTTACGAGCTTCCTACTAGGTGCTAATTTGCACTTTAAGACATCCAAATACCTTTGAAAAATCTCATCTTTTATACTTAAAACATACAAACTTTACAGTCATCTGGCAATAGGCCTGCTTTTCCTACTAGCCATCTTCCTATTAAGAAGCCACCGGCAGGTTTTATTGACCCTACCAAAAACTAGTATATGTATTCTTGAGCTCCACCTACTGTCTGCCAACCCATGTACAAACATGAAGCAATTTTATAACCTCTCACCCGTCTTTCCTTCAACTTATTCCTTGGATTCAAAAAAAAAAAACAAAAAAAGAAAAAAGAAAGAAAATATGGAAAGGCATGAATTTCCTTTTGTTCAGAACTACTTCACAATTTATGGCTCATATTTTCTTCTCTCTCCTGCTGACTTAGCTGTCATTAGTCTAACTTCAGCTTTGCTGGAAACAGTACAAGAGCGCTCTTGCATATAAAAAGAAGCCATTAACACAATCACTAACTTCAGATTTCTGTTTTTGAAAGCCTCCCCAGTCCTGTCAAAGTAAAGTGTTTGTTTGTCTGAGATTTACACCAATTCCAAATATAATTCAAAGATGAAGAAGTTCTGTTACTTCACCAGGGTGAGTGGAGGCATTTAAAAATCAACTATTTATCTAAAACTCCTGAATACCCTAAAATACTTCCCTTTTATACAAAGAGAGATTTTGGATGTATAGCACTTAAAAACTTGGGCTCTGTCAGAGCTCAGTTTTTCAAAAGTCTTTACCAGCATGTATGAGTTTGAAGGGGCCTGTCTCCTGCCCACGTTTTTGCACAATACACTTTGATGAAGCAAAAGCAGCAAGCTCACCTCAGCTCATAAACCGCCCTTTCAACGTTTTACCAAAAGAAGGATTTGATGGCAAGGAGGCAAGTGACCTCTGGATATTCTAGATAGCCAACATAACATTATACTCCCTCATTTGTGTAGGTCCTTGGTTCCAAATAGTATTCGACATACAAAATCTCAGACAAACCTGCTCCTTTGACAGCACACATTAACAGATGGCATCCCAACTGAAATGTACTAATGCTCCTTCTGCTGCCCTCTCCACAGACCAAACTGTATCTAAACGGTATGTCTCCAAAGAGGCAACACAGGCACACACACAATGTACCAGTCTTACTCTAATTACTATCTATAAACACAGCTCCAAGAGACTAGGAGCTTTACTTCCATAGGTTTTATCAGTAGGAGTACCCAAAAGGTTTATTAATAATCTGCCTTCCACAAGCTATATACTCACTCCCCCTTGTGGTTCATATGCTTACATACATTTAAAAATATACTTCAGCAAGATGTTGCTATGAAGGAGTTAAATATAAATATTTTCATGTCCCAGTTAGCTTTTGCTATTAGTCCATCTTCAAAATTATGAAAAGGATCCAACAACGTCAGTGACTATAATCTTTAAGGCATAGTTCACATGGAACAATACTGAAAGCCCAAAATGAATAGAAAACTACGTCTTCCACACAAGAAAGACAGCTCAGAAACAGTTAAGAAAAGATCAACACACAAGATGGTAGACTGTAGTCAGAGCTCTAGTGTTATTAACAGTTTAAATACCTCGCATGAAAAGGAGTAAAATTCTATGTGGCACTCACACACCTTTTATATATACATACACCTATTCATATACGTATATAAGAGCCTACTGTAAGCTGGAAGAATTCCAGCAGATGCCATCACACAGACAGAAAGATCTTCTCTTTGTGTCAATTGACACAAGTATTTGCACAGAAATTGAGAACAGAAAGAAAACCATACTTCACAAGAAGATAAATTTTTATGCATTTTACTGCTTAGTCTCCACTCAAATCTTCAGATCCTTTTCATTATGCACAGTGATGCTCTTACCAAGATAGACAAAATGTTCACTATCGATGAGGTAGAAAAATCAGGCATGCCAGTATTTCTTTCTTTCTTCCCCATAGGTACCATCTCTGTGGGAAATTACATGTTCTTTCCTGGCAAACAAGGCAATACCGTGCCTACTGCAACGCAATGGACTGGGTCCACGATTACACCTGGGCTTAATTCAGTACAGGACACTTTGTCAGAAATGATCAGCCACTTCAACAACCACTGTATCTGATAGAAGAGACAAAATCTCTGTTTGCAATGAAAAAGAATCACAAATCAATGTGAACCAGACAATGTCTTAAAATAAAAACTACCCTTTTTTCCTTCTTTCTTTGAAAAGTAAATGCATGTCACCATTTACTAGTATTTCCTTTCACTGACACTGTCATTTTGACTTGGGGATATTATCAATAGGAATGTATAACCGTCAGCATTTGAGAGCCACAGGTGTTAATATTTTGGACAAAAAGGGTAATTCATTTAAATCCAAGTTCCACAAGATCACTAGAGAGAAAATAAGAAGAAAATTTCTTTGTACCTCAAAACTTCTATCCTGTGGTTCAGATTCAGACCTTTTCAGCTCATGTTTCTCATCTGTGAATAAGGCTCAGTAGTAGTTACTGATCATCTAACAAAGATATCAAAAAGATCAACTAAGTATCTACTGCAACTAGTATTACTACTGGTGCCGAGGAAATTAGTGCAAAGTAATTTTATGGACAGTTTTCAACTCAAAGCTCAGTACAATCTCAGTGCATGCAGCAGCTTTTGATGACTCCAGATCAGACATAATTTAAGAGTTAATGAGGAATAACACAATAAGGAGAATACAGACATTAACAGGGTCAAATTCATGATAGGACAGATGTAAGATCAACCCTTAGCATGCAAACAGAAAGAATACATACTGCAGTAAGAATTATCAACATTTTAGATTTACCAAAGCATACTCAGCATCATAAAAGATGTTCCATAAGCAAAATACCCTAAACTCCATTTCAGCATCAGAAGGGAAAGCAAGAACCACTGCTAAAAGACTTCACAGTAAAAGCCAGAACAATTAGAAAACCACTATTCACTTGACTGAATTCACATAAGGATTATCATTCACAAAGAAAAAACAACCCATACAACATGCTAAAAAACAAAAAACAAAACCCAAAAAAACAAGCCACAAAACCCCCCAGATCTTGGAGCTAATCAGGTCATTCAGGAATCAGGGGCTGGGAAACAACAAAAAGCCCCAAACAGTAACAGGCTAGCTTGGGAATCTCTCTACTAGGAAAACATGAAGTAGGACAGTAGACTGAAAAGTGCATTGTTTTGCAGAGCTGTGGAATCATACTTCCTGTGTATTTAGTGCAAACACCGGCTTAGATTTTATTCATCACTTTGCACCCAAAAGATTACAGAACCGCTGACTCAACCATCTTTTTAGAGACTAGCCTGTTCGCCAAACGAAATTCAACATAAGAAAATACTGAAATTTGGGTGTCAGATTCCACCACTAATTATGGATAACTGCATTTTATCAAATAAAACAAGTTTTCATTAACTCCAAAACAAACAGGGCAAGATTCTCATGATGATTTTAGGGGAATTAACTACTTGAGAGCTGCTGAATTTCAACGACAAATGTAACTCCTTAAGTCTTTTTTGAAATTTTCCCAGGCTGCTGAAAGCTTTTAGGAATATCTATCACACATACTTACAGAAATAGTTGCCCCTTCTAAGTAGGGAAAGGGCACGTGTTGTAAGAAACAAGCCTGGTATGAGGCTGAGGAAAAAATTCTACTACCTGAAACTGGACTACTACTAGAACAGCACTAAAAGTACAAGACAAGATGATTTGTTCAACTTATTGCAACAGCCAAAACTTATCCCACTAGAAAATTACATCATGGTAACAAAAAGACCACGGGGGGGGGAAGTGACCTGTACATGCAGAACAGATGATTTACATCACATTTTAGGAAAAACTTTTCCACAGTAACAATGAAAAGACAGTTAGACTAATCTAGTTTGGGAGACAGCAAAGATTATCTTGGGAGGCTACAGAATGTCTTTTGCTGGAGGTTTTGAACAAATCAGAACATCTGTTCTAACAATCTCAGTGACACTGACGAAGACGTTTCTCAAGTTCCCTCTACGACCTACTTCTATAACTTAATGGCAGGAAGGGGGGAATCTTCCCCCCCCGTTCTATGCCTCTGGAGAAAAGAGCAACCAACGTCAAACAGTCAGGCTACGGACTTTTTATTACTATGAAAGTTACAGTGAAATTATTATGAAAAATGGGATTTTAATGGCCATGACTCGATTAGAAAAATATACACTAACCATGTTTTCTCCAGCAGAGGGCAGTGTATAACCAGCAACTACTCATCAACCATCAAACCTGAAAGTTTTCATTGTGAGACAGATAAATATGTGTATTTAAAATTAGATTAGTTCTAACAGGATCTTATCTTTCTGAATTATACAGCTTGTATACAAGAGGCAACTGCTGAGGAGTTATGTTTGTGAAGCTTCAGTTCCTACTAAGTAGAGAAACATGGGAAAAAAAGGTAAATGTCTCTGACTGAAACGTCACTGACACCAATAACGAACTTTGAGTTGGATGACAAATCCGTAATGACAAAGAGAGACGTGTAAAGTCAAAGTCAGCTATATGGGCATACTCCTTTTCTCCTCAACAAAATACACTCCATCTGATAATTCCATTTTCTGTGACACTATTGCCCTTGCTGCAGTTGCAAAAAGAAAAAAAAAATAGAGCTACAGATTAAAAAGAACCTCCTGATCATTTGGTGCCTTAGCGTCAGGCATTCCTCCAAGCTCAGATACTTAATGTATAATGCTGTCAGACAATGCAGAAACCCAACACACTTTCTGCTCACAGGTCCCAACTCGCATCTCAACAAGCAAGTCTCCACAAGAGAGTGATATGCAGCAGCTCATGAACAGACATACACTGTAGTTGGCAACTTTTCCAGTGGGATGGGGATGTCTCTAATATATTTCCATGTCTAAAAAAGGCTCCTTGCAATGAAATTTCAATGTCATCAGGAAGAATTCCTTCCCAAACTGTGACTACTCATCTTGCTGACACAGATTGTTCTAAACATTCCCAAACACACACACACAAACTTCGTTTTTGATATTCTTACTGTACCATCTTCTTGGCACAGCCATTAGAATGATGAGAGTCAAACACCCACACATATATTTGATCGGCATCCACAATATTATGAATTTGTGCCATTAACTATACAAACTGTGCCTCAATAAACCTCATCACCTGATCAAAGTTTCCTGGTGTTGAATTACACCCGCAAAGTTTTGCCGTATCTTGCAAAGCTACAGATAACAATCAACACATCGGAATGTCATAAAAATTTTATTTTCAGTTGCACTCACAAAACCCACCATAAATGACAATAATTTCTATGACAGCTTGCTTTCTAATAAAATCAAGGTGGAGTAAAAAGAAGGAAAAATGAACACTATGGGATTCAGACAAACAAGGATCTTTCCGTATAACTTCACAAGGAAATAATATTTTTCTCTAGGTGTAACTTCCTTAGACCAGTGACAGTTATTTCAAGTTTGAATCTAAATATAAACTTCCCTCATGACCATGCTGAGCAGACAATCAGTCATAAATTTTGTAATTTTTCCGCTAATGGATTAAAATAGAACTCCAAAACCTCAGGCCATAATAATACTCATCAACTCATCGCTAATAAGTATTTCTGTAATTATTAGCACTATTTCCACAGGAAATGCTTGACAGGTTTCCATGAAAGGAGCAGAGAAATCTGTTTTTCTTTCTTTCCACCCTTATACAGCCTTAATGATTATAGCACAGACTTCTATTAAAAGATCTCAAAGTATTTAAAATGAATAGGAATGGGACAGAAAGCTACCTTTAGTTCACATGAATTTGATCAAAACGACTCACAAGAAGTTCTCTGACACACTCAAAGCTGCCAGTACTTGATCCCTTCTCCCCTGCAGGACTCTGTTCTATAGATGTGCAGACTCAGGGTGTGGGAAGAACCTGCTGAGACTACCAATGGATCTATTATTTGGCTCATAAAACTTGTAAAAATCTCACAGAATGTACAACGTGCTATTGTGTCTGTAAATCTCTTTCATGACTTGGTTAGCAGCCTGACTCAAAGCAGTCTGGCCTGTTTTCACTTCTACCATAAAAGGGTTTTTTGAAAGAGCCATTTAACTGTGACCATGGTTTCAGCAACATTGAAAAGACAAAGGAAGGGTTGAAGCCATATGGACACTTCAGTACTCAGACTCCAGCAAATCAGTACTTTTATTTTTCCTTAGAACTTGCTTAGCATAATTAGCTCTCTTTATATACTGAATGAACTAATACGTCAATATTCAAGATGCAGGAGACTGCCATTTGTGAGCTGTAATTTAGATTCAAGTATTAGAAACCATAGTGCATCTATAGAGAGCATTCTCTCGAAAAACGCCTTCAGAGGATTAATTTTATAATTAGTGCTTTCCGTCTTGTATCTTGAACAGAATAAAACAGGAGAAAAAACAATTTATTTTGCCTTTCCTCTGTCTAGAGTATTTCTAAATACAAGGAATTATTTATATTACTTTTAGTTACCAGATTCTAGCAAGGAAAGGTTTGTATAAAAAGAAAATTGATATACTCAGCTTCTAAGTTTACCGTCAGTCTCTCTGCCCTATACAGCAATGCCTGCTTGTAGTCACTACTGCCACAATAAACACTATGATATTCTTTTCACTGTGAAACAAAGCACACTGAATAAAAAATATAACCATGCTACTTTTTCTCAAACCTAAATAAATTCTCCTCATTCTATTTACAGTACAGTTCAGTTCTGAAGAGATGTTGATCCCTCCCCAGCAGGAGCACATTCTGAACAAGTATTAATTATCTTTCTTATGGGACTCACAAGAAACTCAAGTAGCATGCTTGCATCACTGCAGAAACAGTGCTAATTTGCAACTGTGAAGCTGCAGGATCAGCTCTGTGAGACCCCACCTGGAATACTGCGTCCAGCTCTGGGGTCCCCAAATAAGAAGGACATGGACCTGTTAGAGCAAGTCCAGAGGAGGGCCATGAAGATGATCAGAGGGCTGGAGCACCTCTCCTATAAAGACAGGCTGAGACAGTTGGGGTCATTCAGCCTGGAGAAGAGAAAGCTCCAGGGAGACCTTATAGCAGCCTTCCAGTACATAAAGGGGGCCTACAGGAACGATAGGGAGGGACTCTTTATCAGGGAGTGTAGTGATAGGACAAGGGGTGATGGTTTTAAACTGAAAGGGCATAGATTATGATTAGATATTATGAAGAAATTCTTTACTGTGAGGGTGGTGAAACACTGGAACAGGTTGCCCAGAGAGTTGTCCTCAAACCAGGACATTGCCTGATCCCTGGAGGTGTTGAAGGCCAGGTTGGATGGGGCCTTGAGTAACCATGTCTAGCTGAAGGTGTCCCTGCCCATGGCACACTGTATGTCAAATAGACTTGTGCAAATGGCAATGTCTCACTACAAGCATAGTGAGACGCTACAGAAATCTATTCTTTCAGCTTTGTAACTTGAGTGAGTTAGTGTTCTGCAGTTTATACCTGACTTCAGGTAACACTTCCACTTCAGTCTAACACTTCAGGTAACACTGCCATCATAATTTATTCAAAGAGCTGGAAAAATTATAAACATTAATATAATAGTTACCATAAGGTAAGTTATAAAAGACAATAAACACATACTTGCTGAAACTTAAGCCAAGAAAGGGGGTTCCAAGATCCTGTTGTTATGAATTCAGACACATCTTTTACAGTCATAGTAAACTGATAACAAATTATTGACAGGAATGCTCCTTTATTTGGCATTAACAATAATTTTTTTGTGTAAGAATACATTTCTGGAATCAGTTTTTTGGGGGGCTATATTTATTAGAAAGCAATTTCAGTGTATTTTTCAAAGTTGTAGTTTAAGATTTCTTGTGTAGAATTCCTGTTATAATACCATTGAACTGAGGACCAAACTCACCGTTCACTGAAGGTAGGGATGTAGACAGGAAAAACTGAAAGAGGAAGGAGAAAAGAAGGGGATGGTAACCCTTGTATTCTCCCTCATAAGTCTCTTTTCCCCAGGCTTTCCTCGCCAACATCAAAGTTTTAACAATTAAGCTTAGCACCACTGCTATTGACAAGAGTCCAAGACAAGCTTCTACTAGAGAAGCTGAAAAGATCAGAAACCACATTTATAACATAGAACTTGCCACAACAAGACAAGACACACGTATTGATGAACTGGCATCTGAAACCTCTGCCTTCTACTTGGCCATATTATTAAAACTGTAACAACATACTCTGTACAGGATCGTGCAAGATACACAGTAAATTAAATAGAGCAATTAACATGTCCACCACTTTGTTGTCTTTGGCATCCCCTCTTCTACAGTACCCTTCAGAAGGCTCTTGGCTTTCTCTGTTTCTGCTACTTTACCATATCCCAACTTTATGCTGGGATTGGGGCCAGGGACCTTGCAACACTGAGCCAACTGTTTAGAGCGGAATTCCAGCAGCAGTCCTCAGTGTCCTTTGGCAGCCCCTTTTCCACAGACCTTCAGGTTCTGATCTTCTCCTTCTCTTCTTCCAAACCCTAATTCCTACCTCCACCCCAACTCTAGGCAGAAAGCCCAGCAGAGGACACCTCCATATTTTTAGGCAAATTAATTCTCGGCACTTTCCTTTGGCAGTCCCCTCTTAACACTGCATTATGTTCTCCTAGCTTACTTCTTCAGTCAACCTGAATCCTAGCCTGGGCACCTCTCCATTTCACTCAACTATGAACACCTACAGAGGGAATTCTACCAGCATAACCCAGCTGACTGGCTCTCCTCAGTTTCTTCCTCACCCGAACTCTAGCCTGAAGCAGAAATTCAGGTTTCTGAGAAATTCAGGCTGTCCACATGAATAGCTACAGAAATATCCTACATTCAAAGATAACCTATGCTTATCAGACACTTTTCAGAAGATTACAGTCTTCTAAAAGACAGGGAACAAAACCCAACAATCAAAGAAGCCCATTGTTGAGAGATATGACATAGAGGCCAGATTCTTTCAAGGTTAGGAGAAATAATATTCACTTAAATGAAACATGTTGAAAGGTACTAATTCAGTGGAAATTACAGCACTGCGAGACACTCTCAGTACAGAATCACATCCCTAAGGTTTCTTCTGAAGTTTCTATATTACCAATCCAGGACTGATTTTTGGATAAAACTTATGAATGCTCCAGAGTATTTTCTATTTACTCTAGCAAAATACACATTTATCTATTGTTTCAGCACTCTGATCTTGTACAAACAGAAAACAGAACTTACAGTTTTGACAGGATTCCAGTTACTTTTTGGACCAGAGGTGAATTTTTAAGTGTAATGTAAGTATATTGCTAAATCCATAAACCTAAATCTGACATTTTTATGATCTTTTCAGATGTGTTCCTTTACTTCCCAAAAACCCCTTAAGCAAGAAATATGGATTCTTTTAATGTTAACAAAGGCAAGAGCATAGGTAGTCACCATGTAACTGCAAAGAGGCCCCAGTATAAAAATGCAACCTACCCCCAAAGCACAATGCCCCCATTTCACTGAAGCATGCAGAAAATAGTCTGACATACATAATTAGTTTTTCTGTAGCAAAAGATAGACAGAAGCATTATTTAACTACAAATGACTGGAAATGCTCTGGCTGTGCTAGTTATATATTGAATAAAATATTTTGAGGGTAAGAAATGGTACCTTACCTTAACATATTCCAAAGTAGGATCCAGAATATTCTGATCTCTGTAAGAAAACAGGACGAGGAGGGAGGAAGAAAGGACACAAAAACAAAAAAAATGGTAAGTCCAAATATAATCTCATACTGAAGGGATGCAGTCATATGAGCAATGAGCTACCAGGTCATGTTAAAATCCTCGTTAAAAACTGTGTGTTACAGCTAGATGGCCTAAGCAATCTAACTACTAATAAATATATAAAACACTGATTTCTTCTAGAAGGTCAGGTAGTGGAGCCACTAGTAACTAATTTGGGAAATCAAATTAATCATACAGTTTTAAGCAAAGCAAAAACAATCTTGACATTTCAACAGATGGCTGCAAATACTTACATACCACCTAAAACATTTGAAATAAATTTAAGAGAGACCTCTCCCAATGGCTTCTAAATTTATTTCTTTGCTTGTATCTTTTCCCATTTAAGCTACTGCTACTGACAGCATTAAGAGGACATTGCTAACATTCACTTTTTATAGAAACAAAGCAAAGAATTCATAGATTTGCAATAGTAAAATGTTTTATTTTACATTTGGAAAAAATAAATATGGTTTTTGCACTCTTTTAAAAAAATCTCCAAATCATCATAATTTCAACATGACAATTATTTGAAAGCCAGATAATCAAGCCATTGTGCCATTTTAAAAAGAAAAGATCTCTTTGCAGGTTTTTCTATACATACAGATGGCAAAGGGCACAGAAGCCTAAGTGGAGAGCCCTGTGATCAATTACAACTCTTTCCATAAATAGAAATAAAAATAAACATTTATTTTCAAAGGTTTTTGTATATTTGCTTTTGTTTGAGAAGTAGCAGGTTAACAGAGTTTGCAGTACATGACTGGACACTTTCTACAGAACCTGGGATGACATGCACTGTGCTGCCTTAAATACAAACACGTAACAGGCACAATGAAAACCTTGCAAACTTACAGAGGGATCAGGAGCTTCTCCTAGCAATCACATTTGCACACAGACAACATAGGCCCCATAAATTTAGAAACAGAATTCTGTTTGGTGGAAGTTGTCACAATGACACAACACTGGAAAACTAAAAATTTGCAGAAATTTGCAGCAATTGGGCTACACCGGAATCAACCAACCCAGAATACAGTCTCTAAATTCCCTGTGCTGTTTTGAATGTGACTGTATATCACCTGAAACTAAGTTATCATTTTATACTCAGTTTTTAGTCTGGTTCCCGAACAGCTTTTAATCCAGAATACCTATACAGAGGCAAAACACAGCCAGCCCACTTCTTAGCTCTGCCCATAAAAGATGGTGCTCAGCTATTCAGGCTGTATCACGCGTTACTGTTTCACATTATCCCAATATTTACCCAGGATCAAGTTCCATTCCCAGCTTCATTTAAAAAAATAACATCAACAATGCTGCCAAATTCAATGGAAATAGAATTTGGACCATTTGAAACTTTTTCCTAGCCAATACACAACGAAGTGGCAGCTTGGTAACTGTATGCACATAAAATATGTACAAGCATACCAGTGAAAACAGGGGTGAAGGAAGCACAGAGAAGAAGAAAAAGGAAGTTCCTAAACAGAAAAAAGTTTCTTTCTCAACACTTTGCAATTTGACTGTGGAAAAAAAAAAATCCTGTTTTTAATCAGTTCAGCAAAGTCATTAAGCATGGCTGAACTCTTCTCATATTCAAATGATCTGCAGGAAGTTGTGCCAGTACCAAATGCTTCTGGAAAACTTTGCAGTTTAGTTTTTCACTAGCCTGTGGAAACTTTCAGGACAAAGGGTCTACCAGCACTGCATACGCAACACACTCCAAAAGAATGAACCTGAGCAATAAGACTAACAAGTCGTTTACTTGCTTACTTCGTACTTTGTTATGGTCTGCATTTACAAACTCCACTCCCACAGACTAGCCTTGCTATGACCTTCGCTGTTCCCACTGTCAGGTACAAGACAAAAGATCTTTAGGACAGATCAAGCCAAAGCAAAACGAAAGAGGTAGAAAAACTTTAAGACAAAACAGGCTATTTACTGCTATATAAAGCAGGAAAAGCAGAACAGAGAGAGAAAAAAAGTGACCTACATTTCCTTCACCATCCACATGACAAAAGTGCTTTGAAAATGTTGGCTTTAGGAAATGGATAGTGTAACAAATCTCTTTACAAGTACTATAATATTTAATCTGGTAGGCTGCTACATAACAAAATGTAGGAAACCCTGCAATTCACCACAAGCACATTATATCTAAAGATGTTTATGTTGTGGCCCTATTCACCTCAGATACCATTCTCCTGCCAGATCGACCCCTCTCTCTCCCCATCTTCCCTTGTTGTCTAAGTCTTAATCTTTGTGAAAATTTTTTGAAGTTATTTTCAAGGAATGGTAACTTTCATTGCTTTGCAGTAACTAATAGTAAAGATTAACAACTGCATTTTCCTGTCATTCAATTCCATCATAACAATTATATGCGGAAAACCAGATTAAGCAGCTAGCCCAAATAACTAGGAACTAATCAAATAACTAGATCACAAAACTAACCGCTGAATCTCAGCTCCCTGTTAGCAATGATGATGTGCTGCTTTATGCCATATGCTCCCAGCAAAGGAAATCTCTAACATCAGGAACCTAAGAAAAATATAAAGTACTTCTTTTCCCTTCCATTTTCTCTCACAAGAAATCTTAATAAAAATGGTGAACCCACAATCTCACTTCTTGTATTAAATGATCTGCAGAAAGAAACCGATACTTTCAGATCACTACCAGATCAGATGAAAGGTACTTGCAGGCTCTGCAGTCTCTCAAATCAATTCAACTGAAGGTTTGTTTCAATAATACCAAGTTCTTCATCTTTCAACTGATTATGTATCAAGTAATGCTACTGTTTATCTTGATAATAAGCTTGACTCTACATCTGTATTCATTTGCATCTCTTTGTCTACAATGTGTATGTATTACAGTCTGCACATAAGTCAACCATTACTGTGTAAAGTGTGGGTTCACAGATTGGGTTTTATTACACATTTTGGCTTCCTAATAATCAGGTAAGCCCAACTTCCATTCAGATAAAAAGCACATTTAATGCAGAAAGATGTCACCTGGAATAGAGAGGTTTTCAGAAGACCTCAAGCTAAGGTGTTGGGTAACGGCTGCAGTAGGACACACAGTATTGACTTTATGCTCTTTTCATACTTGTTCTATCACAGAAAGACATTTAAGAAAGGGATGCAAACACACTCCCACATCCATTTCACGTATTCACATTGCTGCCAGACTCTATCACCTCATTTCATGACAAAACAAAGTCCCTTTCCAGTATTTTTTTTTTGCTCATAGAAAAAAAAGAAGGAAAAAAAATGCCTGACTTGATACATGTTATTAAGCCATTCTCCTGAGTAGTGTAAGTCCTCTGTTGACTCTCCTCCACATGCACAAGGTCTGTGTGGAAACTGTAGTAACATAGACACTCCTCCAGTAATAATTCATCACTAAAAGAAAGCAGTTAGTCATCACAATCTTAACCTTCACCATTCTGAGGCTGTCCTAGCCAGAAACACATTCTTTCTAGAGCATCCCTACTGACATCTGACAACACTTTTCTCTGCTGGCTGATCTTGCAGACATACAACCCTTTAATCTCTCCCTAGTAGTCCTTGGAAACTATCTCAACTTCTTTTCAGTCCAAATACAAGATTCTTATTAGAATTATGGGGTTTTTTGCATGTATGGGTTTCTTACTGATATTGCCAGGAAAATATGCCAGCTTGAAAGTCAGGCATGGAGGTCCAGCAACCCTACAAAAAGATGAAGACAACAACAGAAAATGTGGAGCTGCTCCTCTGCTCTTCTTCCCCCAAAATAAAATCTGTTGCAATAATGCTTGATGTCATACTGGTTGGAAGTGACTGTGCGCAAATACTGATACTTTTGAACACTGTGAGAACCAATGTAACTTCTCTGAAAACAGAGATTATTGTTATACATAGACTCCTTCAAGATACAGCTAAAGCTGACTGGAATGAGAAAAGAGAATGGAATTCAGATGTTATTGGATGCTATTCTTCCACTTCACAACACCTCTAAGTAACAGCCAAATATGTGGGAAGAATTAAAAAAAGAAAAAGCTTTTTGGAATTGTCAACATCAGCAGTCATCAGCCAAAAGGAAGAAAAAAATCCCTGTAAGCAACCTGAATCATACTTCTGGTACGACAAACAAAATACTGCCATACTGCCAACTTCAAATCCTGCATTGATTTAAAGACAATGAGCAACCAAACATGAAAATTCGGTAAAGAAAACATTGAAGTCTGAATAACTAGTCACTCTTTTAAAAATATTTGATAAAGTTGTTACGTACTTATAATCAATGCTACAACTTAAAAGCTGAATTCTGGAGTCCAACCCCAACACAAATTATTCGGTTCAGTGGGTGCAGGAGAATAGCCAGAATTCTCAGTAATTCAGAAACAGTCAGTCTTTTTTTTTTTTCCCCCCACACTCTTGAGGTTTGTCCAGTAGTTCTCTATAGAACTGCTTCAATAAAGAACCTTTAAGCAGATACCCTGTAATCTTTAGCTGTTCATTCCATGAAAACCCCCACCTTTCTACTAACAATTGTGCATTACTCCCTCTCTCATCACTGTTTCTGTAAAGAATCCTGCAACATACAGACGTGGACAGACTAAGCCATATTAAGCATCTGCTTTCTCCAGGCCTTTGGCATCCTCACAGACATACCAACCACAATTATAAATTAGCTGTGATAACTTTAACATAATTTAAGTGTAGACACAACAGTATTATCAGAGATGCCCAAATCCTCACCATCATTCAACCATCATATAGATACTCTTACAGTGGCAGAAGCTGCCGAATGGCCCTGAAGCAGCTTTGTGCTCCACTATTTTATAAATGTACTTGTGAGAAAAACATTAGAACACATTGCCAGTATTTGATGTATCAAAGCATGTTTGTTTGTTTATTTTAAAGTGACCTTTGCTGGGGACATTTTCAAAAGCATCTCCTTCCTACTACATTGAAAGAGTGATCCCGAGAAGAACAATCTTCTCAATAGTGCCAACACCAACAGTGTCAATGCCAAATCAGAATGAAGGCAACACAGGCTCAAAGGGAGCCTGAGAAAAACGTACCAAGCTGTTGCATGGCTGCTTACACAGACCAAACTGCTATAAAGAGACCAGATGGGATCAAATGCCTACTTCAATTTGTGCCTTTGAAATCTCTCCATCTACATAGATTTAAGAAATACACTACTACTTAAGTATGAAGGTGCGAGTTTAAGCATGCTAGACAGGCTGTGTTTAAGTATATGTACTGCAGACTGATGTTATTTGTACTGTAAACTAGAGTAAAAGATCCAGTGATTTTATTCTCCAGCAGCTTCTGCTTCACACACACACTCCTACTACATTCCTAAGGCCATTCCACCCTTCTGTCTACAGCTGCACAACACCATGGACGTGACTCATTCAAACACCAGTGGAAACAAGTGCAAACTGCTATGACTAACCGTGTAATGACCTGCAGTTCACACAAGAACAGTAGGGACTCTTCAGTAATTAAAACTCAAGAAAAGATACAATGTACTTCTCTCTGAATTAAATGAAATCTCGTCATTCATATTTGTTCAGAATGCCCCTGCAGAGATAATGTTACAGCCATTTACCTCTACCTCTTAGATTTTCTCCATGCGCCCACAACTTGCTCCATTTTACCTATCACAGCAGAAAAATCTACCCCATTCTTTCTCCCTTTTCCAAATCAATTTCTGCTTCTGCACCACATACAGTACTGGTCTCTACAACCTGTTCCAAAGCTCAGACTAAGTGCCCCCATTGTTTTTCCTTTATTTTCCTTAACATTTAGGAGTCCCAGAGCCAAAACCCTGTTCTTCAAAGCCCTTCTTAAATCTTCTATTCCCAAGACTTACAACATTGTGAAAGTAGTTGTTGAGCAGCAAGACTATTGCTTATCCAAAACATTCACTGTTTCTACAAACTTCTCTATATACACGCTTTTGTCTGTTGACTTATACCTTCAGGTGGCAACTCTTTACAGTCAGTGTTTTAGTTGCTGCAGTTACTCAGAATCCAGCTCCGCAAATTTTTAAGCATTCAAAAATAATTTAACCTTGCAAAATAAATATGCACATTCCCCAAAGACTGACGAATGCTCAGTAGAATCACAGACTCAATTAATTCATCTGAAATTCATGTAAATCTAGGTACAGTTTATTCACAAAGCATGGTTGTCACTTGGCTGATACGTCTTTCCGGAATGTGTATTTGGAGTGAAGCATAGGAAAGTTAATCCTTTGCTTTAGTACTGAATAAGATGATGGTGGGAGGAAGAACTGTCCTCCCTGTCTATTCCCTTACCCCAATTTAAGAATCTCATTACATCAAATGCCTCTCTACATTGGATATTGCAAGTGAGCGTTAGGAATGTATTCCCCTATGTGACAGTTAACTACACTGGGGATATTCTACTCAATTTCACCAGTTTCCTCCTAACTAACAGAAATTTATCATCCTGTATTACAGTTGGATCACTCATCTCCCCTCCCCACCTCCCATCATCAGAAGAGTTTCTATTTTGACAAGTTCGGACTGGTGAGTTGGAACAAGCTCAGAACACAATTCCAAGAACATGCAAACTTAGCACATAAAAGTGTCAAAAAGCGGGCACAAAACTACTGTTCCTTTATTAGAGCTGGTTAGCAAATATTAGGCATACTTGATTTTAATTTCATGTGTCTGTATGTTTCTGTGCTATGTGAACCGGTTTCTGCAGCAGTAGCTTAAATTCTTTAAATGTGGGAGTGTCAAATTATTATCAGAACAGACATGAAAAGTCCACTGTCCCTACGCTTTTTTTTCAGCTGCAGAACAGAAAGACTGAAAATACCTTTAAGAAGAACAAATTGCAGTGTAACAAAGCAGTTTGAAGGTATTAAGAAGGATAGCAAGGCCACGGAAGAAGAGGAGCTGTGAAGAACTGACTGTAGCTTCTATGAGACTTTCAGAGGCCAGCAGGTATCTCACAACCTATCATAAAAACACGTATCAGACCATAGCATAGGAGAAATTGCAGTGCAGTATATCTTTTGCTAACACTTCTTACTGAAAGGAAGAAGTACAGCTACAAATGGTAGTTTCACACAGAAGGTGACAGATTAACAGGTGGTTTGCAGCATATATACAGTTGGTAAAACTTTTGATATAGAAATAGTCTATGATAATATAAAAATGTAAGGATAGTTGTCCTAGTACAATACTGTCATGATCTCTTCTGATTTGTGTTCTTATAAAGAAGACCTCTAAAATGATTGCTGCCCTGATTAAGAAAAGTGTTTAATAGAAGTAAGCACCTAAGCACAGGTGAGAAAAAAGGTATTTTAAAATCGTAGTTGCCTTTCTCCTTCATTCAAGGACTGAAAAGAAAATAGTCACTTTCCCATCTGTCTGCAGGATTGCTGGTTGTTAGCCACAGGCACCAACATACTGTTGTCATGCCCTGCAGTAGTCACGGAAAGTGGATCTTTATTTAAAGCATAAAAGGGGCAGAAAGGAAAATAAATAGTCACATGTGGACAGGAGGCAAGCTGAAGAAGCAATACAGTACTTGGTACAAGCAAGTAGGGCTCTCCAGAATCCTTACAAAAGAGACCAGGAAACAGCAGAGCTAAGAGAGAAACTTTGGGTGTGACAGAAATTTTCCACTACATAGTGTCCTCTGCCCAAAGAAGAAATGGCCTAAAAAGAGAGAAGTTTTCAGGAAGTTTTTGAAAAACAACATACACTCATTTTGGTTGGGGCTTTGAGGAATTTGGGCTAAAGCTTGCAGCTGGCAAGTCATTCATTAACAATAAGGTCCTGATCCCACAATTAATTTCAAACAATGATACAACTGTGCCCATCCCATATGGCACTTCAGTTCCTCTGCTCAGAAGCTGAAGGACTAGGGTTTAATTAATCTCCAATACTGGAGAGATGGCCTTTCTTTTACAGACATTTTGTCCTGTTCCCCTTATCTCCCTCCCTCGCCCAAGATCCCACATGGGCAGGCTTTTGATAGTTGTCGCCTGTAGTCAGGTTTCCAAAATGCCCATAAAAAGCAAGAAATGAAACTTTGGTTCTGCAGGTCTATGTCAAAAAATCAAAGACAGTAGATGCAAGCATCAAATGGGAACAAAGGGGTGAAGTGTTGAGCAGAACTTCACAACAGAAGAATCTGATGCTAACAATGGACAGAGGGGCTAGAAAGGAAAGGCAGACAAGCCAAACCAGAAAAATTACCTCCAGAAGTTAAAGGATAAGAGGATTTGGTACTGAATGTAAGCAGAGAACATTAGCTATTCTCTGATTATACAACAGAGCATTCCTTCTATCACAAACATCTACCAGCTTTAGTAGGTAGCTCTGCTCCACCTCTGAGACAGCCCAGGTCAGATTTGCAGGTGCGTATTGAACAGGACAGATCAAGAGAAAGAATGGGAAATTCTGGGACAAAAAGCATGAAGCTTTGGCAACATCTAAGGATGCTTCCTTTTGAAGAACTGTGTGTGTGCATGGAAGAAGTCAACGAGATATTCAGTAGCCCTAAATTCACCATATTGTCTTACTCTTATTAAAAAAATCACAACCACAAACTCACAGTCTGGTTCAGAATTTTTGGAAAACAAAACTCATACTAAGAGGAAGTTTCAGGCATTACACCAAAACCATAACTATTTTTACTTAAAAAATTCTGTGGTTTCATAAAAATTTCCTCCCCACCTACCCTAAAATTTAAAGGGAATCAAAGGTATTGATCTTCCTTCAGTTAATCTTGCAAATATTTTCATACCTGAAGAACTACACTGCTTTCTATAAACCAAACAGTATTATTTACTTTTCTCCACACAAGAAACATGTAAAATACTTATTTTACTTGATATATTCAATTATTAACTTGATAAAATATTTTTTTTTAATTTTCAAAGTGCACCTAACCATATGCTCTAAAGTGCACACACAGTATTCATATAAAAAAGTAACACATATTCAAACTAAAACTATCCAACAAATAACATTTTCAAAATCACTAATTAGAACAAATTAAATGCTGTCTAAATACCCGACCCACCACATTCTCAGAACCCAAAGGAAAACAGAACTTGTAGCATCTGCAGAAGCCAAACAGGCTGCAAATTCTGATAAAGAAGCAGCAAATCCCTGAATAGTGTGCTCCTCACCAAGTACTGCCTTGCCAGCTCCTTTTCCCTTACGAATCAACTGTCCATTCAAGGACTTCAGCAGGTCTCATCTATTGTGGTAATACCACTAAGAGGAAAGGAAAAGTTGCAGGAACCCAGAATCCAGCCACTAATGGCTTTATACCTCAAGACTAATACCTTGCTAACACCTTCCAAATGTACTGCCCTCCAAGGTCAAGGTCCTGCAGAGGACAGTGAGCCTGCTTAACTTTATGCTGATCAAGTTACCCTATTAATGTCAGTGGTACTAGTCAAGTTTAAAATTGAACTTTTTTTTTTCCCTGGACAGTTATGTAAGATGAGACAAGTATGCAAGTCTCACCCAGCTAAACACGCAGAGCCTTGAAGATCAGAAGTTTTGAAGAGTACAGAACATCCTAAATGACCAGATAAACTAATCTGCTGCAGCAACCAAAAGCCCAATGCTAGATGATAGCACTTTATCTGAAATAAGGGGGGGGAGGGGGAAGCTGACATAGAAAAACAAGAGGAAAAAAAAGTCTGCTGACCAGTACTCACACTAAGAGTCTGAAGTCTAGCTAGACATACAGTTGGACACACCTATCATACTTTCAGAACTACATAAACTAGGTGTACTGTAGGTACTTAGGGCTAGTCTATAAACTACATTTTAGTTTACATGTTATTTGCCACATTTTGATCTTTTGCAACAGGGTTCAGTGAGCATTGGAAGACGTTGGAGCTACTGGTTTGCCCATTTCCTCAGTGAAAGAATCAAGTTAAACAACTTGTCCATCCCCATCCCATCCCCTGATTCAATTTTTCTTTTTTAACATGTCTGAACCATGTTAGAAAAATGAACAGCTCGTGTTTGAGATTTTGGTAGAGTAAAAAGAAGCTGTTATGCCTTATCTACTTACAAAAAGGAATAGTTTGTAGCTACAACACTACTACTGTTTTTACTAATGTAGCTACAATCGCATTGAGGACTTTCAGCATAGCCAGGAATTTACAGGGCTTGAAAACACAAAATCAAGACACGAGAAAAGGAAAAAGATTAAAATTATAGCTCTCTAGTTACAAGCCTATGTTTCTAACTATATAAACAGTTAGAAGTAAAGCTTTAAAAACAAGAGAGAAAAAAATCTAGTTCTGCCCAGTTGGTAGGTCAGACCCTCTCATGAACAGTGATAAAACAAAGCATCCAAGGCATTACATGTAATTTAGAGAAATGCACGAAGCATTTTGATTCCAAGCCAATTCCAATAGTACAGCCCTACTGTTTATCAGTGACTCTATTTCTGAAACGTCAGTATAGACAAAGAATGGAATTTGAACAAAAAATTGTCTTTGCAAGTGTGAACAGATGAAATGGTTACTGGAAAGACAGCCAGTAAACAGGAATTAAACCAGCATATATTCACAAACATCCTGTACCATGGAAAACAGCCAGTGTAAATTAACGTCAACTTTATCTGAAGGCTTTAATTAGCATGAAAACTTAGAGTTATCATTTCTGGCAGATGGTACGCTTCAACATTTCCAAGGGGAAGGCTCAGCAGAGGAAAGATAGTGATTTAATGCAAATGTGTAACCACACAGTTTCTCCTAAGATATCCAAAGCTCTACTTTTCAAATAGTCCCATACTATACATACAGGGCAAAGACAAAATTAACTCATCTTTCTTTTCATCAAATGCTAAATTTCTCATTCACATACTTTTATCAGTCAAGTATCTTTTCTAAAAAGTCTGAGTTGGACACACACGAAACACAAAGGGCTTTAAATATGCATATTACTCTACAAACTGCATAGAAAAATTAATAACCTTATTCATAAGAAATTGTGTCTAGCTATGATTTTACTACTGTGCTAGATTATCTATCTTGAAATTTGTATTAAATTCCTTAAAAGCATTATGAAGAGAAAAAATAAAACCAACAATGCCAATTTTGTGCAAATTTGGATCCTATTTCTGACCTCTTGACAGTTTATAGTTGCATTCCAGATCTGTTATTAAACTGAATTTCACTTAATTTTGTTGCAAAGCTGGTTCGTTTCAACAGGAATACAGGCTGGGGTTTTCTCCTATTACTTTGCAGGCAATAGAGGAACTACCAGTATGGAAAAAGAAGTATCTTTTTTCTTTCCTTCACCATGCTTTAAACTGATTGTGAAGACCACATCTATTAGCCTGATCCTCTAAAAACACAACTTGTATTATTTCTTTCCCCACAAAGCAACTTTGGAACTAGTGACCTGTTTGGCAGTGGGGTATCAAAAATATTTTTCTTTCTCACAATTTCAAAAAATAAGTGGCTAGAGGCAGCAGAGGGAATGACTTCCTCCATGACAACTTGCTAAGAGGAATACTGTGGCATGAGGTTCAAAATTTATTAGTCACAGAATCCACATAAGAAGAAATACTATGAATATCCTAATGATGGAAAAAGTCTTTGTCGATGTTTATTCTATACCAAGTACTGAAGAATACATGCAGCAGCAGACATGACTGTGCAATGGATTTTTGCATGTCTTGTAAAAGTACTAATTTCTACTCAAAACCCCAGATAAAGGAAAAAACTTCAGAGTACGTCTTACACGCCTCTTTCTTCTTCTTTTCCGGATACGTGGATCGGCTTACCAATAATGGATAGTATATATGCTGCCCTATTGAAATTCAAACAAAACACAAGTTTTGTATGAGAGACATGTCTCTTGGAATCAGACTCTGTTAGTTTTTATGAAACTGTTTGTTAGGGTTTTTTTATTAGGAAGTTTAGGAACACAGAACAGTATAGCTGTCAGCTGCCAGACAATCCAAGAAGCAGTTACTTGTTCTGCGATCTCTTGCAACCACACTGCCTCATGAAGCAGAGAGTATAGTATCAGTCCGGGAAATCACTTTTGCTTTGGAATATTTGCAAAAGATTCTTTGCAAAAAATCTTTGCTCCATACTATCTTCTTAACAACCCTCAGAAATTCCTTGCATCTCTACATGAGGAAACATTTAAGTATGCTTCTATCAGAGCCGGTACCAGATCCACAGAGACAACTACCACCTTAACCCAAGACTACATGGGTACTGTTGACATCCAACTGAAATGGTGTAGAATGTCGAAATTGGTCTTTGACAACTGCCTTCATCACTACATTCAACGTGCTGTGATAGTGCTAATTCTGCACTGCTTTTAGGTCTTGCTTATCTGAGGACTATTTGGCTGCATTAATGAAAAAGCAAGAAAATTCCACAGGTCTGTTAAACTGGAATGTCAGTCACGGAGAACCACAATCATCTGAGTGCACAGGTAGTTCCAAGCAACACCGTTTCTTCTGTTAGTCCAATGTAAATTCAAGCTTTTGCTTTTAAAAACATGAGGCTATGACTCCTCATCTCTCTGATTTTTGCCCCAATGTAGGTATGACAAATCTTCCTAATAAGGACTGCAGATTTGTGATGTGCTTGGTCGTGGAAAAATTGAAATGAGTTTGACATTTCCAATAGTCATTTATTTGAAATGAAATATGCTTTGTAAGATCTATAGTGAGTCTAAAATCATGCAAGTAATTGAGCTAGTATTGACTGTGAAAACCGGGAAAGTATTAGGGGTGGGGGGAAGAACCACTTATCTTTCCCAAAATGCTAGAATAGAGAAACAAGAATTATTCTACTTCTCTGGAACAGATACTAGTCAAGATAGCTGCACAAGACCATGAGTACTGACACAGTGGAATGAAGTATTTGATATAGTAAATACAGCCAGTACTCTTTGCCTCAGTAAGAAGAAGAAGAAAGATGTTTGGGCTGACCCCCTTCTTCATGCACACAAGTGTGAAACTAATTATTAAAAAGAACTTGGCAATTCTGGGTTTCCTGATGGCAGCTACAAGCCAAAAAAAGATTAAAAGGTCTAAGAACAGATATGCATTTGATCAATTTTTCTTTTAAATAAAGGTATCATAATACACGGCAAAGCTAATTAAACAAAGATAACCCATGGACCAGGTGTCAAAGGGAAATTCCAATTGTGCTTTATTTAGGTTTAATTGTTCTTTATTATCTGATGTTGACATTACAGACAAGCAGCTTTACAGTTCTTAACTTTCAAGAGAGAATTCTTATTTTAGCCAATAAAAATAACTTTCAAGAACTTCTAAGAGCTCAGCTGCTTCTAATTTTGGCCATTTAATTATTTCCAAGAGACTCTAACAATCAGGTATAAGCTTTCTCAAGAACGAAAACTTTTTTCCCCTTGAACTAACTAGCACAGGTATACATTCCCAAACCAAACAGAAAAGAACACAACCTTATTGTATTGAAAGTTGACAAAATAATTTTTCCAAGTTTTCAGAAGTGACTGTCCGGTTTAAAAAGACTTAATCTCTTGTGTGTTTTGTTTGGGGTTTTGTTGTTGGTTTTTTTTTCCCTGAAACTGCATGAATTAGTTACTGCAACATTAGAAGAGTGCTTTTGTATGTCAGAATTTTGTTTTTCCATGTTAATCCAGCAGATACTAGAAATTCCATAAAGACATACTATTTGTGGTTATATAAGTGTAAAAATCCTGGCAGAATATAATCCTACAAATAAATTACTATACATACACTTCATCTTGGCTGCAGAGTAATGCAATTAGGTGGCTGTAATATAATACGGGAGAAAAGTTTCTAGAAATCACAAGAGTTCCATTAGGGAATGACACCATCAGTTATCTTTTTCCTATTCTCACTTTGGCTTATTTTTTGTTCCACAAAATTATGCATTGCGTATTTATATATTAAAGATTATATTACTCATTTTGAATTACTGAAAATGTTATATCTTTAAAATTAGAATTAATCAAACAAACTATGACATGCCTGAACCATAGTTCAGTATAATCGGATCCATGCGTGCATAAACACTGTAATCCTAATGACTATTAGTTCTGGTCCACTGACATCAAATACAGCACTTGGGTTGAACAATGCACCATGAAAAAGTTTGATTAAAATGTGTGTTCACACTTTTAATTTTTGTAAACAGCATTATAGCAATGAAAGACTGATTTATTCCTGAATGAGAATACCCATGTAACATTATACTATTTCACAAGTTCCTACATTAAAACAGAAATATAACAGAGCTTTTTTCATAAAGCTCTGATAAGGTAACATGGAGTTCCCTATACTATTAGTACCAACTAATTTCAACATGAGTGTAAACAATAGAATATATACCTTAGCATATATGGCAGAATGCTTACCACAGGAAAATCAAACTTGCTCTCTCAATTTTCTTTTAAGTATACTAATGAAAGGCACAGAGTCATCCCAAGAAGACTCAAGAAGTGATATGTTTGCTGACTGTCAAGTTGGTAGTGTCTTCTGCTCTAACACAACTGGGCTGTCAGGTCATGGAGCAGAACATATAAAGATCCATTGTAAAAATTAAAGAAAGCAAAAGTTAGAAGTTGTTACCGTAGCATTCCATGTGTGTTTTAGCAGAGAAATTGCAAGATCAAACACAGGAACAGCACTTGCTGCTATGACTCAAAAGACAAATTCTATTAACAGGCTGCACTAACAACATCCTTTGAATCTCTTACTATTTCAAAAGCATCGTTTTAATTCTGATCAGGCAGAACTTCTTGACATTTTCCTCTCAAGCATTCTGTTCTTACTCTTTTGCTTACGCAGAAGTGTTCTTCACAGGACAAGGAAAGTTATCAGTTACAAGTATAAATATATTTAATATGGAGGCTTTGGTCTCTCAAGAAAAGACATCATCTGTTGCAAATCACGTTTAGTAACTGCTCTTGAGAAGGAAGACATAAGATAAAACTTCAGTGTATACCACCATATTCTCTTTATGGCAGCAGCCCTGGCTGCTTGCGTTCTCTAAAAGTATGCAAATCAAAGCAGCAAATTATGTTAAACAGCCAGTTCATGTAAGCAGGTACATCTCAGAGATCAGTGACAGAGGAATACTAAACACACTGAGGCCCTTTCTTCTCTATACCCCATTCACTTTGAAAGAAGAAAGACTTCTTTTCAAGTGAGAAGAAACCTTGATCCTGTATGCAGCAAGCAAAAAGCATACAAAACCCACTCTACACACGCAACCCTACATAATTAGAATTGTCCTTCCCTCACAGGATTTGAGAACAAGAAATCTTATAGTGATGGACACAAAACTATTAATCCTAATTCAGAAGTTGTCATTTAGTTATCTTTTCTCAACCTTTATCTCAATCACCCAAGCAACTCTCATCTTTGTGCCTTTAACTGATCCACTGCATTGTACTGCGTTTGTCTTGTGTTAGCTGGAATTTTTTTATAGACCTCAAAATCAGAACCAAAAAAAGGACATTTACAAAATTAATTACTTTTTTTTGTAAGCAATGAAATATCAGTTGATGATAATAGATTCCCAAAAGAAATGCTAGCTATGAGAATACAATTCTTTCTCAAGATTCATGGATATTATAACCAGGAAGTCAGGAAAGAATAATATACAGGGATCGTTTGCCACTAGCTCAGTGTACATTGGGTTCCAGGGAGTCTTTAAGAAAAACAGCTAGTGTGTAGCTCTAGGTTGGAGGCAGCTGGAACACCACTCTCTCCTCTTCCTCTGCACTAAATCCGTACAAGCATTAGATCCAAATCAAAACCAAACTTGAACAGTTTGACTTCTTGGTTAAAACCACTCTGGTAGAACAATGCAAAGGGTCATTTCAAAGCAATTCAGTGACTTTCAAAAGCTTCCTCCACGGTAACAGTACATGCAATGCCATACCTTTTAAAACATTTAAACATTAAGCAAGACTTAGTCCTTAAAATTTTTTTTAAAAAACTACACAGATGTCGAAAGAAAGAGTAAAAATCCAAATCAGTAGATCCCACTGAAAGAATGGTATAGAAAGACTAAGCAGACAAGAGTATTTAACAACCCATATACTGACTGGTCTTACTGCAAAAGGAAAATTATTTTGAAGCTTGAGCTATTCATTAAGTCAAAAAAAGAAGAAATTCTCAGAATTCCTGAAATCTATGCATCAGATCCACTCCTCCCCCTCCCCACCCCGCACATGTTTCACTCTGTTTTTTGTTTGGCTTCTTCCATCAAGAACCTAAATTGAGTACTAGGGAGAAAAATCAATCTGTGTTAGAATGCAGAGTTATAATAAACAACTGCACCTATAACCAGACATTTAGAGGTCTAGAAAAACCTATGCAACAAACATGTAAATTAAGGTTTTACAAGGTACCTGGCATGGAGTTTGTTGCTCTTCCCATTTTGTGAAGGGTACTCTTCTATAACATCCTGTACAAAAGGTGGCTGCTGCCGATGTGTTCTGGTGTATGGCAATGTTCCCATGTGGTTAAACATATCGCAAGACCTAATGGGAATTGTCCCCTTCTTCTTCCTAGGGAGAGTACCATGGATAGAGATGTCTTGAAAGGAGCCTGAGCGATGCTCAGTTGGCGAAGGTTTAGTGGTCAAAAGGTCCATGGAAGAAGCTAATGAGAACTGGTGATTCACCGGGCCATTTCTGGGAAGACTTGAAAATTTTCCTGCAGCTATCATTTTTGTTTCTGGAAAAAACAAAAAAAAGATTTATCATAGCACATCAATCCTCAAAGCCCCCACTTTAATGGAAGTTAAATAGCATGACTAACAAAGGCATCTAGAACTGAACTTCTGCTTTGCTTTGAGGCAGTTGGATACCTCAAGACATAGCCTGTATTATAATCCAGTCACACTGCTCCCAACTGCACACCAAGCACACATGTATATTAACTTTTATACACGTGAAAAGTCACAACAAAACCCAACCCATCTGGACACACTTGCAAGAGCAGGCCCTGAGCAATTCTCCATTTTTATCCACAGAGTTCCTCTTTTTTGCTCCTTCACATCCTCTGAGGACTCAGACATCAACTTAGAATCATTAACAAAAAGCAAAGTTTTAAGAACATTTTGACAAAAAATAAAGGACGCCCTACAGCTTGGTTTGGAAGAATATGTTTCTAAACCCAGTAGTTGGCACACTGTGAGGAAAAAAACTGTTTCTGAAGAGTCTTGTTCAAGTAATAAATCTAGCAGAGAACTGGTCACATATTTCTAACAGGCTGTAAACTAAAGGGCTCGACCCACAAGATAAGGGCAGGAGCAGATTACTGGAATTCTCTTCCTCAGCATGCTCAGCCTGCTGGCTCAAATCGTTGTTGACATTAGGGATTTGCATAGTTGTCAGTCTCTTGTACAATCAATTCTAGCCTGCCATACAGTACAGGTTTTTCTGTTATCGTGAGCAAAAACTTCATGAGACAAACACTTCAGGCACATTAACAGATTGCTGTTCTGTTCCTCAAAAAATGCTGCCTTGTGCTCACTTTATCATGTTGTATTACAGAAGACAGGCTGCCTTATCCTATCCAGTTATATTAGCCAGCAAAAGCCACTCTATGGAACATACACACAGACCTAAAGGTCAACCAGTCCTACATTATTTAACCTAGGTAGTAGTCAACCAGGTGTCTCCTATAAAAACTGGAAAAGCCACAGGAGTGGCAGAGATTGATATGAAATCAGAAAGCAGAAGAGCTTTTGGAAAAAAAAAGAGTTATGGACAGGGAGAATCTGTTCTGACCTTGGACAAGTTTCATGATGAAAAATAAGAGCAACACCCTGAAGGCCCAGCAGCCTGGAAGTCAGCTGCTTACAGCTGCACAAGAATTCCTCTGGTTTGGGGGAACATGCAGGTGTTGCAAAGAAAACAGAGCTGCCTCTATAGCCCTCCTGCTCCCTTCTCCAGCCTCAGCATCACAGGTACTATCAAAGTGTTGCTGCACTGAACCTGCTGTTTCTTCTACTCAGAGGTTATCATAACAGGCTTACTTGTTACAGTAACACTAAAGATGATCTCAAATTTATGAAAGAATTCTGCTATTTCCTGTCAGCTGCATTGCAGAGATTCACAGGCTGGATAAGGTTTCCAGACTTCAACGACAAATCCCCTCCCACTTCTCCCTTATTGAAGTCCCTACAATAAATACTCATTAATTAAAGATTATAAATAATAGTTAGATCTTCAATTTGCCAAGGCTCTGTCTGAGCATGGCTACTATGCACTATAGTAGAAAAAACTCTGGAAATAGCACCTCTGCCCAGAGAGAATCTGTTTGACTTTGGGCAGGTTTCTTCTTGAAAAAGAGTAGAAAAGAGTTGAGAAGTCACTAAGAACCAACACTTTTAGTTACACAGATCCAAACACATTCAAAATCCTAAAGAAACCGAACTACATTCTCAGAAAAAAATCTGCCATAAATTATCATATGGGTCCTTGATGTGAAATACCTCTCCATTTATCACGTGGTTTGAGGACACAGTTTCTGGTAGCTAGTATTAAAAATATCACATAATTATTTTCAAAATAATAATAATAAAGGGCTGTAAAGTCAGTTTTGCATTACAACTGTTCTAAGCAAAACAACCAGTCCAGAGATACGAAGCTCTAAAATGCAGATAGCTTACCACAAAGCTACAATCTCCTATTGCTAAAGCAAACTGACAGACTGTGTTTCCAGTAAATTTAGCTTTATTATTAGAGAGGAATGATAAAAATTACCTCAAACAATGGGGGGGAAGGAGGGGGGAAGCTTCTTAGAATTCACACAATCATTTGAAAATTCAGCTTTATGTGTTTACCGGAGTAAGGCAACAAACACCATTTATAGAGTCTGAAAAATTGGAGGCTAGCTTGCTCATATTGCACAAACATGTTGGTACTCTCCTTTTGGGGGCTGCTAAGATTTTGTACTTAATAGTCATACTTTCTTATTGGTCTATAAAAAAATACCCTCCAAACCTCTGAATTCTGACTATTTAAGTGCAGGTCATCCAGTCAGAGAGATTTTCCTTAGGCTTTCCTGCAGGATTACCACCACTATGCTGAAATGAAACACATGACATTTCATGCAAACAGGTATCAAGACCAAGCAGGTATAAATATATCCAACAAAAGCATCAGGTCAATAGTTGATACCAGATAAGTCCATGATACGATTACAATGACAGTAAACTGTTGACCACTTCATGTGTGACGATCCATAAAGAAAGCTGAGAATTCCCTCTCCTAAACAAATCACAGGAGAATTATTATAGCAATCCAGTAGGCTTTCAATCCAATGGTCTAATAGTCTTCAACAAATAAACAATGACCCCCTGAAGTACAGCATTTTCCATTTAACCTCCCCTTCTAAGAAGCCCTTCCTAAGAAAGAAACAAACTTCTTCAGTTATGTCCTAATTATTGCACCTTTTAAGTCACTCTCAGTAATATCCCATGATTTACAAATTCAATACCCAATCCTCAGATTCACACCTGAGTTTTACTTTGACGAATCAAGTTCCAAAGTTAGCACAAAATACCTACATTCAAGAACTTGCAAGACACTTAGCCACAATTATGTGTGTACAGAAGCTTTGACAGTATGTCAAGCAATCCTCCCTTCAAAACCCCTCAAAATAACAAACAAAAAAACCCCCAAAACAACAGATCTGCTAACTTCTACCCATAAATTTACCTGCTTGCCAATGTGCTGCTGTACTATGTATTCTTCATAAATGTAAACCAAGAACTACAACAATTAGCTCAGTAACAAAAGTCCTGCCAACTATCCATACATTTTTCTCATTCTGAATATAAACACTGCAAGGAGTGAGCCTCTTCAGCAGAAGACTCTGGAATGTCTCAAATACTTTAGCATATGATTCAAAGAATGTTTGACTTTACTAGATATAGAAACCCTGAAAATTTTACTCCCAAAGAGACAGTGTGCTTTGAACATCTGCCATCATGCAATCAACAATGGAAATGATAGAAATTATAGCAGAACGATAGCCCAAAAGGAACTGAAATTTAATTGTACACATTCCTGTTTGTCAAAAGGCAGCATTTAACAAAACAGAGCACTTTGGGAATCATACAAGTTTCCCTTAACTAGATGCAAACAAGATTGAGGCATGCCAATATAACCATAAAAATACTGAGTGAATTTGTATTTATATAGAGAGTGGCATTTCTCTTTCTTTGGTCTGTAATTTGTGAAAGTATACAGGAATGGAATTGGCAGGAGTCAGACTGTGAATTCAGAGAACTGGAGGGCATAAAAGATTTCCAGGTAACTTCTGACATGTTTTAGTTTTTTGTTATGAATGAGGGAAAGGGAATACAAATGAAGTATTCTTTAAAAACAACATGGCATTTAGGAAAACAGTATGAGAATGGACACAGAATAAAATACATATCTGATGGGCAAGACCAAACACGCACCAAGCTCTAATCCGATAGGGTGTGCATCTCTTCATATCATGGCTCAAAACAAAAAAGAACCATGTGAACAATGAAATAAATAATCTTTGCTTCCCCAAAACAACATACAAATTATCCTTCTACTTATGCCCTTGTCTTTGGGATGCAAATACAACCTTTCTGGCTCAGCTTGTCTTCATGAAAACTTTCTGATGTTCACTCAGTCTGAAGCAGTGTTCTGATGGTTCAGTCAACCTAATACAGACACAAGAACAAGGGCCCCTTCCATACCATACCATAACACAACTAGTGGCAATGCCTGCTACTTTGTTGTTTCAATATATTGGAGGAGGGGAAGTGAGGGAGATGGAAATCTCCAGTTTGGCCTCAGAGATTCAAGAATGGCATGACAAACAGTCCAAGGCTGTATATGCTGATGCTAATGGAAACCTCATAAAAGGAAATAGAGAAGCAATTTCAGAGCCCTAAATCAAGCTACCTCAAACCTCTGAGTTATATCTAAACCAGTTTCAGACATTAAAATATTCACACTTCTCTCAAAGTCTTACTGATCTGCAGTCCAGGTGATTCTCCCTGTTAGATCAAAGTCTCTGAAGTCTATACCTGGTGTTACCATATCACCAATGGTACAATACTTTACACAAAGTCTTACCATGTCTTTATCATTATATATGCTATGAAGCTAAGAGGGCTTGAACATGGTATAATACATCCAACTGAAGAACAACTGCCTTGTGTTCTCAGGTCTTTACAAGATGGAGCCAACTTCTGTGAAAAACCCTACTTACTTTTGACACTGCAAATCTCCTCACAACCTCCTCCCACCTACCTGCCCTCCCTCCCTCAAAGTCAGTAATAATAAATTGGGATGAGTGGGAGATACATTACTCTCTTCTCCCTGCTAAGTTACTTGGCACATTTGCATGCACTATGTAGATGCACATGGGAAATAATGAAAGTGATCAGCCTTAATGGTGAAGAAAGTCAAGTTCAGGACAAAATACAGATCAATTTCCTCAGATTTATTTTTTGTGTAGTAAGACAGTAAGTTATGGCAACAGAAAAAGCATGAGTGAGAAGCCACTAAAGTTAACATATCATAGGAAGATATACAGTTAAAACTATAGCCATTATAAACTCAAGGTAGATTTCACATTAATTGCCTCCCTAGAAGCAGTGTAGTCTTTTTCCCCAGTGTCATGGTTTAGGCCAAATCGGCTACTAGGGGCCTGGGGGGCCCCAGATGGGACCGACAGATACTCCCCTCTACCCCTCAAACCAGGACACTTGGTATAAAGAGAGGATTCCTGATCCCAAAATAGCTTATAAGCAGCTTTCTACAACCTGTATTTTCTGCCTTTTTTTTTAACCAAGATAAATTGATGCAGTAGCTGCTATAGCAAACAAGTCACAGGACTTTGAGAAGAATATTAAGGTTCAAGAACCTACAGCCTGTTATGATAAGAAGAAATAGATTGAGAAAGCATATATAATAGTTCAAAGGCTACTATCAGAAAAAACATGTGTCTGTCAAACATCAAAAACTCCCCACCAGATTACAGACAGGTCAGTGCTCCTAAAGGGTCCTTAAGTGCTATCAAAATGTTTGTGCTCTCTTTCTCTCTCGTTATATATGTCATACCATTTCCACCCCCCATACATCCTTACATGGTAATTTGAAAATCTATTTTAAATGTTTTCTTTAACTATTATTCTCAGGCAACAGAAAGCACACAGGCCAGGATAACTTATCTTTAAAATTTCTCTGTTTCCAGATGACAGAAACAGATAAACCCCACCCTTCATGAGCTTTCACATGTAGAATGCCTTGATATCTATAAGAAAATGCCATGAAGAAGTGATCATTGAAAAGGATTCAACAATAAGTAGAGACCTCCTCATTTGGCCTATACTACGATATTATCTCAGAAACTTAAGTGCCCAACCAGTTAGCTGAGTAATCCTGACCGGTATGAAGTCTTGACTTGAAACAAACATTCTCTCCCCATTTTGCTGGCAGAAATAGAGGACTTCACCAAGGTTACAGTCAAATCTAAGCGTTTTTCAGCTAATGCTTCCAAATACAAGCTTTTGTTCCTCCTCTAGTATAGGAAGTCATTTATTATTTTGCCTGCTCCTCTGTTCCCACGATGTTACTGAAAAAAAAACCCCCAGAAAACAACCCACTCTAACTGGAAATGAAGTATTTGAAAAAAACTTTTCAGCAGTAAGTATGCACTTAATTATTTTGAACTAACAACCGACTTATGGAAATTACAAATTTGGACATAAAGAAGCACTTTTATATACGCTCCTCTTTAACCGACACACACACAAAAATTGCATTTCCTTTCTCTCTACTCAGCGAAGTATCTCAGCATCTCGACTACGCCACCGCTTTACGCTTAAAGAATATTTAATAGATTTCCATGGAATTCATTCCTAAGCATTGGATCAAACGTCTCGGTAGTTACTGTCACTACATTTCTAGTAGCCCGCAAGTCAACCGCCGCCAGGGTGAGGGCTCGCCCTGCTCCCCCGGTCCCTGCCCGACAGAGGCGGAGGGACGGAGGGACAGCGGGACGCTCACACACACACAACCAGCTTTTCATTCTCTGCCCGAGAGGACAACGCTGTCCCCACAGTTACCAGTCGGATCACTTCTGCTTCTTTCCAAGCTTTCTGAGGATTAGTCGGAGGTTTCGTCCCGGTCAAGCGACCTCCTGGCAGCGAGTCCCGTCCAAGTGCCTCGGGGCTGCGGAGCCCCGCGGGCGGCGGTGCCGGGGGGAGCGGGCAGCCGGAAGGGGTGGCCAGAGGCGATGCGGAGCGCTTCCAGCAAACGGGACGTTCTCAGAAGAGCCCAAGGTATGGCCGTGACGCGGCAGGCGCCGGTGCGCACCCTTGCACCAGCCCGCCCAGGGCAGTCGGCGATAACTAAACTAAGAGCGACTCAAGCGGAGTCCAAGAGCACCTTATCGCTCACCCGCCCGGGCCGCGAAAGTACGGACCTGGTTCCGCGACTCTCCCGTTTTCACACCCAGCAAACGAGAGACCGACTCCCGGGCGCCGCTGACCCGGTGCGCGCGGCCCCGGCGGGCGCGGGGAGGGGGCAGTGGGGCCGGGGCGGCCCCCGCAACCCCCCGCGCTCCGTGCAGCCGCTCAGGCAGCGCGGCGGCCGCAGGCGCTCTCCGCTCCCCCCCCGCCCCGCCGTGATTTACGGCGCCGCAACCACACCCCTCCGCGGGCTGCTCGGGCCGAGTCTCGCCGGAGCCCCGCACACAAACCCTTCGCCTGCAGTGACCTCCCCTTGCCCTTTTCCACGGATTTAAGAATTTGCCTGCCATAATTTCTCCCCCCAAATTAGGACTGCAGCAAAAATTAAGTTTCTTAAATCCACCCTGTTCACGGACAATTCAGGATCTATTACACACTTTACACACACAATTTGCTTACGTTAGCAGACCATGTTACATGAAGTTATCTGTGCAACAGGTTGGTGGTATGAAATGCGTTTTCTAAACCAAAGAGTCAAATAGCTGTAAAGGACCGAGAGCTACTGACAGAATAGATAGCTAGTTAACCTCCTTTTCTAAAGTATACCCTTTAAAACAATCAGATAACTATAGACAGAACATTCGTTTTTAACATATTGCCTCAGGCACCTTCATCTGTACCACTGACTCAGCCAAAGGGCTTTTGCTTAAATGGAAGTCAAGGCACACTCAGTTGACTTTTAAAGCACTGCCTAGATCAAATTTTTTTCTTTAACATTGTGTTTGCCTCTTTCCTGTTGGCTCAGTCCTTCAGGCTGCCTGGCCAGCACTTCTCTGGTTTTACCGCAGTTATTCCAGTTGTCCAAAGCAATTTTGATAATGCTGTTCTTCCCCCCTTGTCAGAATTCATAAGCCAATATTCTGCAAACCTCTTGACAGCTATCCTATTGGCATTAGCTTCCCAGAGGCAAATATTTCTCTGCCTAACCAAACATTTAATTGATTTTGACATAAAATATTCAAACCCTACTAGTTGTATGGTTCTTCTGGTTTGGGACATCCTCTTCATGCACTATTTTCATTTCACTCTAATGTTCAATCCTTTCACTCTCTTTCTCCATTTTTACCAGGACTAGCTTTCATAAGCTTCTTCTGATGCGCCTACTTCAGAGCCAGACCACATGATGTTGCTGAAGTTGTGGTCCTAAACTATCTAAATGATAAATGTCATTAAGGAGCAGATTATTCATCTTCCAGGGCCTCTGTGCATTATCAAACCAGTCATCAAAAATAAATGAAACTGTAGTATTCTCACTCCAAACAAGTCAAGCTAACCTCCAGTGACAACAGCAGGATTAAAATTCCATATGGTGACTTACCATAGTGACATCTCTGGGTACTGGGTAGAACTAGGGCATCTACCTCTTTTTTATTGTCTAGAATTTTGCAATCTGAGCTATCTAAAATACGTTACAGCAAAATCAATTTCACATAAAATGAGGCCTAAACGCACAACAAAAACTCACTTAAATTTTTTTTTTAATTTTTTCCCCAAATGCAATGACATTTGAGCTACTGATAAACTAGGAAAGCTAGAAAATCTTGAATAGGCTTATGGCACTCTGCTTTTGTCATTGCCAGTTATGCAAAACCAGGTATTGAGAACAGAGAGGTACCAGAAATGTTTCAGGCAGAGTGACAGATTCCAGAATTTCACTGCCACAAGTGATAATTTATGGAGATTTCCCATAGGATATTTCAGGCACAATCTTTCTTCAAAATATACCTGGGGGAGGGAGGAGAAGAGCAGAAGGAAGAGAAAGGAACCAAAACCCAACAGACTGCGATCCCATGTTGGACACCAAAATGCCTCACTAATATGTCCTGTGCAAGAAAAATGAAATTATGGTGAGAATACAGAAAGATGAGTTAAGATACCGGGATTACGCTTCCAGTTCTAGTATTCTGACCCACTTACTTCCTGCATGACCTATACGTACATTTTTGTAACATGTATCAGAGTGGTAGATATTTTTCACAGGAAAGACCGTACAGTGCTTTATCAACTTATCAAGCGGATGGTGCTACAGAAGTGCACACTATTATTTTCCTCTTTGCATAAAGGAAAATGTCTTGCTTCTCTAAATCATACATTCCACAGTTCAGGTAAAACCCATCTACAAGCATGCCAAAAACTCTGAGCGGTTAGCACATAAGATGGTCTCTATTGGCTGATTCTAAAAACTCAGGAAAATTTCAGGCACTGTAATTACATAAGAAGTAATGTCATACTTCATTGTCATGCTTTATGAATAAGAACTAGAAAAGGAGAAGTAATTTCCTTAGTTACATGACTGGGTGCTAAGTAATGGGACTGGTAGCTGGGCAGTCCTGCATGAACTGTGATTACTCTTGCATGAGTCATTACATCCTTTTCCTAGGAGGTTTTTTGTGTCTTCAGATGAAATTAAAAATTGATCTTTGTCTTCACATATGACAATTTACACAACCCATCCTGGTACATACTTGCTGCAAAGCTGTTAAAGAGAACTTGCTTGCAACCTGTAAGAATGAAGAATTTGCAGGAGGGCCTACACTAGCTACATTAGTTGTGAGTTACTTTGAGTTAAACTAGATTAGATTCCTTGTTGCAAAATTTTTATTGCTTTCATGCTTTGTGTCTACTTTGGAAATGGGTTTACTGAGATAGGGGATGAAGTCTGGATGCACCAATGTCCTGAAACAAGCACAGCACCTCTGTCAAGCCCTCCCCATCAGTATTCCATGTTGACCCGCCATACCCCTTAATACCCCTTACCCTGTTTATCTATATGTCATCATGCTGTCTGCATATCACCTTGCCACAGAAATGTTAGTGGTGAAGCAACTCTCCTTTGTGACGGCAGCCTGGGGGAGGCTGAGAAACCAGCAGTGTGCCAGCCATCACTGCCCACACATCATACACTGCTGTGGCCTTCTACAGTCACCCTTGACTTCTGCTTTCTGATGGCAGGTAGTATGTACAGGTGCACCTTTCCACCTAGTGCAAAGACACGTATACAAGCAGCTATCTGAACAGATAAGTGAGGAGGAATGATAACTGGGACATAGGTCCCAAGACCTGTGATGCTGTAGCTTGCATACCTTAATCGTGCCAAGACTTGGGTACTTGCCAGTCCTTGAGAGACCGTTTTCAAAATGTGCCTGGCTTACAGTAACAAAAGAGATGATGGGACAAAACAAGATGATTCATTGGAACTTTTCAGTTTGACCTGAAACATCAGAATTCCAGTCTTCCTAAAATAACCAGGAGAAAATACATCTACTCCAAAAGCACTGCTGTGCAGCTGCAATGATAAAATGCAGAAGTAACTACACAAGATGTGGACATGGTATGCATGGATTGCTCACACAGCAGTTCTTGTAGATTTCCTGATAAACAAAAGTCAAAGCAAGTTTCTACTGTAGACTTGTCTTAGAAGAGAAAGGACCCAAACAAACAAAATGCTACATTCCCTCAACTCCCACAGATGCCACATAGAAAATATAATGATCAGCATAACTGTTGGCTAGGAAACCAATTTTATTTGCTGGTAATTTTCAAACTAATCAAAGACATATCAAGCCAAATTAGAATGATAATGCAAAGTGAAAAATGCTCCAGTACTTGAAACCTGACAATATTTTGTTTGAAAACTGTAAGCTATGGCAACTGTGCTTTCTAAGGTCCCCCCGGCTGCCCACTGCAACGGACAAGTTTAGTAAGCAGCTATCCACACCTCCATAATAAAGCTATCAACATCCAGTCTTGCTATTTGATCCGCCTTAGGTCTGGAGATATGAGGTCTTTTAGAAACTCCGGCAGAGCTATCTGTTATGAGTCAGAGTCAAGAAGCCTCGTGATCCCTAGCCTCAGAGAAGTTTGCAAGCAGGAATGTCCCATAGCTGATAATCGGGGAAATAATGCTGTAGTAAAGCAGGAGAATTTGAGGACTTATATAAATCTTAGCTCATCCAGTGACAAACTGGAGCATGAACATGCTCTGGCTTGCTGGAGTTTCTGACAACAGCACATTTAATTTTTGCAGTCCTAGAAGAGTACAAACTGGATACATATAATACCAGATGTCGGATCTTCATTTATTAATAGCTAAAAATGTTAGTTCTGACAAATCAGTATTTTCCAGTAGGAATTGGTTTACTGTTAAACTCTAATCTGCAGCTCACTAATTTTAAGTCTTAAATCAGAAAGAAAACAAAACTTTTGGAAGGATTTGGAAAAAAATTTTCACTGTCGCTATCAGAAGTTCTCAGGGCTACAGAATTACATGTGTTTTGAGTCAGCTAATATCAGTCACTGCTAGAACCAAAAAAACCTAAGTACAGCCCTTGTCAGATATAATACAAGAAAACTAAGTATTATCTTTAACAAAACCAATTAGTAATAAAAAAAATAGTAGAAATAAATTATTGCACATATTCTGTGAGAATAACATCTTGTGATCCTCCCACCCCGCCTTCAATTTGGTATTGAAAATAATGTCTAACACTTTGCACTGGCATAGATTAGACAGACCTGTTTCAGAAGTTTGAAAAACATGGGTAAAACTGCACTAAAACCAGTTTCATTTTATTGACTAGTTTTGGTAAATGACATATTAAACATGACAATACCAAAAAGAAGCTGGATAAAGTTTTATGGGTTCCTTTTTACCAGGGGGTCTATTTTCCTCTCTTTGCTTCTAGCAGTGGAAAAACTGTTACTATGGAGCTAAGCTTTCCTTGTAAGCTTCTGTTTTTCCACGTTTCTGTGAAAAGTCTCAAATACGAGAGAATTAATAGCCTCTCTTTGCATGTGATAGTTGTCGGGGACTTTTTCATTTAGAACACAACTGATGTAGAGACAAGGATAAACAGAAGGCCAGAAAGCAGCAATAAACGAATCTGGAACTTGTAACAGATGAAATGGTATAGTCAGAGGTGTACATTTACAACTTTGTAACAGCATCTGTGGTTCTGGCCTCCTCAAACAGAAATGGCAAAAACCTTCAAATCCTTGCGTCTCTCAGTGAAAGCAAAATAGACCACACAGGTAGCAATACCACCTCTAACTATTATGCAGATTAAAGTGTTCAAAGCCACCTCCTCTCCATCCATGGGCAAAGCTACCAGAATACTTTAGCACTGGTCTGGAATCTACCAGGTTGGCACTACATACCACTACTCCAAAGCACCCTGCTTGTGTTTGTAATGTTTCAAAGAGAAGCAAAAAAAACCCCAAAACCCCAGAATGAGTAAAAGGGCTTTACCTGAGAGTGACAAAGACAAGATATCTGGGTTTGACAAGTTATGACAACCAGTTATGGCTTTATGCTAATTATTTTGGCCAACTAATAAAAACACACGAGGATGTCCCTCAGTTATTTCAGACTTTCTTTGAAAATGGACTTGTCTATATTGTCACAAGCAAGGATGTGTACTGCTTGCTCATCTTCCTTCTTAATAGCACACATCTTAGGTCTTCTATATAATGAATGGCAAGGAGAAGACCCACATAGCAAGAAACCACTTCATATTTAACTTTACACTACTGCAGCAGAGCAAGAAATACAATATAGGCAGAAACAGTTATTTAAGAGTTTAAATGCAAACTCTCTTTTCCCCATGAAATACAAGAAGTTATGGCATATTAATTACATTTAATCTAATTTAGGTTTTGCATATTATTTTATATTCACCCACAATAAATTATGTCAATGTATATATTTTATTTAAATCCATTAAGGCTGGCCTTTGTATGACAAATAAAATTTTAAAAGATCTAAATACATATCCTATTAAAACTGTAATCTCTCTGTATAAGAAAACCCATACAAGACAAAAAGGAAAGATTCTATATACCTTTAGCCTCTCAAACGAAAACACTCTAAGATATTAATGAAATCACTTAAGCCATAAAATGCTATTAACCAGAATTCAGCTCAGTAAAAGAAAATACTGGAAAAAGCAAAGTTCTTGCTCTTAGAACACCTCAGAAAAAAAAATCTTCTTGTCACTTAGCTTTCTGTGTATCTTTCCACTCATAACCCAGCCAATGACGCATAGAAAAGTACATCATGAATACCTAAAAACTAACATTTTAATAGTCAAATGATACAAAGCTTTCCAAAATAATTCTATATTTAAATTCGTGGTTATAAAGGAACCGAGAAATGTCTTCTGTGTCTGGCAACATCCAAAGTATTTTTTTTATTATATCAAAATAGACGTTTACATTTATATATTTACATTACACTCTCTATAGGTTAACATTTTTACTGCATTGAAGGAGCTGGTCACATCATGGTGGGATTCCTCAACACATCTGAAACATTATTTATTCTTTTACTATCGGTCATAAGAAATCATAATAAAGCCACGCTCCTAAACACTGTAGCATGATATGGTAACGTGATTAAACATCACTCTGTCCCAATCCCACATAGCATCAGACCTTGCTCTAGAGGATACTGAGAAAACCACGGTTCCTTCCTGAAGCACTACTCTGCAAGTACTGGGCTACAGATTTCAGGATGTCTGTCTTGAACTGCTGGTTGTTACAGGACAGAGTGCTATGCCTTAATGCTCTGGGAAGGAAGACCCTTTTGTGTAATGCAGGAGTCAGATTGCACCTAATTTGTCATTACTTTCTCTCAAACCAGAAGCAGCTACTTCTAGAAGAGGATGTGTTATTTCCTGGCTTCTTTGCAATGCCAAACAAACTCTTCCAAAACTACAAAAAGGTGCCAGATAGCCACTTAGAATATTTCTATAAGCACAGCCCATATTTTGCATTACTTGGGAGTAGTTTAGTACCCGAATTTTGAATGCATTTTGATTCCATATTGGGACAAGCCCAGGCAAGCTGCAGGCCCCACCCTCTGACTACAATTTCCCTGGAACAGAAAACAAAAGGTACATCTCAAAGGAGTCACAGTGTGCTATGACTACATGAATGGATATTGGTCTAGATAGCAGGACACCAAGATCCAGAATGTGCTGCAGTGCACATCAAAAGGTAAGATACAGGCAAATGGATTGTGGAAAGAGTATTTATGGCTCTTCACATTCATACCTTTTTGAAACTTCATTTTTGTTAGATTAAATGCTTAGAGGCTGAGAAAGTATTCTGGGAAAGCATCAGTATGGGTTGGTGTGCTCCTTCATGTTTCACTTGACATCTGCTTTGCCACTACCTGATACAAGATCCTGGCCTTGAGCAACTATCAGTTTGACTCAGTACCAGCCACGTGGTCTTCTGTTGATGAAACAGGAAGTATGTTCAGAACTGGTAACAATTTTGTACTTAGGAAGAAAGTTTGCAGAAATTCGAAACATTTTTCCACTTGTATACTTTGATTGCCAAGGAAGTGAAATATAGTGATAAGCCCTAAGCAAATATTTGAGATCATCAGGATTTAGAGAAAAGGAAACAAACGTTTTCTTGAAATTTAGAAGGCTGCACTCAAAAGATGAGATGAAATGTTCCAGGCCAACTACAGTTGTAGGTTTTAGGCCTAAATTCATTCCACCAGCTGTCAGCACTTGCCGAGTGATCTGCCAGGAAGTCAGCCATCCTGGGATAGCTCTACAATCAACACAAAAATATAGACACCTACATAAGGTAATTAAAATTGAAAGTGGAGTGAATTATCTGCTCGATTCATCTATGTCTTTCTAATACCTAGAGGGAGCACAGAGCGAATTGCCTCCTAACAGAACACCTTCAGCTGTGGGGGGCTGTTCCAGCCCCCAGGGCTCACCTCTGCTGTCTCTTCCTCGGCCATTCATACCTGTACAAGTGTTTGCCCTGCTCAACAGCGAACTGGCATGGGGACTTCATCTGGATGAATATGAGGGGGAAAAAAGTTGTTTTTCAGCCAGATAAATTTCCCAATGGGTTCACCATGCAGCTGCAGGATAGTTTTATTGACAAAAAAAAGGAATGATGCAAAGACGGGGAAAAGCAGCTAAAGGAAAGCTGAAGAGGGCACAGACTGCTTAGGCTGGCATTTTCAAACTCCAGCTTCAATTAAGGTCAAGAGTCAATAGCACAGCAGTCTTTCAGTTTTCTAATACAGATCAAATATATCAGAGCCCCATTATTCAAAGCACTGATCCACTATAAAATTCATTCTGCTGGACTGAAGTGGTTTAACAATTTTGAATGGTTATTTTTCTACCGATTAGCTAATGCTAGTCACGTCAAACCACTTATTCTAATCGCTTCCCTACCATTGGCTGGCATAAAGACAGCATAAAAGCATAAAGGTAGTGAACTTCGTATTGTGTACTCTGCCTAATTCAACAGATATGTGATCATGTGCACATATTTGATCCAGGTCAAATGTGTTGCTGGGCATTATGTCAATGAACAGATCTTGGGCTGTGTTTCTGCAGTAATTAATACAAAGCAGTTAGAGTTAGATGGGATGAATCCAAATCTTAGTGCACCGAGACATGTTCTGTTCAAAGTAGTTTCAGAACCAGTTAACATTTTAGAAAACAGAAAGTGTTTTGACAAAATTTTCCAAAACTTAACTTCACTGTACAAAAAAATGCTTAGTCCTATAAAACTAACCTTGTGAAAATGCTTACATATTAAACTGACTTATCACATCAAGCACTGTCTGGAAACTGTTGAACCAGCAACAAATACAATGCTGTTGTTTAAAGCTCAAAATAACAGCAAACAGAATAATGTAGTCTTTGCTTTGTACTGGTAAGTGCATTAGTAAGACATTAATATTTATTTAATAGAATGGAAGATTAAAAAAAAAAAGAAGTTTTTTCTAATGTCTGACGTCAGTACAGTTCAGTGCTGGAAAACAAGCGTTTCAGTGTAACTGATTAAGCACTTTGCTCCTAGACACAGCACTCTGTCAAAGACAGACACAAAACAAAACCATGTCATAATAGGCTGGAGACTAGATAACAACCATTAGTCCCGACTGGGAAAACAAAACAGTCTGCACTCGTGTATGACTGACTGAACTGATCTGTTTTGCAGCCTTCCCAGAATTCTTTAATACAATGGGCAAAGCTATCTAGGATGTAAACATCCTGGTGTAAACAGAACAACTCAGAGATCAATTTGGCTCTATTTTTTCAAGCGCATAATTCAATTATACACTTAATTATTTTCATTAGCCAAAACCAGAGAGTGAACGAAAACATTTCTCTCTAAGATAAATGCCCATAAAAATATGAACCACCACTACTTTTACTAGAACTTAGCTTAAAGAATTCTAGCACTTAACTGCCAAAAAAACAGAAACAAATGGCATCATGCTGTCACCTTGCAAGATGTATGTCCGGAGGTCAAAAAATAAATACACTCCAGTTTGGAGATAAAATGTTTGACTCAAATTCAAATTCACTGAAATCACCAGCAGTATGGCAAGATTAGATTTAGCTCAATATATCTGAAGCTGAACAATCACAAGTTGTAGCTACAATTAATAGAATTTGGAACGTGCCAATGAGTTGATTGAAATGTTACATAACTACCTATAAATCAATTCACCATATAAATGACAGTTTGAGCAGTCCTTTCCTCTGAAAAAATGTTATATTGAGAACTGTAATACGTTCCTCACTCCGGTGCCTGAAAAGGTTACAAAATGCAGTCCCAGTAATCAGTCATGCAGTAATCAACTTGAATAATTTCCTAATCTGTTCACAGTAGTGGTTACAAAAATGTCGTATTTATATTCTCATTTTAAGAAAGTTAAACCAATGAATTGCAGAAGTTACATAATTGTTAAACCAATTTTGAGCTCCTCAGAAAACATTGAGAAAATACACTGATCTACTTGTACACAAACAGTTCTAGTTTCTTCTGAAAAGTTTAAGTAGCTAAACACATTTTATGAATATTCAATTTCTACACATGCTCCAAAAGTCTCTTTATTTGGACCAAGAGAGGGTAAAAGCAGGAATGTTAGCCAAGTAAATCATTGCTTCACATTAAGTTTGTAAAAGCCTTAGGCAGTGATCTTTAGAACTATTGGGCAGACTGTATAAAATTTGTATCTTGTTATCTTGTTAACTATTTTCAAAATATCCTATACAATGAGTCACAGTTGAATAACATCTCACTATATCCTTCCACTCAGAATAGAATGTCTTACAGGGCTTGTTCCAGGTCTCATGAACTTAAGTTGAGTTTTGATACCGAACTGATAAAAGCATCATACAAGCAACAAAAGATGTAGTGATCAAGTCTTAATTCACAGCAAAGTCCCAAATGGAAAAGGAGGGTCAGGACTGTCTGTGTAAGCACTCTTCCTCTCTCCTCGCTAGGGATGAGGTAGCATGTACACAAAATAGCTTGGGTTTAGACCTTTTGATATGATCTTTCCAAGTGAGGAAGACATTTGTGACACAGTCTTCCGACAATTATGGTCTGTTAACATTACTGTATCTTGTTATGCTGAAGACTGAGAGAGCAATAGAAAATGAAATTAAATTGGAGCCTTTTCTAAATGACAACTTCTAAAAAAAGTACAGGTTATATTATTTTTTTTTAAACCCTGCCAAAAGATTAATGTTTAGCTATTCTTCTTATTGTCTGTGCAAAGTGTCCCTGTGACCTGTATTCAGAGCAGTATCCTAGGCTGAATCAGAGTATTAGTTTATCATCTCTTTGTGACAGGAAAGCTTGGGTTCCCTTAACTCATTCTCTTAGTCTTTAGGAGAAAACATGAAAATCTTACCTCTCTTTTTTTCTACCTCCTGAAGCAGCAGGATATTGGAAACGATGTGTGTTCGGTGGACTTGATTTTCAATTCCCATTTTTCTAAGATCAACTTCTGTAAGATGGAGTAAGTCCTGTAGCAAATGCCAGAATAAGGAACATACTATACCTATTAGTCCAGGAGAATTCATATTTCTTTCAGATAGGTTTGCCGTTTCCGATACCATAAGCTACATAACAGCAAATGTAAGTATATTTATGTGTTATATGAAGCCCCTTTGTCATGATAAGCTATAACATTGAAGGGATGAAGAATTTTTCTTTTAAAATGTTAATGCATTGTCTCTAAATTTTTTCTCAAAACAAAACCAGTCAAGATATCCGGAGTTTCTAACAGCTATGAGTCCTTTCAATAAAAAAAAACCACAACAAACCAAACCCAAAGTGCTAGTATGCCAATTACACTTAAGCTAATGAAGGAAGATAAATCTCAGAGTGAACTGAGGGGCACAATAACATTGGAAAGGAGAGTCTCGGATAATCAAGAGGATATTCACTGTAATTAATAGATAACATGGGCTGTGACACTGTTTTGAAGGACATGACTTTCCAGATAATGCATTTGGGTAATTAAACCTGAACCTTTCTCTCCATGAAATTGTTACTACTTTATTTTCAAAGTAAGCTGCTGAATAACGCAAGGCTTTATTTATAATCAGTACAAAGTTTCAATTTGATGTTCATTTATAAGTATGTACAAAATTTCATTTGATGATGACATCTTTCAGAGCAAGAAGAAGAAAACACATCCAAAGCAGAAAATTTATAATCAAATGTTTTTCTTTTTTCTTTTTTTTACTGTTCTGTATTTTCACTGTAAAGCAGATAAAGAGATATCCATAAGATATATCCCATTTTGTTACTGACAAGTCATATTACTAAAAGCGGCCCTTTCTAATGGAGATTTGACAAAGTCAGGCTTAGGACCCTAAAATACAAAAAAATCACAGTTTCACTGTATAAATAAGAAAATTGACACAGAATTTACTCCAAGTGAGCCACTGTTTTTGAAATTGTCATTTTAAAATCTTTCTTTCAAACTAAAACCACCGCAAAAGCCCAGTGTTCTTTGATTTAGACTGAGTAGTCCTCTCATTGCAGAAAGTCTCAATTTTTTATGTCACCAGCTATAACTGTTTCAAAAAGCTGTTAGGGAAATTTAGCCGTGCCTGAAAATGTCATATTAGGTGTTTCTCACATGATACATCATATATATCTAATGACATGAAAGAATGGTGTTGAATAATTATTACTCTTACTTTATCCTTTTCTAGGTTTACCCGCATGCAAAAATTGGTACTAATGATTAATTCAGATTTCAGTAGAAAGGCTTTTTCAGCTTTGGCAACACTGACAGAGGCTCCCTCTGCTCCTCTCAAAAAACCTCAACACCCTCCTCCCCAACATCCAATATCATCCTCCAGGAAAAAACATACAGAAAGAAGTACAAATGCAATATGCCTGCTCTTCAAACTTTAGCAAAAAGCTTGTAAGGAGGAACACAAGAAGGGTTACTGTTAACTCCAGTACTGAACAGCATATGCTCAGGGTAACACAGTGGGAGCTTTTATAGACACATTTTGGGTTTTTTTTTTAAGTAGCTTTAAAGAACTTGCTGCATTTTGTAGCAGACAGCACTAATATGTGGAAATTTTATTTGTCAGGGAGAACAGTCTCCCGCCTTGAAGTTTTCTTTCTTCCTTTGAGATCATAAGCACTTTCTGGTCTGGCTTAAGAACTGGCTAGAGCAGTTGACTGAAAACCAAGAACTGTGTCTTCTACTGCCATGAATTTACTACTTAGCTAAGAACAATTTAACTCAAGAAACTGTGCAACACTGTCCTCAGCAAAATGGATATAATCATACCTTCTACTGCACAGATAAAAAACCCAGTGTAAATAGTTATTAGTAATTATTTTTAAAAGTAGAAGACATCAAAGGCAATTACTTTGACTTTCAAGAACTTAGAAGCTTAGTTCAACATGGTTCTTAAGTGTACGCCTAGTATCAAGCAAGTTAGTAAGTATGTGCAGTCAGGGTAAGTCTTAAATTTTGTTTCAGGAAAATATCCAGTTTGGCTGAGGAACTAAGACATGATACAATGCTTGTAATCTACAGATATTACAGAACTGAAATTCTGACTCATGGCCTAGAACTTGAAGAAAAGTCCATTGTATCCAGAATGATGCACAAAGCCTATTTTAAAGTTTTGCACTTCAGCAAAAAAAAATTTCCAGGCAGCTTTCAGGCTCGGTAAGCTGTAAATTCTCTTTGCTGCAGGTTTTTTTTTTTTGTTTGTTGACTGTTAAAACAGCTGTCTACATTGCTGTCTTCTGTGTTATAATGGTAGTGCGAATTACATAATAACATTTTCAAACGTGCTTTTAAGTCTTACTGATTGAGACCATTTGGGAAAGTAGAAAATGCTGTCCTTTTCCTAGTAGTGACAAATTCTACTTATATTTTAAAATCTTTTTATATTAATTTTCATAGAATCATAGAATGGTTTAGGTTGGAAAGGACCTTGATTTTGCTTGGTTTATGATATTATCATGACACTCACTAAGAACTCTGATATACAAGCAGCACAGATGTGACACAGAAGCTAATTTTAAATAAACTTTAGTGCCACTTCATGAAATTTTCATTAGTACCAAAAAAACCCCCATTGTACAAAAATTGCTTCTGAATTAGGAATACAGCAAGACAGAACTAAAACATGTCAAAGAAGCATTTAACTGATGATATAGTATGTAAGTGTCAATAAATTTGTACATGGGTGATAAGAACTGAAAACACAAAATGGACAATAAAGAGGAAATTTTGATCAAGTATGACCTGTGGGAAAAGGGCTTCCTAAGAATTTCTAAATACATTTCTAAGGATCTTCAAGATGACCAATGGAGGGTCCTTCTATAATGTGGTATTTGTTCAATAGAAGGATTATTCTTAAGCCACATAGTATCCATTTACCTATAAACAACTTCATATAACAACTGGCACCTAAGTTTATATTTTGCCTAGTTCTGAATTTTAAGAAAGAAACTTATTTGTTAACTTTTGCAGAAGAAAACTAACGTATGTGTTTTTGCTCTGGTGAACATGTCCATTTGTTACAATCTGAGACAGTGAAGACTGATACAGGACAAGCAGCACTAGAAACAGTAAAATGTTCATTTTATCTAGCTCACCAGTAAGTGACTATTTTTCTGGAAGTTTTAGTACACAGTTACAAAAGACATTGGTTTTATTTTCCCCTTTCCTAAGACAAAAAGCAAGCTATCATCCTTTAGGGTTTTTTGCTCCAACATCATATCACCGAAACACTAATCACTTGCATTATATCATCTTGCTTGACATTTTCTCAAGAATTTTACTGAAAAAGCCAATTCTTACCTCTATGCCATCATATTGTTCAAAGAGCGCGCAATATTCTGCAAGCCCAAGCTGAGTCAGCCAGTTAGAAATGGGTAGATACTTCATTATCTATTCCCTCACCTCACAATGCCTTTGACTCTGAAAAACAAAACCAAAACCCAATTACAAATGCTATTGCTTTGGAATCTTAAATGACTCAACAACTCAGAAAGCATTTAATAGCATGTAAGTCCTACCATTGTGGCCAAGAGATTAATACTTTCTTGGTCGCTTGGTAATAGGTTATCTATGCATTAAGATTGTTACATTTAATTCACCATTTCATTGTAATCATATAAACAGGGAATGTTGAAGAGTGTATTTTGTTTAGCTTCCACAGCTGAATTAATCTCTCAGAAGATGAATCAGAGTCACTCAATACTGTACTACCAATTAAAAAACACTCAGCCTTTGTATTCATAGAGAATGTTCCTCAACATGCTCGTTCAGTGATAATGCCATTCTTCTTACATGAGTAACACATATGACAAAACGTACAAAATGAAGAGGAATAGCCAAAGGAGCAGTGTTATCTGTAGGAATATGAAGGAAGCGAATGAAACTGCATATTCTGTAAGACAGTCAAAATGAAAAAGGTTCTGTAGTGGGTGTTTGTCCAAGATATGAACCTACCTAAAGTAAACCTGTTACAGAATATTCGTACAACAAAAGCAACTGAAAGATTGTTACAGTTTGGTCTCCATCATGATGTCATCTGAATTTGAGTTATCTGTAAATAGAAATACTTTTTGTTACCTTTTTTCCCAGTTGCTGCAATGAAATAAAACATAGACTTTAAGATGGACAGGATAGACACAGGAAGACAAAAGACAGACACATAAAATGTTCTCCCAACATCACTGCTCTATGTAAGCAGTTATGTAAGAGCTACATAAACAAATACTTAAGCTTCCAAAGAATTGCTGAGTTTGTGAAGAGATTTCTATTTGCAAGTTTGAGCATATACTAAATAAGGTCAAGGATGCCCAATTCTAAATCTGTAACTCATGACCTGAACATTTCCTATCAGAGCACTGACGCCAGAGGCAGGAAATGCTCATGTTCAGACATGTAGTGTCTTTAGTCATACATTTTTGATACATTTTTTTTATTTGAAGATTTTCCTCTCATTTGTACTTCAGGAAAAGTACTTGCCTGTTAGCTCTGTATAAACCAACTGGAATTATGGCTTTCCGGCCACAAACCACTTGTTCCAACTCATCTGTCTACTCTGAACATGTCACAAGAAGCTGCCCAAAGGCTGACATGTTATGGTCAGCAAAGAGCCCGTGTTGCTTTCTGCCTGATAGAGAGCTGTTCAGCATTTTTATGATTCTTGGAACACTAGAAAAGTGTTGAAGCTTTTCTTTTTCTTTTTAAATACAAATCACAAACCCAAAAATATTGTCCTGCAGAAAGGTAGGCCACAGTAGCAGTATTAGCTGTGTTAAAGTACAATACATTCCTAGAAATATTTTAAAAGCATTTAAATTAGAACAAGTACCGTTAGTAAGACACAAAATGTTTTGGACCAGACATTGTTTTGGAAGCCACTATGAATTTTGCCTCAGTGGTCAACCTTGGAAACAAGTCAAAATGGTTACACTTCAGAGACACATGCACCATTAAACTGCAGATGCTGTAATCCTCAAATTTGTCACTTCATGATCTATTATAGAACAAACCTTCTAATTTGTAACACATGCTGTGAAATCCCTCTATACTCCACTGGTATACTCCACTATATTACTTGCTTTATGGCAGGTTTTTTATTATTGTAAAAATATTGCAGGCTACGGATGATGAGTATACATCTAAAGAATGGCGGTATTACAGTAACTAAGAGCATCTTGTGGAGTAACAACGATCAGAACATCTCAACGTTTAATGGACACACCAGAAAAGAATTTCTTTGAGGAATGTTAAAGCCACAGAGAACATTCTTACGTGAGGCGAGGACAAGCTCAACCACTGAAATCTTTCATTTATTGGCTAGCCTTAAACAGGTACTTTCAGATTGCAAGATGGTCAGCATGAAAGGCATACGATTTTCAGAGAGATAAAAGGAAAACACAGTTGGTTAGGACATTAGTAAAACCGTGGACATATAGCTCTTTTCTGGTTTGTATACTTCTAATTCAGTCACAGACTTTAATTTTGTTGTCAAAAAGGAACTTGTTTTCAAAATTGCTTAACAACTTCACTGGGAATATATCTTTTAAAACTAAAAAATTTATATTTAATTTTGAATATTTTGCTTCCATGTTAGTACATGACAATTAAAAAAAAAAAATCTACAAGATGGAGAGTCACCACACTTATTATTCCAGAACAAAGACAAATTCTGCACTAAGCATGAAAGGAATCACAGAATTTCCTCAAAGCAACATTCTCTTTAAACAAGATAGTGACAAACAGTGGCTATCTACTCGGCCAGCTGCATTTGCTCTGTTATTAGTTTACACCAAATAAAAAAACCCAACCAAACAAAAGCCCCCCCCCGCCACAAATAAGCCCCCACCTCCAAACCCCCATACCAAAGGAAATTCAAATGTCTGCAGAAAATGACATTAACCTTATATGACAAGATACTAAGAGATACAAGGCTCATTGTTTTCAAATGTACTGCACTTACACCTTTGAATGTGATTATTTTATACAATACATTTATGTGCTTTTAAGTCTTTGTTGACACCTGTGTAGTTTTTTTCCCTACTGTTTTTATGAACAATTTGTTCCTACAGCTGAAAGGGCAAGAAAAAGAAAAATCACCTTTCTCCCACAAGATAACTAATTGCCTTTCTGATCCTTCTCCTAATGGTAGTTTTGGTAAAGAAAGGTAATAAACATTAACATCTCTTATTTAACCAATATTACACTGTTAATTGGATACAGGGTACAACCTAGTGGTCAGGACACGAGATATATTCAAAGCTTGATCAAGGATAAGAGTAAAATGGAATTACAACATAAAATGTAAAAGACCCTAAATATATCCTTATGAGAACTGGTTTTAGGCAGAGGGAGTTTCCCATTATTCTTCTACTTCTACGCTATTTATTTTTATTTCTGAAAATAGGATTAACTCTTGCTTAGGGCAGGTAATGCCAACATTTTTTAACATCCAAAATACTATTATAACACACTGGCAAGTTGTGTGGCAGATGTTGGGGACATATTTTTTTCCCCAGCGAGAGATAGAAATCCTTCCTTTGCAGAGGAAGGAAGGAGACAAAAATATAAGGGCGAGGGGTAATGGCTTCAAACTGGAAGAGGGTAGATTTAGAACAGATATTAGGAAAAAAATTTTCACTATGAGGGTGGTGAGGCACTGGAACAGGTTGCCCAGGGAAGTTGTGGAGGCCCCATCCCTGGAATTGTTCAAGGCCAGGCTGGATGGGGCTTTGAGCAACCTGGTCTTGTGGAAGGTGTCCCTGCCTGTGGCAGGGGGGTTGGAACAAGATGATCATTAAGGTCCCTTCCAACCTAAACCATTCCATGGTAAGATGACAGCATGTATTGGAGGGGGATACAAGGTCCAGGTTCTATTTACCCATTCTAAACAGTGTCACTTCCTGTACACCTCAGGTTTCCCTGCAATAAGGAGATCATCATAGGTTTAGTCAGGTCACCAGATTTTTATGGGATCAAACCACAGTTGCTCCATGACTTGCTTCTATTTATTCAGTGAGACCTTTTCTTCTGTTATTACTTAACAAGTTCATGAGTGAAGTTATAGTATTTTGAAATCCTTACGTGGAAGGTCCTGCAGTATTACCCACATAATTTATAAAATTTCAGGGTTTTTTACATCAAAATAAACAATTCAAATCCAACTTAGGTTTGTACGATTCTGTTTCTGAACACCAGCTGTTCAGAGGCTTTCATGAAACGAAGTTGCTGCCAAAAAGTTATCAAATAGGTAATAACGGGAGGTTCCTATGGTGGCACTCTGATCTACTGAACTGAAATTAGCTTTTACTTTCGGACTGCTTTTCTGTATTATCTTAAAAACATGCTCACAGTTGCAGTCATACATATTGGGGCATATCTGAAGCAAAAACACACAGAAAGGTGTTTTATGTGTAGCTTTTAAATCCAACTATTCATACTGCAATGCTTTAATATACTGATAATTCATTAGTTTTCTTCTTTCCTCTATTACAATATTCCATAACTATCAAAAGATGATGATGCTGATGTTGGCTTGTTATACTCCAGACACAAGGCAAGTGATATGTAATATCAGATTCTTAATTCAGCTATATTTTCATCATATTAGCTTCACTGTAATTTTTTAAAAGTGGGTATGTGTGTATTACAAAGACACCAAGGTTGAGTAACTCCAAATTGCTCTGTGGATATAGTAAGTATTCCAAGGACAACAATTCATGCACCTTTTTCAGTCTCCCTTAGGGGTTCAGGCTGTAATATGACAAGGAACAAGCCATGTATCATGGTGTAATTCTGTCTCCACCAAAGTTACTTGGGAGAGCCAGCAATTTCATCTCATCTGGAAAGTTATTTCTCTTATTGTGCCTTTTCTACTTCAGCAAAATTGACTTATATTGTACTTCCAAATTAAGACTAACCCCCTGCTGTGACACACTCATTTATTAGGAAAAATTGATTTATGGGACACCTTCATGAGTAAGAGTTTTCTTAAGGATTTTAATCTCTTGAACTGGGCATGCCTTCTTAACTAGCTCCCTTGAATCAAGGGCCCATCAGTTTTGTTTTCAGATGTACTCAGTTGTACTTTCATTTTCAGATGCACCTTTATTTTTCTCTGGCGTCAGTGAAATCAACAAACTCTCTAAATTACAGTCTCAATAACACTGATCTTCCCGTACAACTTCCCGTACAAGTCAGGTCCTGTATTGTGACACTAAGTAATAACACCGACCAAAGGTCTGCTCTCTTTGCTGATCACATCTTAACTATTTATGCTTAACTGAGCAATTTAGACAGGCATTTCTTGAATGCTCCATTGTAATGCAGTTTGAATGGCAGAAAGTTTCTGCCATTGGAGTGCCAGCTTCTCAACGCAGTAGAATGAAAAACTAGAAAAGCTGGAAGTTGTCATCACGCTTGTGATGCCACCTCTCAGAGATTTTGCCATCTAAATACAAAAGAACTACCTTTTCTTTTGCAGCCCAGCTCATATTTCTATTTCTCCTCTCCCTTCTTTACACAATTTGCCAAGAGTAAAGCATGTTGTCAGTAGTACAGTTTAAGACAATAAATCGGTGTATTTTGGAAAAATCTCAGAAGGTGACTGTTCTGTGAAAGGAATACTAAACACAGAGCGGGAAAGCCAGAAGATACCAGTCAATGATCCAAAGCTTGTTTCATCTCTACGGCAGTGATAACATCTTAGTGAGAAAAGTAACCTTCTTCTCCAGAATTTGTTAATACAGTAAACTGCCATAACTTCCGTGAGACTTGTTCTAGCCTACTCCCTTAAACAAAACCCAGAAATTTTCTAGTTAAGAACTGAGCATTGTTCTCCTAATCTAATAAGCCTAGAAGTTGGTAATACACTGATCAAACCCAGTGTATTATAAAGCCATCTCCATCTTTTCTGCTAGCAAAAAGGGAAGGGCGTCTGCAAGACAGGGCAAGAGACAGAAGCAGCAGAAATACCTGAAAAGCAATCCATCAGCAGAACCAAAGTGTCAGACACTGAGCAAACAAATACAGGCACTGTGCAGTAGACAGTCCAGAGAAAGCACTTCTTGTGCCAAGTACTGTGGCTGAAAGGAGTGGGAAACTATGACTTAAAAACCTGCTTCCCCTACTGTGTTAATCCTCTCATATTCACAGAAACAGAGCTTAGTACATTGCATATAAACTGGATGACATCAAAGATAAGCTACCACCATTTTTTTTTCTTCAGGTAGGAACAACATGCAAAACCTTGAAGCTTTGGTTAACTCTGCAAGAAAAGGAATAATAGGCGACAGCTACTCATCATGTAATAATTGCTACAATCAGATTCCACCTCTAGACTTCCATCAGAAAAAATCTTACACGGGAAGAATTACCTACACAAGAAAATGTCACAGATAGGTACATGACCTATGTACAAACCACATGCAGAGGGCATCAAGTGTGGAGGGGGAAAAAGGAAAGCATGAGAACATAATGTAAAAAAAAAAAAGGCTAATGTTCTTACAACAATGATGATTTAACAAAATAAAATAAAGAAATAAAAGTGATCAAAGTAGTACCTCTGATAAATTCCTGCTATAACATGTAGAAAACACACAAGAAGAAAATAACGGAAAAAATGTGGCAAATCCAATTATTTTACTTAAGACAACATAAAGAGATGCAAATTAAGTTCAGAAAATCTGTGGCCATGTAAAGTGTAATACATACTCAATTTTCTTGGAAACTAATTACATCCATAGAGTCTAAACTATTAATGTCTTCTGCGCTTTATGAATCAGCTGTTGACATAAACCTATTCTCAGTATCATGTAAGCATGCAGAGTTAAAACAGTAGTAAAAGACCCGAGGAGCTATCACAGTACTGGAAAAGGAGAAAACATGAGGTAAAGCTATTTCCATAAGGCAGCATGCAAAGGTAGTAGAACAGGCAACTGAATAGATCTCTGAAAAAATCTGGAAGTATACATGGAGGGGCAAGGAGAGAGCATGAGCAGGTACTCAGTAAGATTGATCACAGAAAGAACAGAAGGAATCTAATTAGTTGACTCCTTTCTGGTGTTGTTCATACTACAGAACAGAAAAAAGATGTAGTTTTACAATTAAAATATCTATAAAACGAATGTGGTTCTCAAAAGAGCATAGGCAATAGTAATTAGCAATTTCTAAAGAATCTGTCAAACCACATATCTAATGTACTTACTTTCTTCATTTTAATAATCTCATGCTGTGCTGGGATGAATTAACTGAACAGAAGAACGAACACTAAAAGGACAAACTACTGGACATGAAAATGTTCAGTGCAAATGTTATCTGCTAGAGCTAGCAAGGTGTTAGCTACAGTTAGCTTTATTATAAAAATCTGAAGTTTTTCATAAAGCCTATCACACAGCTGAATTTTCACCATCATTACATTTATACTGTTTCCACCGTACTATTTCGACTGGTGGTGATTTTTACTGAAAAATAGAAGAAAGTATTGAGAATTTCTCTTTTAGATATCCAATTTAAAATAGATTCAAAGACTGACATTCCTGTGTAATGAGTCACATCAGCTATTTAAAATAAATACATTTGTATGTATTGAGAATGCAAACAAATACTTATTGGGGTTTTAAGTAATTTGGGGTAAGCTGGTAAAGTTGAAGCAACTAGCTTCCTAAATATTATCTGCCTAAACAAATAAATTAGACCACTCCAAAGGCACTATGCATTTGCACAGAGCATACCATGCTGCTGGCAGTATACAGTAATGGCTGACATAAACTGTGTTAAACTACTATTAGGTTGTATATCACATTCCCCAAAAATGTAGAAATATATTTGCATTCTCAATTTTGCCTTCTTCAGTGCTGAAGAGGCACATAACATATTTTTTACTTTGGCAGATAATTCAAAAAACTTGAATAAGAAAATTTGTTTTGGATCAAACAAATAAAAAAAAAAAGAGTCCAAGCTCTTTGGCTAACTGATATACATTTTTTATTTGTGTTTAATCTTATTTTTCCTTTTTTTATTTTCTTCTACCCAAACCTCATTAAAATTAATTCAACTGAGACTCCGGAATATAGCAAAAACTCATAAGCTAACACAAACTGATATTTCCTTGTACTGTCCACATAAAATGTGAAGATTTGTTGTCCACAAATGTGGAAATGTCTTGTCTATACTAAAGGTGCGTTTAATATATTGTAAAAGAACAACCTTCTTATAGTTCTATCAAGCATTTAGCTATTGCGCTTTCAAGAGATGTGAATAAAAGCTGTAAAAATTAATAGAGAAGAAATGTATTGGTATTCTAATAGACTGTATAAACCCTGCTTTGCTTTTCTCTGTCAAATTCATTTGACTACAACCATTAGTTTTCAGTGGCTTTCAGCTATGGTTATACATCTGGCGGCAGCACTGCTGAAGCCAGTTTATGCAGCTACCATCTATTACTAGCCTCCAACTCGAGGTGCTTGTTTCTCCCTTGCACTGATTTCCTTGCTGTGCCAGCACCAGCATTTGCTTGACCATACAGGGAAGGGGATCAGAGACTTGATATGGCGAAGAAAATAACCCAGAGGAAGGGGTTGTTATTTCAAGTCAAATTAGGTGTCTTCTTTCCTTCACTGTAGAGCCACAGAAAAACTTGTGCTGGCACAAAGCAAGCAATGACGATGAAGTGGTCAAACAGCAAAAGTGAGAATCTGAGACATTAAACGTCCTCTCAAATTCTGCTGCAGGTTACGGACTCCTCTGCCATCCAGATCACAGTCTGCATGTAAATATTCACCCTTTTAATCCATCTTGGACTGCAAAATAAAGCGAGCGAGGCACAGACTTTCTTATTTCTGCCAACTGTTATGGAAACAGCTACAGCAAAGGGATGGGGAACACAGCTGGGGAGTGGCAGCGCTGTAAGTCACTGTAGCTGTTTGATTCAGTGCAAAAATCAAGGCCCTTAGACAAGAGAAATAGTAAAACTGCAAGGAAAACTTCAGTTCTGGTTTGTGATACCCAAGAGGCTTAAACATCCATTTTCTTTTGCTCTAGAACAATCTGCAAGTCTTTTAAACATACCAAGTTGATATACATCTTAAGCAGTCCCCTTTCCCTTAATGAAAGGACAGGCTTGATTAAGGTCTCTGTCTGTCTATCCCATGGGAGTCTATGCTGAAGCTGTATTGCTGAAAAGCTACCAAAACATGCATTTTACTAGGATCATATTTCATGATTTAATGAAAAGAGATGAGTACTGGAAAACAGTATGAGAAACAAAGCAAAAGTGCATACCACCAAGTGTACCACTGTCTTGCAAGACTTGAGTGGCAAACAGATAGAAGGAAGCACTTAAATCCAACCAGTAACCATATTACATTGAATTTAAAATACAAATTAAAGCATGTCCCATTAGAACTTCTAAAACACCATATTTTTCAGTCATAATCAGTACTTGCAATGTAAGTGCTAAACAAAAGGCAACTAAACAAAAAAATCTTAAGACTGTGCACATATGAGATGCAACTTTCTCCCCTCTTGCCTCTTTCTTGGGCTTTGTAGACACCCTGGTATTTCATTTCAAGCTTTTCCATTAACTGTGACTATTAAAACATAATTTAAAACTCTGAAATTCTCAAGTTATCACAATATTCTGTGGAAGACATGAAATTCAAAATAAATTGTAATCTATAGGAAATGCACTCAATTTTTGCCCTAAATGCAAATGACAAACATAAGTTTCCTTGTATGAGATCACAAGCTGCAAGCTTCCTTTCATATTTATACTGATACCAATTAGCAGTAAGTGCAACAAGCCAGTCAGATACAGGTGAACTTTATAGATATTTCACATTGTAACTATAAGTTACATTTGCGTTTTTCATCAAATGAGTTAAATAATTAAAGCACAAGTCTGATACTCCTACAGCTTAGTATATGATGACAACTCCTCCTAGTGGAAGCACATCTGACACAGCAAAATCTGGCAAAATACAGATTTCCTAGGAATAATACCAGGCTTTTGCTGGTACCGGCTAGCTCTGCATTTTTTTTCTACCCTCTTTATCGATTTAAACTAGACTCATCCAACTTTTCAGTACTATCAAAAAACATCTATGGGCTTTTAAGGAAGATGAAAATCACTTCACTAAAGTTTGCTACTATAATGGCATAACATGGTTTATTTCTACACATAAATGAGAATCAGGTTTGAAATTAATTTAAAGTAATCTTTTACTGTAAGACTATGTCTCGCCACTACCTCTTAAAACTTTGGTTGAGACAGATGTGATGTAAAGTAACTTACATGAAGCTCTGCTGATTTATGGTGCTGAGAGCGCAGCCCTCTGTGGCTCCTTTTTGTTGCCTCTTCCAGTCATACTTTGCATCAACTGTGCCAGGAATGATTTCCATGTGAATGCATCCCCTGCATTTATCTGAATAGACTACTCTGTTCAACCAATTCCATCTCCAAGGGCTCAAACTGTCACAGACATTACACATGCTGTTCAGCCTGAACCTAGAGGAGTGGGTTTTACAATAATAGCTCAGACCAGACAGAGCTAGCAGGAATATGCGGTAACGTGCAATGTACTGAGCAGACTACCAATACTCTCATTCATTTATTTTAATCCCTGATTTGCTTCATATTTCCTTGTGCAAATCATTGTTTTAAGCTATCATAATAAAAACATTTTTTGGGAAAACTTTGACAAATTGTTGTGAAGGACTTAAGGATACTGAATTCTTTGAAAAGAAACCATTAGCACAAGTATTGTTGGCAGGCTAGGCACTGAAGCGACACTTCTAACCTGGATTTTTAGTTCAGTCGGACTTTTAGCAAATTTAGTATAGACTACAGAGAAACAAACACAAAACATTACTCAACTTGTATATGCTGTTCTGGCCAATGTTTATGTAAAGATAAAAGAGTCTACAAAATACCAGTCGGGACTTAAATACATACTGACTCAGCAACTCAGCAACCACAGGGCAGATGATCTTTCACAGCTAATTAAAGTGCACGCCTTAACATCTACTCAAACTATTGTGTCAGAATAATACAGTTATATGGAATATATCTATTTAGTTTTCTCCTGTGATACAGTTCTGTTTTCCAGACATTTCACAAATACCACAAACACTGTGTTACTTTATCCTTACGTCAGACTTCAAACCAAGTATTTTCAGTTGGTAGGCAGCCAATACTTACCACCAGCAGCTTACAAGAAGCAACTAAGACAGTGGTTCATTCTTTATGTACTGCTTAAGGAAGGCATAGACTAACCACCCTTCATTTACCTTCCTTACATAACAGAAGTGCAACTTTCTCCACTTTGTACCATCAACATATTTTTAGTTATTAAGCAGCAGTTCTAAACCAGAAGCAGCAGTTTTTCGCACAATCTTATTCAGTGGGGAACATACCATCACAGATGTAAAGTAGCAAAAGTATAAATGAGCTTAAAAGACAGTATGTGCAGAGAAAACAACAAAATCAAAACCTATTTAAAAAAAACATAGAGACAACCAAAATCTGTGAAAATCCTTACACAATGAACTACCAACAGCTGTGGTGATACCCCGGGGGTAATAAGTATACCTGTATACTTATGTTGTTACAACACTTTTATAAGCATAAGCTTGTCCCGTGAAGAGACTGATACACTTTTGGTCTGATTCCATGCAGATGTTCTTGCATTTCACTTGGAGTGCAGATCTGGCGCAAACCTGCTCCACCAGCGCAAATTAGTTCAAAGGATTTTTAAAGCGTCTCTTTGCTCTTGCAGACTTTAGCAATTATTATCTAGCACATTGGCAATTCCCTAACTCCATGTCCAGAATAGTTATTGCCCATCCTTCTGCAACTGGCCTAAAGTTAACACAAACAGTGTACTGTGTGTGCTTATTGATTCACAGAAATGGTTAAATGTTCATGCTTGATGCAGGTCAAATTTGCGCTGGCAGGTGATCTGATGGCAATCATGTGATCAAGTATTAATGAACCTAGCATCTCACCAGAAAAGTCTAGTACAAATCTCCAAATTCATTCCGTACATGCAACTTCGCAGGTATTTTGAAGACTAGGGCTAACTGTAACAGTACTTATGGGATGCAGACTGTAGATAGAACTAAGATCATCAAGCACTTCAACAAAAAGTGTTGATCACGACAATCTAGTAAGTCTTTCCCCTTTCTGTATGTCTATGTGGTCTTTTGTAGCTAGATGGGAATTCATTCTACCTACACCTGAAGCCAATCAGTAGCAGCGTGTTAGTGCAATGCTGAACTTGAGCCAGTATGCGCTGTTGAAAAGGCTCCACAGCTGCTTCTCAGCTTGAACAGCCAGAGCCTATAATGCACCCAACAGTAACAGACTGTAAATGCATATGCCATATAATCAGAAATCTGGTTAAAGCTAGCATGTTAGCTAAGCTCTCCGTGGGGAGAGAGGATCAAGAGAAAATGAAATTACTGCTGTGATTCCAAGCTAAGATTTCACTGTAGACTAATCCAATTTAAAACATTCTAGTCCTGCTTCTTTCAATTCCTCAGCCCTGTCAACCCAGAAGTTACTCACCACCATTGCACCAAGTGTGACCATTTGCATGATCAAATGCTAAACTGGGTACGTGAATTGGGCATCTTTTGCAAAACAAAACAACTGCCTCCCCCTCCTGCCCCCGCAGAGTGTGCTTTTAAAAAAACGTGCAGATCCAGGACCACTCAAAGAGCCTGTCTCAAGTTCTTTAACTACTAGTTAATACTGCAATAGGCTTCTGAAATGTTTTGTCGCAGAATAGATTAATCTTCACCTGTTCTGTCCTTCAGAATGGGAAAGAAATAGTAGGACCGACATATTTTTTAATAAGGCCGCTCATACACACAGAACTCCTGAATCAAGCCCCACAATTTTCTGTTTAATAACAATATGCCTTTTATTTGCCTTCTGGTGCTTTCACTTTTATGGTAAATTTAGGCCTTTCTTTCAAGTTGTTCTACAAACAATGTAACTTTTTTTAAAAGGCTGAGATATTCACATGACCAATTAATGGTAGGAATTGAGTGCCATCTAATCTACCAAATTAGACTTGTGATAAGAATCAAACTGGCAGCACACGTGGGTGTGTGTGTTAAATTATGACCAATGGACAAACACATGCTCTCATTTTCAAGTAGTGCTTCATTATGCCCCTCTATTGCAGTCAAGTCCAATGCAACAAAAGAAAGGACTGTGTTGGCACTCCTCACATACATCAGTGCTAAATCAATCTTTTTAGCCTAAGACACTGATAAAGGTGGTTTGAGCAAACCCAGCTGATGTTGCATTGAAATGGATGAGAACAAAAACCTCAGTTTATCTGAGCTTGGTTTCTCCTTTACTGCAACAGCTTAGTAGTCTTGGGCCTCTCTACTCTGGAACCTGCCTTTGCTTTCACATACATGCATTCTTACTGCTTGGCCGCTCTAAATTTCTGAACTGCGTAGTTAACAACAGGAATTGCCTTGTCCTTCCTTCTGCCTTCTCTCTGCCCCTCACTGCTCCCCATTAGTCTGGTACCCCAAGCTGCAAAGACATGCGTGCTGTATTCCCCTAGCCAGCTACACACTCAGTTTTGTTGACTTTTATTTTACAATTTCAAGCACAACTCCTTATGTAAACTACTTCTATTTATTTAAATAATGGATTAAGAGGAAAAGACACTAGACAAAACATTTCATATTGATTACTTAGATTATAACTGTTTCAGTTATGTACTGAATCTCATAAAATCAACAAACCAAATCCTAGTGACAAAATACACTTAACAATGAGATCTAAGACAACAGGAAAAATACATTCATGCTAAGCCATGGTGCTTTCATGTAACATCAAAGGCTTATTTTGTAACTTTTAACTGCAAATTAAATTACTCTAAAATAAAAATATTTCTTCCTTATAACACATAACAAACTGATATCATAGCAAACAATGTTTTGTTAGAAAAATTCCTGGTACTATTTCTAAAGCAAGTGAATGACAAAACCATCTACTGTTTAAGATGCCTGATTACCTAGCAAAGATAATGAAATTATAAGAACTGTTTAGGGGTTTAAAGCAGAACATAACATACTACGTGCTACCTCCAAATATACTTCATAAAGCTGCATAATAAGCTATACACAAATAATTAACTTTGGCGTAAATGAAAAATAATTTAGTTGCAAATTCAACCCCCTCAGAAAGTAAAATCACTCACCAATTTGTTTCTTTTAAATGAACTTATAATTACACAGGAAAAGAAAAAGAGTGCATTTCCTGAAGATGATCAATAATCATAGACTCAGTTAGGTTGGAAAAGACCTTTAAGATCAAGTCCAATAAAATAAACTATTGTATTCTGTAAGAATGATCTATAGACCACTGGGCACAAAACTGGAACAAATGTAGTTTTAACCTAAACTCTATTTTAATTTTAGATTGATGTTCTATCCCTCTTCTAAACTGAATGTCCTTGCATTCATGACAGTTAGAGCTATAACTCACAAGACTAGGTAACCTGCACCGAGACAGCTAGCAATATAAAAAAACTGAGTATCATTAAAACTTGAGCTAAAGATTGCAACAGTTTAGAAGCTGCTTTATGGGGAGCTTAGCCATAAAGGGCAGCATGGCTCATAATCTCATCAACTTTCTTACTAAATCAATCTGCCTGTAAGAGTCAGACAGATCCTTTACTTACTAAATTCTAGCATCTGATTGTGTGTGCAAAAAGCAATAGCTTATTTTTCTACTACACCTTTGGACCCAAAGAGCTAGCTAGCTGAAATGTTAGAATACTTGGGTTCTAGTTGGAGAAAACATTGGTGGTGAGTCAGGAATTTCTTTGAATCAACTGAGTTTACTTGCAAAAATGCTACCAGTTGTATTTTTGTGAACACAGGGCAAGTCTGATAAACAAAGAACTAATTCCTTTCCCTTTGAAGATACAGTAAAAGCAGTGCCAGGATTCCTAGAGCCAGATAAAAAACACCACAGGTAGATAACACAAAATGCTGAGCCAGTCTAAACTTGAGATGCCAATTCAAATTTGTTCAAAGGATTTTTGATTAATTTTGTGGAAGCAAACTTCATGCTTTACCAAGTCTGTCTACACAACAGTTTTATTCATCTTTCTGCCGATAGCCGAAAGGATTTCTTTCCAGTCCCTTCCTGTTTCCCTCCTACTCCTTGATGCAATGTTACTGCATTCAAGCCATGACCCACCTTTAAATGAAGGCTGGATTCTATTGATTTCTCAGTCATCACCACTGAGCTTTCCTTACCTGCTGGCTTCTGTACTGCGGCATTCCTTATAACAAGCTTCCATTGACAGTGTCCTGTGCACTGATCCTCTTCATCAGAAGGCTCTCCAGCCTTGCCTCACCATATTATGTAGCAATCTGCTGCAATAACAGCACCAGCACAGAGACACAATGATCCATGCTGCTGACACACAGGACACCATCAAATAGAACTTTGGTTCTCAAGTGTAACCTACAGGAACTCAGCTGTGATTGAGAACAAAGCTTATTGCTTCAGCCAAGCCCTGAATCTGCATCAATATGTGAACACCTGTGGAGTGACACAAGTGCATCTTAGATTGCATTAAAATCCCAACGCATTGCAGGTGAAGTACTGGGCTTCCACCTGCAGTACTACTTTGCCTTTGACTGTTTTGTGTCTGTAATCTTGCAGTTACCAGATCAACTCCTCATCACAAATTTTATGCTGTATCAACTACAACCTGAAAGGAGTGCTTCAGCACTTTTAAGCACTGAAGTTTAACTCATTACACTTTTCCTCTGGCATCCATCTGAAGCTTTAGGTATTCTCATTAGAAGAGCATAAGAAAGCAGAAAGCTAATTTCCAACAGCAGTAACAGCAGCTCTCTTTTGATATATTTTCCTTCATTTATACACCACTTATTTCAAAGACATTCTAAGTGTTTACAATACAATAATAAATCCGCATGCAAAAGTAACACAGACTTGCACATCAGCACTAGCGTTCCACAAAATGAAACTAAACCAGAACCTCACTCATCTCCTGGCCTGGAGGGCTTGTTAAAGACAGGTTTGCAAAGTCAACCTGGATTAGCCTCACTGTGGGGGAGGGTCTGTTTGCTGTTGGAACAAGAGGGTAAGAAAGTTTCAAGACTGACAACATTGCATTGTAAAACCTGAAATTTATTAGCACAAACTTAAAAGTATCCAGGTTATATTATGCCCACTGTGCCACAAAGCTTCCAATGGATTTTCACCACTTAGCATTTTCGAGAATGATGAGCTATGCCATTTTATAATTGCTTTAAGTAACTGATTTAAGGTCCTTTGCCAATGCAATAAAGCAGCAGCGAGTTCAGAAAAAAGCTGAAGTCATAGTTGGATTTTAAGTTTTTTTAGTAGTTTAGAGATAACAGTAAAACAGTCAGACTTGATTTCTAAAGAAGAAATCACAAAGATATCAGTCCTCAAAGATATGGGTACATAACATCTCTAAAAGACAGGCATCAAATAGAGACGCCAGTGAAAATTAGGGATTCTGGAGTAAGGATTGATATTTCTAAAAATAATTTTGGTATTTAGTATCTAAATATTTATTATTCAAAAGTCCAAAATCCTAGATGTCTCTCACTCTGAAGAAAATAGATACTGTTACAGAACTCAACGTAGAAGATTTCTGATAGAATGGAATATTCAGTCACCATTTCAGAGAACTGATGCAGCTATTCCATGACCAGTGTTACGGTCCATTAATAACAGCCGTCCCTACAGATGAATGTCAAGCTTTCCACACATTCTTCTGTGCCAACTCTGTTGATGCTCCTTAACTCTTCTTCTCAGATTGAGACAATTACTCAGCTATCGGTCAGTGATGTAAGGTGCAGAGATGCCCCAGCCAGCTCATACCTTCAGTAGAATCATAGTGATATTTTGGGGAACTTTAATGAAAAAAAAAAAATCCTAAGCTTTACGGTAAGTAACAATAGGTTTTCTTTAAAGTTACTAGTAACTATTTACTCTAATAACATCAATTAATAAGGCTACAAACTATATACAGATTATAACCTTGTCATTTCTTGGATAATTCATTCAAGAAAGAAAATTCGTAAAAGAATTTACTCCATTCTGCCAAAACCTATGTCTAAAAAGTGCATTCTGTCAAAAGAGGGTTATATTATTTTCTCAGCAAGCTATCCAGACCTAAAAGGAGGTTAATAAATACAAGGCAATTCTGTGACATAATCTAGTTAAAGATAATTGCACAAAAGATCATTCCTTAGTACAAAAAAAAGTCTCATGAATTCCCACTAAAGAATGTTTGAAATGGAGTTTGTTCCTTACTCCATTAACAAAATGTGCACCAGATTAGATACTTACCCATATTTCTGTATCCGCAAAATGAATTTAACATACAAATCAGTCTACTTATAATGTAAATATACAATTTAAACCAGAACTTATGCGCAATTTCAATGGTCATACTGAAATTACTCCCTCTTGGGTCTAATTATAAATGCAAATTAATAATTTTAAAGGAAAGCCTTTTAATAATTATGCATAAACTCTTATATGTAGTGAGAAAAAAAGCCATGATCGGTTCCATAGAAATTCCTATTTCCTTGATTTGGAAATCAAGACAGTTATATTTATAACGGTCTTTTTCTTCTTAAATGGTATCTGCCTGCATACAAAGTGAGTCCTTTTTTTTTAAAAAAACCCCAACCTACCAACACTCCACCCCACCCCCCCAAAAAAACCCAAAACAACCCACAACCCTTTCCAGTCTACTATACCTGTTATATCAGTGTTATGACAATACATCAGACAGCCCTAATTTCAACTGTTTGCAACAAGGACAATACAAAAAGAGACCAACCAAACTGAAAAAAAGAAAGTGTGTGGAGGAAGTGAAATGAAATTATTAAAAATACAGATTTTTTTTCTCATTCTAAGATACAAAATATTTATGACGATGGAGAGCTTCAAAAGCACAACCATACAATATTCAGTAAATGTTAGCTATTGTTCAAAACCACTCAACTTCTACTGACTCTCCAAAACTACCATTAGGTTCTATAGTTGAAAAAATATTAATGCAACAGGGAACTGCTATAGCAAGCCTAATGATGAGGGGATTAGAATGGAAAGTGAGAGTACTGGACTTTCTTTTCTGGCAACATAGTTCAAATCCCAAGTGAGACAGCAGGATAAATGAGCCAGAGGGCCCTTCATTCATTCCCCAGCAAACAACACACCACAAAAGATCCATACATTATGCCAGGAAAATACTCAGCAAGAAAGAGAAGCCTTGGAAACAGAAATTCTTGACTCAGAGTCTGGTTGAAGGTCACTGCTCTAACACTGCAAAGTTCACTTGATTTGCATTTGATCTATTGATATGTAAAGGAATTTCTGAGTTGTTTATGATCTTTTATTTGCTGCAAATGATCCAAAGATGAAGGCAAACGTTAATCTTTTTTATTTCATAGCTTGGTGGAAGGGGACTAAAAGAAATGCTTCACATTATTGAAGGAGCTATTGAAAATATATACATACACTTTTTTCTAATTAATTTTCTGTTAAATTAAAAAAGAAAGTGTCTGTATAAAGGAAAATAGAGTCAGATTTAAAGTTTCCATTTTCCATGCCAGAACTACCCTATAAATTAATAAACCTACATCTAATTTGCTAATTCAGATCCTGCTAAATAGCTTCAGAAAATCCCTGTTAGCTAATTAAACATGATGAACTGATGTTTACTGATTTACTAACCCTCACCCTTTATTTCAAAACAAATCTATGCTACAATGATTTTTTTTAATTCCATGATGCTTGAATCAAATGAGATTAGACACAGTTAAGAAAGCAGCACTAATCTGATGACACTATTCCAACAAATAAAGTGACAGGCCTTTCATTAAAAACATACAGAAAAGACTCCAACAGTGACTAGATTATTTTCCTTCTTTTCAGAAACCCTTTTATATGACAAAAAGAGTTCTTAGCCTGGCATCTAATTATAATTCCAATCATATAATCCACTGCTAAGGATTATGCAATCCTTGCACAATTTGGAGGTGTAATTTACTGCAGGAACCAAAAATGCACTTAGATATATATCTTCAATGCTACAAATCAGGTAGGTAGGTAGCACCCAGACATTGGCACTGGTGATTGTAATCAGCTGCTGTGGCAGAAAAAAAAAATAATTATAGGCATGAAATTAACAGTCACTTTCAAGAATTTTAGACTTGGCAGTGTATTATCTGAACTCAGTTTATTACTGAGAGCGACCAAAGAGGAAGAGACGAAGAAGCATTTGCTTCTTTAGGAGCACTTGATCAAATGCACGTGCATATAGACAACATTCACTAATCTGGTCCACCATTACAACGACTGTAAGCAGCTGAACGATTTTCCTTGACTCATGTCTGACAAATACTGTCTGAGAATATTCTTTAGCCAGAGACATGTATCTTCCCCTGATTCATGAACTAAAACCAACTTTAGAAATACACTGCAGTTCAGCAGTAGGGACTATATGGCATGGTATTCGCTATCTTTTGAAAGCAAAACCAATCTAAAAATATATGCCATTCAGTCAGTGTATCTTACAATTTTTGCCATCCAAGGAACAAAGGCACAACATCTCATTTCTTGAAGTCAAATTTCTAAGATCATAAAATGAAAGTGCCTCTATCAATAGTACTTGTATTTTGGTTCCCCTTGTATTGAAGCACACTTCAAAACTTGGAGCAAATGAGCCTGAACAGAGGAACATGGGTGGATCCTAAAAGCTTCAGCCTGGACAAAAATATCACATAAATCAGGGAATTATAAAATAAATTGCACCATGAGGTCTTGCCTAGGAATGATTAATGCATTTCAAAGTTCTTACTAACTTCTTTCTTTGCTGACAGCATGGCATATAGAAATAGAAACCGCAGCCTCTGACCCTTGCACATAGAACTAAAGCAAAACAAGGACATGACATAAATTACTGCCCTAGCTAAGTAAAGTTTATCTGCATACTTGAAAATCTTTCTTTGACAGTACCAGCCACTGGTGAGAGGAATGTGTTGCTACCATTATAAGGAAACCTAGAACCAGGGGCATTCTGGTATTACAGTATCATGGTGGTGAACATGAAAACAAGAGAAGGTGGAGAGAGATCAAAACAACAATGTTTAGAAAAGAGGTATATAACACTATTTTACTAGGAATTTGTGAATATTGTATTGCACTTCGGCACCCTCTGGTGTTGACTGGTGCTGAGTGTTAAAATTCTGAGAAAAAAATCCACTCCATAACATTACTAACTGTGGAGACGCTCCTGATGTACGTAAAGAACATGATCCTATTATTCTAAAGCACAAAATTAGTGCTCCAAAAATAAGAAATATGCAGAAGCACTAGAATCCCATCCATGTAACTTATTAGCAAGAAACCTTTGTCTGAATATCTAAGAAAATCCTTGTATTTTTGATAGTTTGGTGAAAGAGTTACTTCTTAAATATCTCCTTGCTTAAAATGAGTTATTTATGATTAAAGGGTTCTTTGTTTGTTTTCAGTTACATATTTGCTAAAAATAAGATCATTACTACCACAACATTAAAATGAAAACCTCTTTTTAGTATGGCTTACTGTATCATCCCTCACAAAGAAGTTGATGCTTGTGCCATGACTGCAACATTTTTCCAAGAGCAGAAACAAGTACAGTCATGTGAAATGAGCTCTCCACACTACTGCTGTGAAAGTGGGAAAGCAGACATTACACCGACGGGGTATTACAGCTGCTGTTTTCTTAAGCCTTTTCTACCATACTCCAACAGTATTAGATCACAGACATTTACAGACAAATTAGTCTATCTACCATGTTTCAAATCTTTTCAGTCCCTCTGTGACTCTCAAAGCAATCATTGCATCTATTTGTTTGATAGTAAAGTTGACATAAAGCTATCAATTACAAAACAAAAATTTATTCACCATATTCCTGTATTTTTCTTCAAGATTCTCTCTTATTTTTTCAAAGGCAGCTAAAAAAATACATTCAAATAAGATTAATTTTATCTTCCAAATAATTTAGATTGATAAATTGACAAAAAATATATAAAATCAATTCAGATGTCTGAAAAAAATAAAATTACCCTGAACATAATACAACATGAGAAGATTCCCTGTGTTACTTAACTTGCAAATAGTTAACACATACAATTTTTATGAAAAATGCAGACTATGTAAAATCTTATAATAATTTCTCTCTCAAAATATTACATTATTACAAAGAAGATTTTTATCTTATTCTCTGTGGATTTAAGAATACCCCTTACTATTTTATAATCACATTTCTTTTCAATCTGAATTTTAAAAAACTGCCACAATTAAGATCCAAGATTAAGATCTTTCCAAATTTTAAACCCACAAAAAGTTGGTTTGGAAACATCTGCTAGCACACCTAATTATTTGTTATTAACCAGTGAGAGCTATTCATAATGATAAGAGAATACTGATTAATAAATATACATACAACAGTTCTTACCATAGAAGGAGGTTAGCACGGTCTATTATATAGTCTTAAAATGCAAAAGCTTCTTGGCAAAAGACACACCTTGAGAAGCCCTATGCCCAATCAGCAGTCGGACCTGCCTAGGAGACAGCAGCTGATGAATCACAGTGACGATAACTGAGCAGTGAGTTTCTTTTTTTTTTTTTTTTCCTCCCCTTAAAAAGGCCAAANTCAAGGAGAAGATGTATACTGTGTTGAATGAACTTTGTCACACTTTATTTTTAATTATTATTATTACTTTTCTACTAGGTGAAAAATGTGCCAACTATTTGCCAATGAGCCATTATGAAATACAGAAGTTCGTACTTTCAGCTGAGAGTTTTGCAGGCTATTTCTTAAAAAGTATTTCTTATAAAAAATTTCTTTGAATAAAGTTTACTTACAAACTGGAAGAAAAACTTTAAAAAAACCTAACCCAATCCACAACACAAAACTCCCCAAACAACAACAAAATTGACGTGTTTACATCAATGTGAAACTATGCACAAGCTCAAAACACCCTCCACCGGGCCAGAGCTCAATAGGTTAACAGGGAGAGGTAAACTTATCTACTCCAAGCATCACATTATATTTTATTCTGTATTATTATTATTATTATTATTATTTGATTGAAGAAGCCACTTAGGAGTTTCAGTTAGGACTGTTCCCCACTCACCTAGGCTGTATATCTGCCCTGAAAACATTTATGCTCTCAAAACCTAGATGTACAATTGCATCACTTTGCAATTATTTATCTAAGTGATATTTTTCTTCTATCACAAGTGTATTGATCCTAACCAGAATCAACCACTGTATTGAGCAGTTATGATCCGCCTAACAGGCGCAGGCCAGCGCCGCGCTGCAGGTACAGCCTGGCTGCCAGACCTGTGCTCTGCGGCACATTTCCCTTGGCTGCAGGGTAACGTAGCCTGGTAGCCAGCTGTAACAGAGGAGCCTGCAGGCAGCCCCCACTCGCTACTGGCGATGACGTCCCCTGGGTGTCCTTGTCTTTATCTCAGAGTGCAGCAAACAGCTCCCCAGTGAACTGCCTTTCTGTGTGACAGTAGAAATGAGAGCTAGAATTGTTTTAAGAAAATTCTGTAAGAGCTCAAAAGACCAAAACAGCAGCTGACCTTTCCACAGACAGGATCTGCCCAGCATGCTGGACTCTGATTTCAGACCTGTTTGATACCACGCAACTCAGCATCTGGAAGGACACGAAATTACCTACACTATCCTTCTTCTTTACAGTGTTAGCACCAGTAAATGGTATTTTAAGCGATATTTTACAGACTGAGTGTCTTCCTTACTGGGACCATAACAAACCAGTATCTCCTGGTCCAAAATAACAGGTCACTACATTGCTTTTAGGTATAACCCCAAGGAAGAGAGGAATGATGTCAGGACTGTTAAAATCCATGAGTTGAAAACTAATGAAATTATTGTTTATGTAAGTATATTAAAGTTAAGCTACATATGGCTTGCAGGTATAAATTCCCATGCTGGATGTGTATCACACAAGCTCTGCCAGCACAGAGATTGCAAAACAATCTGAATTTCCGATTTCACAAAGAAGCAAACTAGTACAGGCTGCTGGGGACTGATTTCATTGTGTTTTACTGGGGATTAGCCGCACACTCACCCGAACCCCATTCTGCACTACAGGAGTGAAGACCCTGAAAGAACAATCTCAAACCAAAGCCACGACCCTACCAAAGTTTTATTAGCACCATCAACATTAATCTCTTTCACCATAGCCGAGGTCCTTATGCTTCTCCTCTGCCCCTTCTTTTGTTCACCTGGCTGTTCCACTGTACTCTCACATCTTCCAAGGATTCCAGAGTAACTCCTCTTGTCAGGTTCCGCTATCCCATTTTAACTCAGTGTGAATGTTACTTGTCCAGCCTGCCTAGAGATACCATTTCTCACACTTTTACCAAATGCTGTTTCACTGTTTTCTCATTCTGATTAGTAACATAAAACATACAACCATCTCAGTAGCTAACTGTATTGCTGAAAAACAAGATGCAGAACTGCCAGTCAAAAAATGTAAGGCCTCTATGTAACTAATACCCATTACATAGCAATTAATACCAAATACAGAAAGTGCCCATTTCCCTTCCAAACTAGCCTTGAATAGGATTAGTGCTTGAAGGTAAATTGAGAAGCCATATTCCCACTTTAAAGCATACAATAGAATACCTTGTCATCACAACACTAACAACAGCAAGTGATAATTTTGTAGCAAGCTTAGTGAATAAAGGCCATTCGTATGAAAATTTGATTGAAATGTCCCTAAGCCTCTATCTGGGTGTAAATGTCTACCCAAATCTCTCTGTAATTTTGGATGGGGGTTGTGATGGTATTTCTTTCGGCTTTTTCAGACTATTTCTCTGGATTCCACACCCTAGTGGTTGAAAACTTGAACATTAAAAAAAAATAGCAGTCATGTATTGCAATAATAATAATAATATTTACATTATTTCCATGGAGGGTGATAGCAAAAAAACAAAAAGAGGTCTTGTTATAAGTTTTTCCTATGATTTTCAGCTATCACTGACTCTGGAAGCTGCTTGTTTCGCTTTGCTGCAGAAATGACTGGTACCTATTACTAATTTGAATAAACCAAAATAAACTTATATAAATGTATATCACAATTCTGAACACAGGAAATGAATTTTTTTGGGTTTTTAAGTCAATGCTTACTGTCTGCCAGCATTTTGGAAAAAAAAGTAAAGCTCCCTAAAAGAACAAAGGACATTATTTTACTCCAATGCTAGAACTGAGGAAAATTCACTGCTGCTTTAGAGTGGCAGAGCTAACTCTGCACATTCATCACAAAGAAGCCTTTGTGTTTGCACAGAAGCGCCTTTGATGTGCAGCTTTTTTGTTTCTTCATATTGCACCTTCTGCAGGGTGATAAGTTGCGTCAACCTCAATGACTACTTTTATGAGACAAAAATTGGAAGAAAGAATATGGAACAATGATTACGCAAGGATTAGCTATAAAAATCACTTGCTAGTTCCTTGTTCTTCCACTATGGCTGTTAAAACAGAGAAAAAAGTTTTACTCATAGATTACAAAGTGCAGAATCTGAGTTCGGTGTTCTGCTTTTAAGCTAACTGTAAAATTGCAACATGGCATTCACTTATACAATATCTAAATGACTTCCAAAACAAATTTACTGTGTTTACAGATACAAAGCATATTTTTTTACATCTGTCAGTCTTGAAGCAAACTATGATATTCTATACTGTAATATACCAGCATACAATGCAGCTGCCTTTTTACATAGTAATTCCAATGAAGATTCTCGAGAGCAAATTTTAATTTAATTAGTGTATGGGGAACTTTGCTGTTTTCACTTTCATCAGATACATCTATTATCTTCAATACATGGTAAATTAAATCTTGCAACTGTAATACAAGTTAGCTGGATTTCAAGTTGGCTAGTACAAGATGGTAAATCTGCCTCAAATAATGAACATAATCTATTGTAACCAGCAATAAATTTGGCAGATCTACAGTTCTGAAAACATTAGTCAAACTACACTATATAATCACCTTCATTATACAATTTTCTGGATGGAAAATAAGAAAAAGGATAGATTAGAACTCCAGACAGGTAACTCAGAGCTGACTTGGCTCTGCTAGTGACTGGCAGATGTATCTGACCAAGTCACTTAACCATGAGTCAGGCCACCTACAACTGGAATTCTGCAATCTATTTTGTTTTACAAAATCATTTGATATCATTAAATTGAACTTTAAAGGCTAGAAATTACTAAGACAGTTACAATCAAAGTATACATTCCAGGTAACTGCTATGCTATTTCTAATGTTCATAATCCCAATGACATCTTAGTTTTCCAGCTGTGAACAAACTTCCAATTCCTTCTGTTTGCTTCCCATACTGCAAGGATTCATGTTCAGGCACTTAAGATAGGCCCCCCACTGTGCTGCTTTCACAGAGGAAGAGTGGGATCCTCCCCTATCATAAGGACACCTTTTCACTGATCTTGTGTCACCACTTCTTTTTAGATTATGATAACCCTTAGTCAGGACATATTCTCTCCTATCCAAGCCTCTTGTACTCACTGAAAGGACTGAAGAGATGCCTGGGTCCCTGTAACCTTCACCCTCAGCCCCAGAGCTTTACAGTCCCTCCTGATATGTCCTTGGTGGCCACACAGACGCGCAGCAAGGGCCAAAAGTCTAAGGGCCAGACAAGCCTTGATAGTCTCTCTGCAGCACCCTGGATCCAAGCCCAGCACTCAGCAAACATCCCAAAACATCACATCAGGGCAGAAGACAGATGCTTCCTTTCCCTACAAATGGGAATCTGCAATACCTATCGGCTCTCTTTTACTCTTCTTGTTGATGTTTGATTCAGGCTCAGCTGGCTCTGATGCTCCCCTGATGGTCTTTGTTCGTCCTCACCTCTTCCAGGGCACCACACTTGTTCTACGATTGCAGCTCTGCAGGCAGAGAAGGAGCCTTCTCTTCTGTTGCCAGAAATAACATGGCTCCAGACCTCTCCATCTTGGGACTGATTTCTTCATTCTTCACCGATGGTACAAAGCCTGCTCATCTCCTCTCACAGCTCCTTAGCTCCCACAAGGTGGCCACCTCACCCCCATTCCCAGGGAGAAGCACTGGACACCTAGACGCCCCCCCGAATGGTCCCTCTGAGTAACATCCTTAATTTTGGTACGGGTCTTAATAGGAATTATTCTATGTGAGAAAATTAATTCCTGCCATATGGTCACTCAATGTCATATTTGCTTATGTTAAACCTCAAAAGGCTGATGTCCTGTGGTATGTGTCATGGATGGTGTCAAGGTACCAGGTAAAAGAATTTGGGAACCTTCCAAATAACAGTGAGCACAACTACCGTGTTTATAATAATGCCATTGGAGGGCTACAGAAGTTTCCAATTTTCCCAGCAACACCAGATCCATTCTATCAGTATTCACTATCATGCAACAACTTTTTTTAATACTTCCCGCATAGACCTAAAGAGGATAGCCAAGGGTTTAGGGGTGGAAATCTGTTTGGATTTCACCCTTCTTTTAGGATTTTTACATTTAATATATGTACTCCTCAGTATGATAGAAGCTGTTGTTACAGAATGTTTGATCACTGTACACCTCGAGGCTCTATGAACTGGAGATATGATAGAAAATTCACAAGATATGTTATTTATGCATAAAAATATATATTCACATAACAAGATTTCATAATAAATTCTTTTGGAAATAAAGGAAAAAAGACAGACATGCCCTTTTCACATGAAGAGCTGCTTGTGTTCTTTATATTCAGGTCACGGCAACAACCAGAATTAAGCATTTGGCTGGCAGCCTTTAATTTAATTCTGTTCAAATGAATTTCCTCACATTTTCATCAGAGAAGAATTTACAGCAGACTGCAACCCAAACAGAATCAAATCATAGCTTCCCCATCTGCCTATCATTACCAATAACCCACATAGTAAATAATCTCCAGTTATCTTTAAAAAAAAGACATTCAAAATGTTATTTTTGAAAAACACATATAATATAGTAAATACATTTCACCCAATATGTGAAAATTTTTCCTAATCCATGGAAATGTAATACAATTGTAAATTCTAAACAAGAATTTTTGACAATGTTGTGGACAACAATTTAAAAAAATTGAAAATTATATTTCAGAGTTAACCCGTATGGTGCACATCACCCACTTGTGACTCTGAAACTCCTTTGTTCCCATTTACTCTACTTCCAAACTATCAAAAAGGTACACCATTCCTTTTCATGGAAGCATCATGCCTGTCATTACACTGACCACAGACCCACTTCTGCTTCATACCATTCACCATATCCATATCTAGCCTATGCATAACTGCCAGGGTCTCTGTTTGCCCCTATGACACAAGATTCAATCTACTACTGTGCATCTCTGGGCTACACTCTAGTATCAGAAAAAAAAATATCTGAAGTCTTCTCTGACTGCTTACTATAAAAATAATTTCAGATTTCTACCTGTATAAAAGAGAATGCTCATTTTCACAAGAAGTAAATCTGAAGTTTCTGTAACTCCTGTAAAATGAGATGAGCTTTGTTTCCCACTTGACAGATAGTATGCAGGGATGCAAGAGAATTAAGACAGTAGCAATGTCCTGTTAGCCTCATCTGTCGGTTCAAAGGAGCTGGAGTATCCACAGATAACTCCTTTGTAGTACAGGTGCTTCTTCATCTTCCCTGTCTAATGTGTGAGTGTGAACCACAAGCTGCCGAGCATCTTTGCTCAATTGTGCCAGTGGAGGGTCATGTGCTCAGTCACACTCCTTTCACACTTGCCAAGTGGGAGTAAAAGAGTGAGAAAGATGAAGAATGTTAGCATAGGGTTAGAAGGCTATGGGTACTGACTGAAGAGTTAGACAATTCCATAGAAATATTATGGAGCTAAAATTCTGCAGAACCCCAAGCTAGATATGACCCTCACTTCACCTACAAGAAAATGTAAATGGCTTGCCAAGCCATGCTGCAAGGCCAAGACAAAAAGAGGGTTAGAATTTGGGAATTCCTGGCACCCAGTCCATTACCTCGTATCGCACCCTGAGTTTAGCTACAAAAATCAAATTCATAAATTGGCATACTCCATTATGTGAGTATTCAAGTAGATAAAGCAAATTTACAAATAAACCTTTAAAATACAATTCACATTTCCTGGTTCTAAAATCCACAGAGGGATAATTTTGCTGAAAAGTTCCAGTACAGTAAAATCAACAAACATCTGAAACAGATCTAGTAAAAACTTGTTGGGGGAGGGAGGAGATGAGTGTATATATAATTCTGGGCTAGATTCCCAGCCTGTGTAATATTTGTAATTAAAAGACTGACAAGAGGACAGAATTTTTAAATAGTATTGTTCCTGCAATTAGATCAGAGTCAGTATTCACATGGTATGCTGAGTCAGTCACTCATATTCATAACTGAGCTAAAAGCAAAATTTAATCAAGAATAAAAGCTTTTTGTCCTTTTAGAACATGCTTGGTAAGCTCTTTCCAGACATGGCACTGACTACACACAACCAACCTTAGGGACACACTTACTACCCAGTGATGATCAAACAGTTGATAGGACACTGACCCCATAACAACTTTTAGCTGTCAAGAATAGTCCACACAGTACTAGTGCCACACTGAGAAATTCAAAGAGAGCAATAAATGCAACAATATTAAAGTATCCCTCATGAAAGAGACAAGAGTCTGCAGCCATTTCTCTTCCTATCCATATTCAGAGGAGGTCCCAATCAATGCAGATTAAAAGCTTTTTCCCCTGAAAGAAAAGTAATGACAACACTTAAAGCCTGGATTTACTAACCAGGGACATCTTCAAAGGAAAAGTTGCCAAAAATCACCTGCATTTTCTCTGTTAAAGTGAGCATTGTGTCCATCACAAAAAGTGAGGCAACTCTGGGCCAAATTATACTCTTACTAACATTGATACAGCCTTGAAATAACTCCACTGGTTTGGTATTATTAGTTCAGAGTCAGAATGATTCAAATGAAAGGAGAAGTTAACACAGTTTTTTTACTTACAAAACCCTCCTGTTATCTGCACTGAACCAGCTGACTGCACTGCTCCGCTGCTTAAACACCACACATCATTCCCAGAGCACATGGGTGAGGAGAAAAAGCAAATACTGCATTTAAGCAGTGCAGGAGAAGGTAAGGATTTTTTTAGATTGTTTCAGGTTCATCATCCTTTACCTATATATTCAAATTCTTGCTTTTAATCTGCATACTTGATGATGAGAAAAATTTATATCTTAATAATCTCAAAGTACTACACCTTAGCACATATGCTAGAGAAACATGTCGTGCTCATCTTGATTATTTTGGAAGTCTTGAGACCAAATCTATATACTTGCTGTTGGTTTTCTAGTATTTGTTCTCTAAGTAAATTCTGGCAGAGGTACCATAATCTTTATCAGTGCCTCAGGTTTATCTGGACAATACAACTGCTTCATTCTTACAAAATGAAGAATGAAGTAACTCAACTGAATAAATAGGCAACAGGAGAACTCCGTCACCCAGTGGTCCCCTCTGGAAGTCAGATATACTCCACTTTTGGCAAGAGGCACGAGCTGGGACTTCTCCAAATGTCCTGTCGCAGTGCGCAGAGAGATTCCACAGGTCTCTGCATGGATTTTGCACTAATAGGGAGCACTCTTGAAGTAAACGTTTGTCAAACATTTCTCACTTCAATTCTCCAGAAAAAAAAGAAGAAAAGAAATTAAAAAGTCTGCATGTGTGATTACTGAAATTGATTTCTGGAAGCATTGAGGATCTCCTGCACAGTGCTAATGCTCCAATTATTTTCAGTGAAAACAGTCAATAGCAATATCACAAAGGACATCAATGGGAATTAAGGATGAAAAGCACCTTGTAGTCATAACCTTCATTCTTGTGCAATATGAAGAAAACACTCTTGACCATGACTGCAATAATCTGCATTTATTAAAAATGTTCCTTTGGCCATTAGTCTGTACCATTGCAGTGAATGGCCTCCAAATGAACGTGTTCAGGAAGCGGCAAAAACATCGGGAAAGACTCTCACAAAAACAAAGTCACTGTAGACACCTGGTTTTATGTACTTTGCTTTATGAATAAAATGTAACAATAAATACAGAAATGTAATAATAATAACATATAAAGAATAAATTAATAAGAAATTATTAATAAATGTGTGGTACATAAATACATTCCATAACAAAACTAAATATGAATTATTAAAATACAATTATCAGTTTGTATTTATTCCAAAAGAAGATATTAGAAGGAATTTGAGCAAATAAGAATGAACTGCAAGTGGCACCATTCAGCCAGTTCCTAGGCTCTTCCACCAACTGCATCATCACAGAAAACAATGATGAAGATCCACGGATTTAAAGATTACTATTAAAAAATTACTTATGCAACATGAGGAAAGGGGTTCAAACTTTTCCATCAAAGACTGTATTCATCTTACAGACAGCTCTGCAGCAGCTGCTCTGTTAATAGAGCTATACAGAATTAACATTGTCTGCAGAATTAACATTGTACTCCATTGTAGGAGTGATTTGGCATGATTGCTAATGTTCCCCTGACTCCTCAAGACACTGCCCTTGGGAATTACTCCTACCTACCCAAATATACTTGAGAGGACAGAACACATATTAGTCCAACAACAGCCACAAATAAGGTAATTGGAAGAGGTTCTTAACAGCAGTCTTCCTGCCAGCAGCCTGACAAACAAACAGGGGTAATTCTCCAATGCCATGATGGTCACATGGAGATTACAGCCCTCACAGAGGAAAAGGCAGAGATGCAGAAGCATCTACAATGTGGAGCATTTATCTTCATGTTAAGTAAATAAATAAATTTAAAAAAAATCAAATTGTAAACTACCAAAAGAAACCCTCCCTGAAAGAGTTCTTTTCAGTATCCTCAGGCCCTGTGCATCCCAGCATTTTCCCTGCAGTTCAAAGAGTGCTTTCTCTTGCTGCACTACACAGATGAATCATTATAGCAGTAGCATTGTAATAAACCCCTCAGTAAACTCTCAAGGGAGAGAAAGAAAAGAACCTGAAATGCACAGATTGTGTAAGGATCCCATTCAGATAATCTATACATGACAACCTCTTGGTCTGCAACCTTCTATGACCTCTTGCTCTCAACAAGTACATTTACTATAAAGGTGCGTAGAGAAAGATGATGGTACTCCCAACAAACATCTGTGGAAGTTCTGTAAATCTGGAAATGGCCTTTTAATAAATTCGCTGAAGCGCAAACCTTAGCAAAACTAATTATACTGTACATAGCACTTTTTTTTTTCCTAATGACAGAAGTTAATGTTGAAACCCAAGTTGTAAAAAGTCTCTTGAAGAACACTATAATTTCATAATTAATTTATAGATTTTTTTTTTTTAATCAGTGGAAGAGTGCTATAGGACAGTGCTATTTTTGGCCTGCCATTACTGCACTTGCTGTCTTGTGTCAAGGTATTCCTACCTCAGTTTCTCCTCCTATTTAAAATTAGCAAAATGGCACATAGCCGAGTTCAGCGAAAATTTTCTAAACGCCAGTAATTAAAACCAGCGCAATTGTGATCCAGGAAACTTCTACTCCCTGAAACAGAGCATAAAGCTGAAGAGGAGCTAAGATGAAAGCCAGCTTGCAACAGAAGTGGACTTCAGCCGGTCCCAGAAAAGGCGAAGTCCAAAGGACTGATCCAGGTCCAGGTGCCAAAGGTTAATCTGATCTGTTGTTTTTACCGAACACACCATACCACATTTCGTTAGTTCATGAACCGAGTGTCCTGTTTCTCATACAGCAGCTCCATCTGCTGTCCAAAAGGATGGGTGGACTTTGCATTGAGACTACATTTACAGAATAAGAAAGAAATTTTACTTGAATAACTTGAAATATCTCTGGAAAATTTCCAAACGCTTCCCCAGTCAGTCCTCCTGCATGAATGGAACCCACAGCCAACCTCTACCTATTGGTGTAAACCAAATAACCAAAACAAAAATGAGAGGATATAAACATCATACGAGCATCAGGATTCTTCACTTGTACACCTTCAGAACTAGTGTCCTCACACAAAGCTCCTGTTCTTCACTATCTGCAGTCATTTAGTGCTGTGCTGCCCAAAGGTACCACGTTACCAAATCACATCAGTGACACACTTCACCCCAAACAAATGTGCCCAGGTATTCACAAACTACAAGAAGTTTATGGAGGTTAGTTAAAAGTGGTTTATGTGAGTTGCACAAACATAAATTTAAGCTGCTTATTCTGAACATCAACTCAGTTTTTAAAAACAAAAGTTCTGTTCCTTTTATGCAGCGCAGGGCCTTGAGGACTCAAATTAAACTTTCCACCCTCTGCATTCCTTTACCAGCAGCACTATGAAGAGTTCTGTCCATAACAGAACAGTTGTGGCAAGGCCACAGGGACACAGAGCTTGCAAATTCAATCACACCTGCTCTGAACCTTGTACAACTTGGCAATTCTTGGTCTGTGTTTACAACTGTTGTGGCTCCACAAGAGTTTGTTAGCCTGGGGGGTGTACCTCCAATACAGTATGTGCTGTAACTGCTGAACCCTTCCAATACACCCTCCCCCCCCGCCCCTGTTTCTGGGCAGCATTGCAGGAGCTATTTAATAATCAGCCAGCTCATGAGCTTTGGCTCACTGCTGGCCACAGGCGCACTAGCTGACTTCATGGGATTCACAGGGCATGCTACCAGTGTGCCTTCATTACCTGAGTCACCTTGGTTATTCATTACACTTGGTATCTCAGCCCTTGATGCAATGCTGGTGGACTGTGTATCCTAATCAGCTTATTTTACATGGATTTAATTAGCCTCCTGGTTACTCAGATTTTAGGGTGCACTTATTTTCATGTTTTTCTCCACTCTTATGGGTACTGATACTTTTAAATTATTATCAAATGAAACACGAGATTCTCACAAAACTGTTTTCCTGCATAACCCAGGTCACAGCACTACAGAGCAGATCTTCCAGCCCTGCCCACTCCGGTCCCAGCTCACTCCCCTCAGCCCCCCAGCACAAGCTGGTGCCCGGTAGCCCCACACCCCCTCCCTGAGCCTGGCCGGGGTGGCCGCAGGAGGGCCAAGCCGGGGAGTCACCCCAGCAGCAGAAAGCCATAGGCTTCGCCTGGGCTTAGAATTCAGATTTGGGGAAGGTTAAAGAAGGAATAACATCATGCCCTTGTCTTTTGGGGTTTCTAATATGCCTACTCTTGATTTAAAAAAATAATATCAAAGACTTGTTTCAGACCACAATTACAGCTTTTAAGGGAAAAATCTTGTTTTACTAAAACCACTGGGGTTTTACTGTGATTTTAGAACCGATATAGTTCAGTCATTGCTCCCTTTAATGTATTTAGTAACAGACATTCACAGTATTTGGAACAATGATCTAAGTATACTGTAATGTTTTCATCCACATTGGAAATACTGTCACATAATAGAATATTACTTCCCTAATTTATTTTCTTTTTTGTTCTTTCTATTTACAAGGGTTTTTTAAATGCCTCCAAAATATCCTCAGTCACTAATTTCCAGGCATGATTCCCACATCCTATTTCTCTACCTGTCGACTCACAGTAAGTTACTGCAGGGTCTAGCAGAGCCTGCATGGACATGTTTTTACTGGTCACCTATGCTTTGTCTTTCAGATTCCCACACAGTATTTTTGTTGTCTCACGTGGCACTGGAAGGCCAGCACAACGCTGCAGTGCATAGGATGCCCAGTAAACATAACCACAGTTTTCTAGGTTCCTTTAATTCAGATGCTATTGTTTAAAAATAAAACCAAAACCCCCATGTTTAGACTGTCCCTAAAGACCTACAATGCTGGAAATCACCATGTTAATATAACTTGGTTCCAAATAACTTTGGAACTGACCCAGTGTAGTTCCCATATCCCTGATGCTATGACTGAAAGGGTTTTTTTCCAAAATATTCACATTTACTCCAGAAGTGGAGTGCTGTTAAAAACTCATTACAAATAATTGCAATATTAGAAATGTTCACATTTGTTAAAGCAAAATCATTTAATCTAATTCATCAATGCATCCCCTTCATCTCTGTAAAAAGGCCCAATGATAGAAGGGCTTCCTTATGCAAATTCATGGCCATTTGGAGGAACAGTTCCCCAATAAAAAGCAATCGCGGAATATAATTACATTCCCCAAACATAAGGATTAATACTCAAAACGCCCAAGTGGGACGACGACAAATATTTTATACTGATTACTGATGAACTTTAAAAAAAGTCAGTCTGTCACAAGAAATAACGACGTAGCGCCGTAGAAATTACGGCGAGTGAGTAACAGGGAGCGGCGGGCCCCACGCGGGGGCTGCGCTCAAGCGGCACGTAGAGGTCGCCCCAGGCTCGTTAAACAGCGGTTTACAAGGCTCAGCCTGTCCATACTGGCTAAGAAACAGCGGAAAGCTAAAACACCACCGCCGCCTGAGGCGGAGCTCACCTAATTTCGTCCCCTCCCTCCCCTCATCACCCCCTGCGGGGGGGCGGCTCGCGCGCAGGCTCTCTGGGCGGTGTGCAAAGACTCCAACAGGTGGCTCCGTGGCGCAATGGATAGCGCATTGGACTTCTAGAGGGTGAAGGGATTCAAAGGTTCCGGGTTCGAGTCCCGGCGGAGTCGTGTCTGCTCTTTTTTTTAATTTCGTCCCCTCCCTCCCCTTTCGGCTGACCCCTTGTACCGAGCTCTCCCGTCCCTTACCTCACCGCCGGAGAATTCCGTTCCACCGACCTGGCGCTTCTCCCCGGCCGCCGGCTCCCGTCAGCGTGGCGCTCCTGCGCCCGCCTCCCGGCGCGGCTGACGGAGAGCGGGGAAGGCTGGGAGCGGGCGGAGGCAACGACAACGGCACCGGCCTCCATCGAGCGCGGTAGCGAACCGGCCGCCTCCGCTCCAACCTCCGCGGGACTCCGGCGACACCGAGATGCTTCACCGCCGGACAGAAAAGCGGAGGAGGGACGCCGTGTGCCTGCGGGGCGGCGGGAGAAGGGCGCTGCTCCGCCCCGTCCCTCAGGCGGGGAGCTCGCGGCGGGAGGGCGGCGGCTGCCGCGCGCAGCGGCCGTTTCCAACGCCCTCAGGAAGGAAAGGCCACCAGGCAAAGCCCTGCGACGGCAGCGGCCCGGCCGGATCCCTCCGTGCCCACCCACCGGCCTGCTTCTGCCGTCGGGCTTCTCGGACACCCCTCGGAATTCAATTTTAGTTGAAAATAAGAGTATCTGCTTCCTGGGGGCGCTTCAGCGACGTCCCGCCGCGCCTTCCCGGGTATTTTCAAGCAACGGAAAAACCCACGAAATGCAGTAGACAAAACCGAAGCATTTCGCACTTGAATTAATACCACCTTTTCTTCCTAACTTATGCATACCTATAGACAGAAGATGACGAACCATTATAGTAACTGCAATCAACTTAAGCGTGGTAAAACACAGAACAGCAGCAGCACCAAACAAACCTCCTTGATTTTGCTCAGGATTGAATAAATTATGAATTAATCTGATTCATGATTTTATTCAATTTGTGGGTTTTTTGACAAATTATTTTTAATCCTGCATGTGTGACTATGGCCTCTTTTTCAAACTGTAATATTTAAAAAGCAATCAACAAAAACCCCACACAATTGAAATGAAACACACCATCAGGAACGTTAACGATCAGTTTTGCAGCACAGTAACCCACTTTAGAATGCCCTCTAGCTATAAAATCTATATGACCCTTTACAGAAACATCAAGCTTTCACAGAATTTGCAGACAAACAGCAAACCCAAAACTGTCTCTACATTAACTTCATAAAAAGCAACTAAATCAAATGACAGAAGACAAAACGTTCCTCCTTGGTCACTTACTCCCAACAACGCATTTCAGTCCAAATACTGTTTCCCTTTCTACTCTTTGTATTTAAGGATAGCTTCATAAACTTTGCTTAGTTCCACGTAAAAAAAATTTGAAGGCAGAGGCTTTTACATATACACATCTGCATATTGCAAGCAATATTTACATAATCAATAGTCTAAAAATGCAGAAGTTAATTGAGGGCTACAATCCAAAAGAAAAAGAGGAAATTGCAGGTTCTAGAAGCAGGGACAGCTCTCCTGCGATACTGGCTGTGTAACAGACTGTAATGCGAATCCAAGTGGAAAAGTATAGGTATGCAATTCCACAAAATGTTTGTATGAAGAGGGTTTTGAGGAAAATGTCCTACAGACAACATACTTATAGTTTTTCAGAATGCATTAAGAGAATCAGAAGAAAAAAAATCAAGAATTATAGCAATCAATATAAATTGGACAGATGCTGCTTGCTACAAATTTATGGAGTAATTAAAAAGAAAGCAATGTGAAGGCAAAGAGGCAGTCTAATAATCTAATAATAATCCTTCTATCTGACTAGATATGAAGAACTTCATTTGCTGTGAGGACAGTCGAGCAGTGGAGCTCTGGGAGATGTGCAGTGCCCATCCTTACAGGTTTTCAAGACCTGATTGTATAAAGCTCCTGTGATAAAGACAGGACTTTTTAAAAATTCAGAGATCAAAAATAGTTTTATCATGTGGAAAATAGCAATGATAAGAAGATACCTTCAGTTTTAAGGAGACTGTTGAGAGATTAAAGACCCCCAAAGAAGGAAAATGGCAGAAGTGTGAACAATGAGAGCATAACAGAGAAAAGTGAAAAGTATTTTACTTCTGTTCCTAAACTAACCATGCCTACTAGTGGCACCACCCCAGCAACGCCTCAGCCCTTGTCAGCCTCATCCCTTTTCATTACAGCCTTTTGAGTGTGACATCTGGGAGATGGACTGTGAACTCACTGGGCTGTACAACCCTTGGATAGTCTCTGCCCCAAGGGCAAGAAGCAAAAGGAATAGTGGCAAAACCAAGGGGAGCATAAAGAAGCAGGAGAAAGGAATTACTACTGTCCGCACAAAACATGCCGGTGACATCCAAAACAGCAATAGGTGCATATGTAAAAAACCCCAAGAGGGTACCTACTGCCCTTTAACCTCAGAGAAATCTCTTGTTAATAATGGTTTATGTCAACAAAGGCAAAATTAGAAATTAACACAAATATTTCTGACAGTTATTAAAAGAAAATATTACTTGCATTTATTAGCAAATTTTCTCAAACGATGCTAGCGTTTCACAAATATTTTTTTGTGTATTTTCAGAGAAATCTGATAAATTTATGCAATCACATGGTGCATTTTGTTTTTACTCTCTCCCCAGCAACTTAAACCTTATTGCCAATTTCAGTCTAATTTAACTGAAAGGTAGAGGAGTCCAATATACTACCTGCCTATGCTTTTATGCATAAATGCTTAATATTTATAATATGCTTTTGCTCTCTGGTAGCAAAACGTTATGGTCAACTTCAGAATATAAAAAACCCTAAAGTATCAGGGTAAAATTTCTTTCAAGCATCAGCTGGTGATCAATATATACCATGATGTTCATTTCATTTTAGCTATTCCCAGCACAAGTAGCTAATCCTTAAAAAAACAACCACTTCCCGTTCTCAGTAGTAGAAAATTTCATGGTTAAATATTGGTAAAGAACATACTTCTTGTTTAAGATTGGCAGCCTCTAAAATTCAGTGTTCGTATGGTAAGAATACAGTCAACACCACTGGTCCTCTGATAATCACTTCTAAATCTTTCTCGCCCAATCCACCCAAGACAACATAGTGACAGTTTTATTTCTTCTATTATCTGTCTTTTCTGCTACCTAAGGGCAGTAACTGAGTTACACCAATTGTAACAGCAACATAACAACCAAGTCATTAAAAACCAACCCAATACTACAACAGTTCTGACAATCACAAAAGGTTATGAACCGTCACTAAAGGGGAACTGAGCTGATGCCATATCTGGTTCTATAATGGTAGCAGAGGCCTTCCAAACTCACTCTATTCATTCACCTGAAGAACTATTCCAAGTCAGCTACCAGACCACAATCTGCACGCTACACCCTACGTAATGGATCCCACTGTCAAGTTCTTTTCAGAAAGATCATTAGAAAATTATTAAATGGTAAAAATTAATAAAAGCAACATATGATGGAATGTTACAGTTTTATATATAAATAACATATTTACATTATTTTATCTATTAAACATTATGTATTTTATATCTTCTTTATTATTTTTATCTTTATTATTTTATATATAGAGAGAGATTAAATTATTTGTGCAAATGCTGAATTACAGGACATTCTAAACCCTATTATGGTCAGTGTTGAAATAAACCCTTCACAACCAAATTATTTCTCAATAACTTCTGTTACAGAATTGGCCAGCAGCACCTCTAACAAGACATGGAAAAATTTGTTCCAGCATGTAACGGGTGCCAAGGTGACTTACACACATAACTTTAAACTGATTTTACTAATTCGTTGATGTAAAGACTGATGCCTGAAAAGACCACAATAAATGAAGTTGGATTTTGTGCTCAGCTTTAACAATGTGCTTTCATATAATTATCTTTTTACATAAACATTAATTTAAATAAAAAAATTATACTTAAATCTAAATTAATTTAAATTTAGATACTTGATAATTTGGTAAAGCTCCCTACCAAATTCCCACTGCAAGGAATTCCCTAAACCATGACCTGCAATCTTAAAAACGAAAAAAAACACCACAACCAAAACATTCTGCAAAAAGTTTTATAACAAGTAAGTTGTTCCAGCTTGTTATTTTTCTTCAAGTCTTTCTTAATTGTGAAATTTCTTCTTCTTCCGATTCCTCTTCCCTGCTGCAAAAGCTGCTTTTTCACTCATGATCTCCTGATACTTCTTTTTATTATATCTGAACAAAATAGATAATTTACTTTTAAGCATGATAAACCAAAGTTCAGGAAAAGATAACATGGAAAGTACTCTACATATATAGTTTGCCAAACTGAGTTCTCTCATGTTTTCCAAGTCAGACTTCTTTAATTTTATACACTTATGCATAGGTAAAAGGAAATCAACACTTGGATTAATGATAAATGCAGGTAAATTTGTTTTGGAAATAAATTTGATTGAAGAATTATTAATTTCAGCATAAACAGGGGGTTCTTCAATGCATACACAATCACATTTTGGCCAGTTTGCTAAAACACTGCTACTGCTCACAGTGCAAAGACTCATTGATTTTGACAATACTATGGACAAATTATACCCACTTTTATACTGCCTTCTCAGCAAACTCAAGATAATCAACCTTAGTCTACTCAAGATTGAAAACTGAGATGAGATTAACACTAAACAATGAACAGGATATACATACTGAATATGAGTTGCTAACTCCTCTAATATAGATTCTTAGGTACCTGTACCAATTACCACAATGGATTACTGCACACTGTGCAGTACTGAGGCTTTTAATTGTGACACTGAAACCTGACAAGTATCTGCTATCTTGTTAAAGCCCTTTATTAGCCACAACATAAATTAACTGATCAAATTTCAAAGACATTAATTTTTGAAAATAGCTTCTAATAAATACCTTACAAATCAGGTTAAGCCAGAAAACTAGTTAAGAAATAGCTATGCTAACTTGCCTTCCCAACATTAACAGTTAATTTATAAGCCTGACAACATTAACCTTATAATCCCAAATAGTGTACTACTTCCAAGAAAACGTGTCATTATGTGAAAAAAGAAGTGCAGATTAACATCATGTAATAACCAATATCAAAATGGATCAACTAAGAGATCTACCCCAGAAACTGTAGGTTAGGCAGACATTAATTAATCCAATCATATTCTTCAAGTAAGACTTCTAGCGCAATTTTAATTCCTGTGACGGGTGGCAGACCGACATGCTTATAAAATGAAATCATATCAACTTCCATAGAATTACAGTCAGCACTTTCCTATCAATTATGACAAGAAAAAATATTCAGTCTTTAAACAACAAAGAGAGTGCATGCATAGGCATAAATCCCTCATTCAGAGGCCTTGGTTTTTGGTGTAAGCCTGTGCAGACACTTATTTTAGAAGTGAACCAGAACAGGGCTGATATGTTATCTCTTCAACACTGACATTATTTTAAGAGTGGCTGCCAACAGCAATGACCCAAGTTGGATAAAACCCTTTTATGAATATCAAAAATATGCTCTCAGTCCAACTATCCCGTCCCTTAGATTTTCTCAATCGCAGTGCTGCTGAAGTGCTAAAACAGACTAAAAAGTTTTCTCTGAAGTATAAAAAAACCCCATATAAGCTGAATAAAACCAACAAAAAAAGTTATATAGTTAAAAATACTCCCCTCTTACATAGGATATTAGAATTACAAAACCATTTTTAAATACCTTCTAAACTCAGAATCCGCAAGCAGCTCTTCGACAATTGTTCTCTTCCTTTGTTTCTTAGGGATTCGACTATGGTAAAAGTCTATGGGAGAATCAACCACAGTTCCAACCTAGAAAACAGAAATTAAAACATTCTTACTGTACAGCAAGATGTTCATTGTTTTGCCTCCCCCCCCCTTTTTTTTTTCCCCAATCCTCAGCAACAAGTGTAAAGACGCCTACAGAGAAAATCAGAATGGTATCTTAAGAAAGAGCAAAACCTCAAAAGAATTAAGCAGTGTTTTGCATGCAGAGTCGCTTTTTGTCTCATTGTTTACTGCACAGAGGAGGGCCTGAGATTTAAGACTGTGCAGTTTTCAACACTGGACTGCTGCATCAATGCATCTTAACTCTTTCCTGTCTCGTCATTGTGGTGGCTTTGCTAGATGGCTACACAGCAGTTAACCCGGCTCTAATACAAGGGCTTCATCCTGGAATGCATCACATTTTTTCCAACAGGCATGTTAGCCAGTTCTGATGATTCAGGTTAGCAGTACAGATACATGGACTGAAAACAGACCTGCCAGAATCGTACAAGATCCACCCTTTAGAGTGAAGTGGTAGTATTTTGAGAAATGAAACCAATTTCCTCAAGCATGCTAACTATCCAAACAGGTATAAGTAGATGGAAATCTATTTTTACAGTTTCTGCAGTAATTATTTTCTTTATGCAAACCACTTCAAAGCTGAGAGCTACAGTGGTAAAAATTCTGGCTGATCACAAAGCTAGCTGTCTCCATTCAAACTGTATTAGCTGGTAAGAAAATAAATGCAGTTGTTAAAAACAGCTAATATTTAAAAAAAGCGGTGAAAATCTAGTCCACTGAGGGTTTACAATACGGATTAAGGCAGATGTTTGGTCAGTACTATGAGATACGCTGACATTAAAAACCCCAGCATATACACATATGTAATATAGAGTTAAGCAGTTGCAAACTGCAGCCAAGTAATCAAAATACTTTAATAATTAAGCTATGAAATTAAATCAACATAGAGGCTACCTAAAAAATATGCAGGGAATAAGAACAGCTGTTCACAACTTCAGCAGTACAATGCCACCTTCTGCTGCTTCCTTACCTGGAAGTACTTGGGTAGACCATCTCTATCATTCTTCTTATAAAAATGCTTAGGGTCCAACGAAGCTCTCATCTTCAAAACTTTAAGATCATTTTTCAGTTCACTTGTGATTTCTGGGGCTTTCATACCAAACCAACCGTCACCTGTTGTTTTTGCTCGCTCTGCCTAGGATGCAATACCAAGAATAATAAATTTGCACTCAGCAACTACGATAGGATACAGCAGGGAACTCTCCCCTCCAAAAGACAGATAAGGCATTTAGAACATAACTCTGTACCTTTAAAAAGCATATTTTATGACCCTTATTATGAAGGTCATCAGCACTGTATTAATGACAGATTTGTATTGTCTGAGCTCATGATCTTTCGATTCACTGTGCTGGTGACAAAAAGGATGGCTTTTCACAGGATGGTTGAAGAAAGACACTAAAAGGCAGTTCATCACTCCACTTCCAGTGAGGCCTGTTATATGCACACAGTCCCAGGATGGGGCTTTCTACCAAAGCCTGTGTTGTTATTTGAGGCGTTACCAACTCTTCACTTACCCTGCGCTGTTTCTTTAGCTGATGAAGCGATTCCCTGAAGGGTGGGACACATTCCTTTTTTTCAAAATCTGGAGTTATTACACTCTTCTGTAAGAGCTGTAAGAATTTTTTTTTAATGTTAGACAGTTGTCTCACTGATACAAATTTTACTGCTTTACCGTATGTACAGAACCTACTAAAGGAATCATGCAGAATCTAAGCAGGCATTACAATACAACACTTGAGCTTCTCTGATCTGCAGTGAAAGTAGTAGGGATCCTCAAAACAGAACCCTGGCGAAAAACAGAAAGCAACTGGCTAGCTCTGGAAGAAGCGAGACAGCAAATGCTCTAGAATAGAGTGCTATCATGGATGAGCCTAAGAAAACAGTCTCAATGAAAATAACACACTTCCTTTATCTCAAAGGGTGCTTTTGAAATAAGACTGCTAGTTCTGCATTAGGGAGAGTATAGACCTTTATTTACTGAAATTAATTCTTGCTATGGACTAAAAATCTTGTTAGCAGACCTTCAGCTTGTGTACCATCAGGCAAAACTGTGGGTATAATCAACTTCATTTTATTTTACAAGATAATGCTGGTATTTGCATTGCTTTTCAGTTTCTGAAGTGTCACATATATTTAAATTCTTACCATTAAAACCAAACATAAATCCACACTTTGGCCAAAAAGAATGGAAGTTCCCAGCAAACGGTCAAACAGGATACTTATTTAAAAACAAGTAAGCCAACCTTATTAAATTAACGTCTTTGTGTTACTACAGTAACAGTTAACTGCATAATTGTAAACACATTACCTGGTCCTTCTTCTTCTCCTTCAGTTGTTTAATTACACTTGATGTAGGCTTCTGTTTTTTTGCATCAAAACTAATATATAAACCTCCAAGCTTCTTGATATTCAAACCAGGGTCTATGCTGCTGGAAAGATGTAAACTAAAAGAGAGATAGTTAATGATTAGAATATTGTAACAAGCATGCATCTAAACCACCTACTGTCCTCTGAGAAAGATAAAGAGAAACAATACGTTTCTCACTCTTCCCATTTAGGTTCAGTTCTGCAATGATTTTAAGTCTCAGTATCTAGAAGAAATACGTAATTTAGAGGTGACAGAAGATCGTGGGGGAAATCATGCCATTATATGAAGTGAAAGTTTATTAAAGAACAATACCTGTGGAACCACTTCCACAAATCTTTCATATTAACTCTAATGCTCTATTCTTATCTTAGATATTACTATCTTCTATAAAATTTGTTCCTTTGTTTAACCTTGCTAAAAGAACTCATGACCAGCATCCTCCTTCTATACATTGAGAAGCTTGCTAGCAAAAGAGAGAAAAAAAAACACAAAAGCACAAACATGGCTGGTAAAAATATTGTCAACTCTTAGTGAAAAGTATGAAGAAGCAAGAATTCTTCATAGGAATGTTTAAGTCCTTGTCTGTATAACAGTACTAGGAATAACATTATTAAACATTTCAAAGCTAGTATGTTTCACATTTTTTTCATTATTTCATTCAGGCAGCCAAAGGAACGTATCTGCAAACAATATATGTGGCTAACTCAAAAAGAGGTTTTTGATTACAAGAATGCTTAAAAACTATAAAGTATTACAGAGAAATATGGTAATATCTAAAGAGGTACAACACATATTTATTGTATCTTGAATGCTTATTAATACAATCCCTTTACAACTTTCTATTAAACTGTGATTAATCTTTTATGATGTCTTTACACTGAATGTTTGGCTAGGTTTTTGCAAGACCTCTGGCCTACCTGAAGGTTTTCAGAAGATTAAGACTTACTTATCCAACCTAAACAGAGTATTATGCTTCAAACATATGAAGCATACGAAAGAATTTGAGCTGGAGTTGGACTATAAAAGCTCAAGAGGTCCCATCCAACCTAAATTATTCTATGATTCTATGCTGGGCTGATTTCACTTGAAGTGTCACTGTCCCATAGCACAACAAGAACTGGAAGCATGGAAGTATATGTGACTGTTTAGGATTAAAACGCATGACCTAATTAGGCGATATGTAAGGAATTTACTGGACTTTTTGTTCGTTATATCCAAACTAAAAAATCAACAATTAAGAAAACTGTGACCTGAATAAGTGAGTAAGTCAACCTGACCAGTTTAACCCAATTTCACATTTTGTTTTTTCAGCTGAACACATACCAGGCCTCCAGATGCCTAATATTTCAGAGTTCTCTTCTGCTATATACAAAACTGAAAAACCCCCAAACCCTGAATTTATGGACTATATTTGTATTTTATAATCTATGCACCCCCACTTTCCATGTCAATATGATGAGACTACTCCCTCATATACTTCACATCATTTAGCACTTAATTTACATATCCTATACATATGCTTGAATGAAATGCAGATTCTTTAGTTATTCCCAAAAAGGTACTTACACGTCAATCTTATTTTTCAACAAATCATCATCTTCATCCTTCTCATCTTCATCTATCAATTCCTCTTCAGCCTCTTCTAGATCCGAGGATTCTTCATCTTTTTCACTTCCTTCATGCTTACTTTCAGCATCACTAGCTTGGTCTACCTGATCTAGATAATACTTTCGGCTGGAGCTCATGCCAGGCTCAGTATCAATTACAAAAAGCCCTTCAGCATGCAGTGAACTGTCTTTCAAAGATTTGTTGAGTGAAGGAGTCCTCTTATCTGCCTCTTTATAACACAGATTCTCTTCAACTGTACCTATGTCTGCCACATCACTATTTTCAGATTCATCACTTTCACTGCTGTGGGATACAGATTCAGCATATTCTCCTGTTTGGTCTTCACCATGGCCCACATCAATTTCAAGCACCCCGCATCCACCAACACTATCAGTTCTTTGTACAACAGCTATGTCCTTCTGTGGGCTGCTCACAGCACTAGCTTGCTCACCCTTTTTTAATTTGTCAGCATGGGTGAAAGACTGCTGTGCATCTGCCTCAGCATCTGTTCTTTTGCATTCTGGAATGGTTTTACTTTCATTTGGTGTTATTTGCTCTTCGGATTCTAAAATTTTTTTGGGACTCATGCAATCAGTCAAAGAAAGATCCATACGCTCTAGTTTCCCCTTCCTCCTAAGTATTCTACTGTGTTCTTCTTGTATTTGGCCACATGCTTCCTCTGAATCATCTACCCCAACAGACCATGCATTTTTTACTGCTTTTTTTCCAGGCGATTCAGTGTCTCTTAATTTCACTTTTGTAAGACTGCTGGGTATTACATTATTCAAAACATCTTCTTTCACATCTTCACTCTGGGTTGTATTGGCAGATTTGGAAGAATATCTGCTTTTAGGTGAACTGCATTCTTTATTATCCTCAGCGACAGAGGAAGCATCTTCTGTGTCAGAGACAAGTTCTGCATCAGGTCTAGAATCAGAAAATTTTACTGGCTCAGATTTAATGGTGTCCTCTATTAAATTCTCATCTTCTGAAACAACTCTGTTTCCTTTCTCAGGCTGCTTAGCGTTTTCTGCTTGTGATTTCATTTGCATGCTCCTAGTAACTCGTTTGGTAGTGATGGGTGGTTCCATATGAGAAGTTAAACAGCATGACTCTGCATCAGCAATATCTTCACTCTGGGCTTCACGAACTGTATCTGGCTGCAATTTCTTTTTGCTTTGCCTGCTTCTTGTAGCTCTGTTAACATTAGGCATCTGGACACCAGAAACAGCAGAGGAACATGACTCGGCTTCAGAGACATCATCTTCATCCAGAATCCTGTTTAACTTATTTAGAAAAGCTATCTTGTCGTGGTTTTTTTTGTCAGGAGAATCTGGTTGACAAGGAACTACAATTTGTCGTCGTCTTGTTACTCTTACAAACAAAGGTGTGTGAAGACCAGACACAGCAGAGCAATTTGATTCTGTTTCTGACACATCCCCATCAGCTTGTGGTTCAGCAACTGAATGAACAGTCCTGTTCTCATTTCTAGTAATTTGCATCTCTAAGCTATCACTGACATCTGACTTTGTTTCTGCATGTTCCACCTCTTCAAACTGAGATTCCTGAATTACCTCTGGCTTATGAACTGATTTACTTCTTCTTCTAGTCCTTGTAGACACAGGAGTACTAATTTCAGCAGATGCCACCTAGAAGAGGAGTAAAAGAAAAGTGTGCCATTGACAAATAAAATAACCCCATAAAAAGGATGCTATACAAATCACTAACAATCTTTTTAAACCAATCTACTCAAACCGACAACATATTACATGTCTCCATGGAACCCTATCTAACAAACCAACCCTTGCTTATCTGTTTCTCCACTGTCTTTTGGTTTAAAGCAGGAGAAGAAACACACACGTTCATTAGGAAATATAAACAAATACGTTAAGAAATATAAACAAGTATCTTCTAAAAAGCTCTGGCAAGCTGTCATGGGAAGCAAATCCAGAAGCTATGTTCAGAAACATTCAAAGATTTGCTCAACTATAAAACACTGAAGCCTAGCAACCGGCAGAATGTGTCCCAAAATGTTTTCCATAACCAATTTTAGGTACAGACTGGCCTCACAGCAACTGCAACACTAAGCATAACCTGCTTCTTTAATGATGCTTTAAGTTACCTGGGAGGCAATTAACAAATTTTAAAAGAAAAACCACTCTGCAACAACAAGATCTTCCCAAAACACAGAACCATGCCGGAACAACATTAACTATGCTACCGAAACGATCAGTATTTACGCGAATATTTGCACGTCTAGTGGAAAAGCCACAGAGAAATGCTAAAGTAACTGCACTGCAAAGACAAATAAACAAACGATACCCTAACTTTTAACTCGCAACGTTAAATGGCGTAACAACCCAGAGCGGCTGCAAGCCCCGATGAGGCAAGGTGGTGACAGGGCCGGCGACGGCAGGGTGCCGCTGCGGCACCGGCGGCGCGGCAGGCCGACCCACTGCCGCCCCTGCTCCGCCGCCGCCACTGAGCCGCACGGAGCCGGCGGGCTCCACCGCCCGCGGCCGCCACCGGGGTGGCCCCTCGTGGCGAGGCCGCGTGTGTGTGTGAAGATGGCTGCCGCAGCGCCGCCGCCGCCCCGCAGGGCCGATGGCACCNTCAGGCGCGGCGTGGCCGCCCCTTCCGGCGGCGCTGGGCGGGGCAGGCGGGGGAGCGCGGCCGCCACCTCTCCACCCCGCCCGGGAGGGCCGAGACCCGCCCCCTCCCGGCGGGGCGTAAAAGCCAGATAAAACGGGGACAGGGAGGGAAAACGGGCAGTACGGTGCAGCGTGTGGGCTTGGTGTTGAGAGGCACTGGGGCAAGTACAGAGTAGCACAGTGTGCTGCAGGGGAGAGGGTTACGTGTGCCATTAGGTGATGACAACCCAGAGCGTAGCCCTTAAGACCACTGTATGATAAAGTGTAAGATACCATTATGGAGATGATGAGAATTCATACAAAGCACAGATTAAAAGCCTCCAAGAATTTCAAATTTTAATTCAAACTTTCAAGTTTCTCACGTAAGTAAATCCCATCTCTCCCCCTCTGATGCAAAACAAATTAATGAGACAACCTGATAAAATGTTACTCTACCAGTGACTCTAGAAAAATAAGATTATCATGTCTGAAAGGGTACTTTTCTACAGCGAGCAAATTGTTAACAGTTTACAGAGAGGAAATAAATAGTTATCCCATTAGAGCAGCCTGTACATTGTTTTAGCTCAATTCTTGTTTTGCAGCATTTCGATTTATAAAACTGAGCACACATGAGAGTCATACAATACAGAATGTCAACAGCCAAACACAGAGACAGAACATACAGATAGTGGTTAATCAGCAGTACACAACTCAAAGCTGGTAGGGAAGTGATCTTGTAATTTTGAAACTCTGATACACACTGACCCAACACTAAAAAAAGACCAAAGTTTGATAAGGAAAAAAAAAATTAAACTTTTATTGATGCATTACTAATTGCAGTTCCTCCCTCTCTCATTTATCAAAACAGCTGAAGTAGTCCAGGAGAATTTCCCTGTATTTGCCACCTACAGATAACGACTCAAAAGGTATCTTGAAAAAGATTCATCCTTTAACTTAGTGGAATGGATTATAGGAAGCCAACACTCTAGACACTACCTACAGGCATTCAAATTCCACTAGCTGCCTACGTGACAGAATTTGAACGATGTTGGTGAAAATTCATTCCCTTATAGTCCAAAGCTCAAAATATGTACAACCAAGTTAATGAGTACTACTAGTATGAAGTCCTGCTCCTATCTGAAATCAAAAGGCAAATGAGTATTTCAGATACGCAGTATCAAGCTCCTGCTGAACTAAAAGTTGAGCTTTTGCTATCTATTCTGGTTTAAAGGCCAAGGAAATGAAAAGGCCTTTTTCATAGAAAGACTTCATTAAACCAGGACCCTTGCCTTAGCTGCAGCAATCTCCCTAGGATTCAAAAGCCAGCTAAGCTACCACCAAACAGAAATATACCTAACTTCAAGCTAACCCTTGCTTGCATCATTTCTGAATGGCACTCAAGCAACAAAGTTTCCTAGGCAACCCCAAAAGAAGTTATCCATTTTACACAATCCTATAGTGAACAGCTTCAACATGTACTATCTGTTCTGACTTGGCCGATTCTGATTGTTAGGTCACAAGTATCAAAAAAAACAAGCCACGGTTGAGAAGACAACAGGCACAATTCCATTTTTGATTAACAGATTTTTTTATCACTTGTTTTCAATTCCTATTTTAAACAATTCACACAATAACACATTTTCTATTTCAAACAGTAAAGATGCCATCACACTTGTGCAAACACTAAACAAAGCATATTGAGGCACAAAGAAGCCAGAAGGAATTCAAGTAACAGTCAGAAAGTAATTTGGAAGATGCATTTTTTTTTTCTCTAAATCATACAGGTCTTTTACACTATATTAAAAATAAATCAATTTTCCCATCCACACAAATTAAACAGCGGACTTGCCTATATATACATACCAAGTAATGAGATACCAGTTAAATTTTTTGGGGATAATTTTTTCATAAAAGATGACAATTTTATAAAAGCTAGTTAGTCCTTGAATGCTTGAAATCTATGTACCTACCAGATAAGTAACTATTATTTAAGAGAATTTTTTTTTTAAATAAAATATAAGTTTCTCTATACTACCTAATGGCAGCTAAAATATAATGATAATTTTACAGTGAACTGGTCATACAAAGAAAAATATTTTAAACTGTTTCTCTAGAGATAATTTCATCTGAAACCAAACAAACCCAAAATACTTCATATTTTAAAGGAACTGGTCAATAGGTTAAGAAAAATAGTGTTAGAACACTGCAGACACTCCTGCTGACATCACACTGAATAATTACAACTTTTGGTCTTTGTTACAAATGCTGTAAAAGTGTCTCTATGAAAAAAAAAAAAAAAAAAAATTCCCCCCACCCCAAAAAAAAAAAAAAATTAAACAATTAAAAAAAAAAAAGAAAAACAAAGTGTTTTAAGAGGCATTTCTTTTAGCTTGCATGATATAGCCTTTGGACTTGATAATTCCTCTGCTTTTAACAATGACTGAATACCGGAGAAGCCATAAAGGAATCCATTCATGTGCTTTCGTGTTCTGGATGCTTTCCTGAAGAACTTCTTGGAAACTTGCTTCACAAAGTAATTCTGAAGTTAAAAAGGGATATTCATGCTTTAAATAACGTCATGTAAACAGCTGCAAAAAGCAACACTTAGTAAAAGAAGCCTTTTCCTACAGTCAAAAATATTAAGCAGTGCCAGATATTCCACAGATCCACTCTTCCAGAATGCACATAGGGTAAAAGCAGCTGAATATTACAGAAGAAATCTTCAGGACACTTTTTTTTGCAACACTGAGTATTTCCCACAAAACTAATTAACCGAGACTTCTACAATATCAAATGAAGTTGATCAGCAGAGCCATTAGCAAGAAAAAATGAACATTACATTTGAGAAGCTAGCTAGACAAACCAGAGGCAAGTAAAGCATAAGCCTGAAATCAACAGAGTACTGAGCATTCTCAGTTACCTCTACAGTCACTGGAAGCTCAATATTTATAGCGTCTCCCATAACTGGGCTCATAATAACCACAAGCCCAGAAAGCATTAAGAAAAACAGGCTTAAATGCCACAAAGCAGAGAACAAAGGCAAGTACAAATCCTCCTAGTTTCCTCTGGAAAGTCAGTCAAGGGAACGATCTCTTTGATGAAGAGTGTTCCCAAAAGACAGTCTCAATACTCTTCAGCTGACCATTGCAGAAAAGTTAAGCTTAGCAAAGAATGCAGAAGGGAATCACTACTTGCTTTGTTTTCTATCCAAATCATCCTCTCCTTCATTTCATGACTCTCAATCGAGAGTATTTATTAAATTGCAAGTTACACTTTGGACTTCACAGGACATGGAAATTGTCAGATTGAACAGCAATTCGTCTTGTATGCTGCCAGAGCAGTGCTGATACAGGCTCAAGCACTGATGAAATTCATTGGTTGTAACAGTTGTACTATAAAGCATGTACTTCATGAATAGTGTTTCATGTACTTTTTTTCTTTGGGGGGGAATAGGAAGAAAGGAGAAGGAAGGAAAAGTATGATCATCATTAATAGCTGATCATAAGGAAGAATGTAGGGAAGGAATGAACTAAATATTGTTTAAGACGTCTCACAATTCCAGCAAGCTATTTAAGGTGTCATTATAGTGAAGAAGATCAGAGGGCATTTGAGAAAAACTAACATAATATCCCAGAACACTCTAGGGAGCTGGTAACTCAGTTCTAGAGTCTAAAGAAAAGCCTCCAAGTCCTTCAATCATTTAGTAAGTGAATCACTGCACAAAACAAGTAAAGAATTTACACCAACTCTTTTTGTAATAATGTTATTTTAAGAAGTCACTACCTTGAAAGAATCCCACTTAAAGTGTAATAATTTTACATGTTGTCCTGGTTTCAGCTGGGATAGAGTTAATTTAATTCCTAGTAGCTGCTGTGGTTTGGATGTAGCATGAGAATAATGCTGACAATACATACCGCTTTAGTTCTTGCTAAGTAGTGCTTAGATTAAGTCAAGGACGTTTTCAGCTTCCCATAGAAGCTGAGAGGCAGCATAGACACGACAAGCCGGCCAAAGAAATATTCCATACTGTAGACGTAATGCTTAGTTTATAAATGGGGGTTGGACGGGGAACAGGAATCCACAATCGCTGCTGCTCAGGACAGGCTCATCATGTGGTGAGTAACTGTACTGCATCACTCATTTTGTACATTCTTTCATCATTATTATCTTCTCTTCCATTACAGTTCTATTAATCTGTGTTTATCTCAACCCACGAGGTTTCCTTTTTTCCCCCTGATTCTCCTCCCCTGTCCCACTGGGGAAGGTAGGGGAGTGAGTGAATGCCTGTGTGGTCCTGGTTGCTAGTTGGGGTTAAACCACAACACATGTCTAACATTACCAAACTACTCAAAAATCAGCTGACCATCAACATTTCTATGCAAGCTATTTCACAGACAAGTGGATTATCATTTGTCATTTACTGGCCTTCAGCAATACAACTTTCATTTCATTCTATGTTTTGTAGAAATAAGATTTTTTAACATGTGGTACAAATTTCTCAGTAGTTTGTTGTTCTGTTTACTTTATTTTCTCTGTTTAAAACAGTTTCAAGAAACTATACAAGGCTGAAAGATTGCCTTTTCCCCCCCTTTCTTGAAGCAAAAGCAAGAATTTAATAGAAATATTTTATAGAGGAGAACCTTTTAGAATCCTTTGTCCAGGATTCAAATGTAACTAACTTGGAACTTCTGAGAAAGATTATTCCCATTTTTGTACTGAATCAATGCATTTAGAAGTCTTCTGTTAACTTATCTGGCAAAGCCTTACCTTTTGGGTCATTGTGAGTTAACAGCTGTATGTCAAACTGTTTTGCAAATGCTGTGAGATCAGGTGGCATCACACAACAGGAAGCTAGGTTCACCTGATTACTACTTGGTTTCACCTGAAAGTAACAGAATACTGTTATGAGAAAAAATATTAATGTACTTATTTTAGTTGTTTCCCCCATGCCCTCTATTACAACAGAAATTTTGCTTTGAACAATTTGCCTTTGACCATTGTTTAGAAGTCTGAACACAGCTAATTAATTCTGCATGATGCTGAACAGGCAACTCCTACATCTGCAATTTCCTGCAGCAGAGTCCAAAACAAGAATAGGATCTAACTTCAGGTGCTGCCACAGCAAGATGAGTTACTAACCCATTCTGGCTCCCTGTCTGCTGTGCTCCCTAACCAGCAGCAGTTCTGTTTCCCTCCCTCCCTCCCCCTCCCCGGTAAAAACATTATAGGGGCATTACTTTGAAAAAGTCTTCAAATAAAAAAATCCAAATAAATTTTAGTTAAGGATATATAATTTGCAGTCTTCCATGCCTTCGGGTAAGTGCCTACAACAGACTAAGTTAAAAAGGACACTCTTCCACTGACTCTTTCCCTACTCATCACAAACTGCATTCAGGATCACCATGCAGGTGGTCATTAATCCCCCTCAACTGTCCTCCTCTCAGTACACACAAAACTGCAAGCAGCACAAATCAGGACTCTCAGCAGGACCTCTTATACAGATACAGTACGTCTACATACCACAAAAGAAATGTCATAAGAAGAATATTCAAAGAACTAACAAGGAAACAGTAAATCCACAAGCTTACATACTAGTACAGGCATCCATCACTCAAATCTTAAGAGGCAGTTAGTCACATTAAACAACAAAATATTGTGCCACTTCATTCATAGCCTGTCTTCCTCTTTACATTAAGCTTAGCATTCAAACAGCATTTTTCCAAGGGGAAATCCCTCCATTTGCAACACAGCTTAAAGTGAAAACAGCTATGTTTTCAGATTCACTGGAATAAATATGAAGGTTTAAGAGTACTGTTTATGCTCCTTCCTAAACATAAAAGCATTCAAAACTCAAACCTTCAGTACTTCAAAGAACCTGCTACTGAACAGACCTGTTGTTTCCAGCCTTTGCCAGTCTGTAAGAACACTGAACAAGTCATAGTCACAGTTTGAGCCTCCCCCACCCTGAACAATACTGTGACCATCCATAAGATGCTGAAAATACCATGGCTAATTAATATTTTGTATATAAACCCATTTATGACAGAAGTTTAGAACAATGTGGCACCAACAAACCAACAGTTTCTCTGTCCTAGAAATGCTACAAGTAGGAAGTTTGTTCTCACCTGTGCCCACAGATACAGCTGCTCTAACAGTGTTTTATCTAGGTCAGAGGTACCTATGGCAACAATCTTTTTGTTTTGAACTAGATTTTCAAGTTCTTGCCAATAAGGTTGCAAATACTCCAAGGAGAGGCTATTTCCATCTTCAATGGGAGGTGGGGCAATAATGACTGAGTCTAACTGAGCAACTCCGAGGGCAGAACATGCTGAGGAAAAAGAACAGAGACACTGCAAAGTCTTTTATGAGATATGAACATAAACAGCATGACTCTTCAAATTCAGCAAAAAACAGACCTCCTGTTTCACTCTCCTATATTCTCATTCACTGTTTGAAACTCCAAGTGTATCAGCAGTCAAGGATAGTAACACAATGTTTTTAGCAAAGAACCAAACATACAGCTGAAGGCCAAGTTTCAGTTGTAGATCTTGGGGGGGAAAAAAACCCCAACCAGCCAACCAACAAAAACCCCACTACCAAACAAAGTGTGAAGCTTTTTTCTCCTTTTCAGTGTTAAAACTATATTTTTCTCTGAAGACAGTGGTGACATACAATTCTTGATTCCTTCACTCTCAGTTTATTCCAAAATTTGTAACTCTCACTCTGAAATATAACTCAAGTACAGGGCATGGACTAGGAGAACCCATCCCTCAAAGTGTTCAAGGCCACGTTGGATGGGGCTTTGAGCAACTGGTCTAGTGGAAGGTGTCCCTGCCCATAGCAGGGGGGCTGGAACTAGATGATCTTTAAGATGCCTTCCAACTCTAACCATTCTATGATTCTATGTTTTGATATATCTCAGGAGTTAAGACTAAAAGCACACTGAATATGGAGATTTAAATTGCCAGAGAGAAGTGGCAAGTCTTGGAGTATCACTGAGCTTGAGGAAAGGTGCAAGTCATGAGGCCTTTTTGCACAGCAAAAAGAATAAAACTTAGTAGTTTATTTAAAATTTATTTAAATTATCTTCTTCTGGAAGACGATTCTATCAATAAATTTTTAACAAGTGGCACTACAACTTACAATAAAGAGGCTATTAACTGTAGTATCAAGAGAAAAGAATGATATCTGACCCTTTGTTCTTTGGTAACCCCTTATGCCCAACAGTCTTCCAAAGCAGCAAAGTTCAGTGCTGCTCACAATTGCCACTATGTTAGGCTAACAAAACTTTATTTATCAGCACAGCCATTGTATTGTATTTTCAATAAAACTTAACTATTTCATCAGCTGCTTGCAGCATTGCTTTATTTCCTAAATAATCTCTGAAATACTGCACAGTTAGTAGCGAAGTTCATGTTAAAAACAACTGGCAACTAACAACTGGTAAGAACTACTGTATCACTGTTACTAAAACACCACATACTATTCACTTTTTAACAAGTTTTGCTCCTGCTTGAAGCAAGAAAACAGATTTGACTTTGTGTCAATCCACATTTAATTAGTTTACTGACTAAACTTAACATGTAAATATACTTGATTACCTAAGACTCTCTTAATAGGATAACAGGATATACTTGTGACAGTCACTAAATATACCTCTTAAAATTAGAGCCCCTTTCATCTATTTCTAAATATAAAGTAAAAAACAAAGTTTGAGTTTCACACTTACCCAGGTCAACTGCATCTCTGATTGATGAAGAGTTTGATCCAACGATGAAAAGTTTTGCTATTTGCAAAAAAACTGGAATCAATAACTAAACAAGCCAACTATTACTAAGTATACAGCTGTTTACTTTTGCTATTTACACTACTTATGAGTTCTTGGATAAAGGGTTCTTAGAATCTACATCAATTACTTAAAAAATTGGAAAAAACCCAACCTTCTGAAACGTGACTGCCCAATAAAGACACTGTTCTCCTAAATTTCAAAGTTGTTATGCAGTCTCAGAAGAAGAAATCATCCAGTTAGATGATCTAATAAGCTGTACAGCTAGGACTTAAGCATCAAGACACTAAGCAGTAACTGTAACAACCTGTACAAAAACCCCAAACATAACAGTACAAACAGACCTCTTCACAACTTACTGAGACTCAAAATGTACTAGTGTTAGTTTGGACTGCCTCCTTCAAGTTCATCATATTCAACCTGGAAAAATTATGCAAATAAATGTGCTTCCAATGCTATTTCTTAATTACAGTATTATCTGTAATACTTTGCTTCAGAAAAAAGATTCACAAAATACATTTAAAATGTTGAGGGGATATAAGTTAAAATAGAAAAATGCCGAGCTGCTTTAAAACCTGAAATATGAATTCAAGTCTTTCTTAGCCAACTTCTAAATTACCCAAACAATGAGAGTGTGCACCGATGTCATTTGACTTTGCAATTATAAAACATGTTGGAAAAAAATACATATATGAACATCCTATTAACAACTGCATATGAAACCTTTTTATGCCACCATATTTTTGCCTACGTTCTTACCTGAAACTTTCAACTCATCCCTTTCTTCAGGATTTATTTTTTCTACAGCTTGAGCTACAGTACATTCCAGAACCTCCAGTATTTCCTGTAGTAAGTACATGAGACTTAGGAACAACTCTTCAAGAGGAGATAGTAAGTTCCTGAAGAATGTTTTTAAGTAATTTAAGAAAAATAAAAAACCTTACAGCAGTTAGAAACAAAAACAGTATTAACTGCAATGACAGAAAAAGTAATCCAATGCTTCTTGATCTCTGAGGGGAGGTCAGGAAAATGAAGCTATATGAAAGGCCCTATATATATAATGTCCCTAATATAAAAAAATTACAAATTACTGATAAGAATTATTTGAATAAGATTCAGTAGTGTTTTGATTTCCTGATGTGAACAGATTGCTGTGCCAATTCAAAATGCTTTGCTTTAAAAAAAACCCTCATGACCAGCCGAAAACACGCCTGTTATCAGAATTAGGGAGTTTGGGTGTTGGGTGGGAACATCTTTGCATAAAAGTATTTTGCAATTTCACTGAAGCCTATGAAAAACCTACAGTGAAAATGCTGTGAAATACCAATATTTTTGAAACTAAAAATTAGCGAAGTTTCAGAGATTTCACCCTCTGACCTCATTTAAGACCAGACTGACATCTCATGTCAGCTGGCACAAGGTGACTTATTTTATGTCTTTACCTACACGAGATTTTGTATTATACACACACACCACCCTACCCCCAACCAAGAACTCTTTGGTAATTTTGCTGCCCTATCAAAACATCCTCAAGTGAGTCTTTGAGTTATTCCATACAGTCAACATTTTAAACAAAAGTTAATATTTTTTTTAAACCACTGGAAACCAATATAATTCATAAAAGAATTTGGAATTATGCAGTTCACATGTTTTGACTGCAAAACCTAGCTTACACTAAATAATTAACTTTAAATGGATCACTGCATCTTACAGAGACAAATGTTTATTTATGTTCTCTTCTTGAGAAATCATTAGATATTCCACAAATCATTCAGCAATAACTGCTTCACCACACTCCAGTGTGGAATGCAGCAATGCGCAGTTGACAACACCATTATACAAGAACTAGTAACAAAACCCAAAGAAATGGTCAGGAACATTATTAGGGGTTTTTTGTTTGTTTGTTTTTTTAAAGAAACATGCTAATATTTCATAGAGCAAATACTGTATTTAGTGGGAACCTATCACTGCTTTGCTGAATTTCAGAAGCAATAATGAAAGAGGAGCAGGCGAATACACTAAGATGTTTACTTTAGATGCCCATGACTGTGGTTTTTAGAATTATGTGGAAGTCTTTAGCTCTTAAGGGAAAAATTGCTACTTCTGCATCTTCAGAAATATTTCTAAGACAACCAAGGCTATGCTTCAGAGTTCCCTTCCAAATGGGATGATCTTCAGCTATCTAGTTTGTCACCTCCGTAGTTTAGATAATTCCCCATTGAGTTTTTACAAGCACACTAGCAAACTTCTAAGGTACACACACTTTTTTTTGTGATTGCCCCAACAATTAACTTGAAATCTTAGAGACCAGGACTTTTATTTTGCTAAGAATTGTCTTCTTTGCCGTCAACAGGATTCTTTACTTTGGTATTTCTTAACTTCTCCAAATTTACTAAATATTAAAGAAAAAAAGGGGGGAGGGGGAGAAAAACTCTTGTAAGATATCTGGAGCTGCAGATATTTTTACAGAGATGTAATAGATTCATTTATATTTTAAAAGGCGTAACCAACTACATATTCCTTGGTTTTCATATGTAACTTGGATAACACACACAACACCTCTCCTACCTGATTTAGGTCTTGCCCAATCTTTGAGCTCCATTCAGTCAGCGTTTTCTGAATGCAGTCCCGCACCTACAAAATATTTTTTTCATATTTCAGTGTAGGTATGTTACAGCTGCACAGAAATACAACGATTCAGAGGTGTGTAGGACAGACTGAGGAAGTGAACTAATGACATCATTCCTTCAACCACAGAAGATTCTTCTTTCACAGCTTCCATCTGAAACTTGTTCAAACTAGTTTACTTACATATTTTCCTCTCCTCTTTCACAGAGTTTTAGCAGTAATAGAAGAACTGTACTTAATTTATTTCTGAGATCAATGCCATCTTTAAAGGAAAGAACAGTGTCAAGCAACAAGAACTACAGTGTGGGATGTGGGTTTTTTTGCATAGAAATTCTGAAGTTACAATGTAGTTAGATAATAGTATACATACTGTGACACTGTTAGAAATGAGATGTTACAATCCATCACTAAATACTCATTATATTAATTACTTCTCTTTCCAAGATGCATCTGACCCTTTTCATTTACAGCCTACCTATTCCACTGTGCCAAACCACTAATGCTTTTAAGTCCTTCATTACTGAATGGGGAACCTTCAGATCCTACCCCACACTTGCATTTTGCCTGCATCACAGATGCAAGATAAACCTGACGAGGATTCTGACCATGGATTTTCTTGAACATAGTAAGGCATAACTATTAAGTCTAAATCAGCTAATTAACTGCAATGCTCTAGCATCCCTCTGATACATCTCAGGAGTTGTTAACCTGCAGGCTAAGTAAATGTACTGTCAAGACTGCTATCTGCCACAGGTAGGAGCACTTCCATGAGCTGCTGCTTTACTTCACTTTTAGCAATATATTTTATAACTATCTGGATACCTAATTTTTGTACCATTAAATAGCAATTTCTTGTGACACCTAACATTAATTCAGAGAGCTCATAATACTATGTACAAACTAGAAGCCATCCCCTCCCCTGCCCCCCCCAAATGGGATATCACAAACTAAGATATAATACAGTAATAATACTTTGTGAACACAAATTCTATACATTCTTTCCCAGTCATTTAAAATGGCATAAAAAAAATCCCCCAACTGAGTCAAAAGGTAAGAATTTACTCCCGCCCACTAAATAGCTATCCACAATACTGGAACTCTTTAGCCTATTTTGATGCAACTTATAATGTTCTTTTCCTTTCCCAAGGAAAGTGAGACAGTGCTAAATATGTATATTATATATATTGCTACTTTGCAACTGGCACACTTTGTATTTCTACTGCAGTTAGTATTCACAAGCCTCTGTCTCCAAAGCACGCCATTCCACTGCCCTCAACACACGTGAAAAGCAAAGTCTATTTGACTGCTTTGACCAGCTTTTCCAAATACAGCTACAACCCAAGACTCCTAACATTAGGGTTCATAGTTTGCAGAACTTCAGCTTACATTACCTCCGAGAACTATATACATACTAACTACATCAAATAGGAGAGCAAAAAGCCAGTTTATTTCTGATAATTAATGCCAATTGCTTGCTTTTGGAATTCCAACAACTCTGGAAAGCAGGTAGCCTTATGTTCAAACACCCTGTAAACAAATGAATTGAACTGATAGTTATGCACACTAGCCACTCTTTATTTAACAACCCTCCAGAAACTACTCACACAAGGGTGCCCATTATGATACAGCTATCTCTTTGCTACAGAATCTAGCCCTATTTCACACAGATCACAGAACATAATAAGCAACCAGGCCAAATAAAAAGTTATTACCACATGACAACTAAGGAAAAGCATGATGAATTTTCCCTTCTCATTACATCATCCTCCCAGTCACCTTTCTTACCATTTCTGCATGATTAACATGCAATCAAACAAATTCTAGATTATTAACAGTGCCACTACATAGCAATAACTAGCCAAAACCACAGTTCTTCTGATGATTAAACGGCTGTTTTCAGATTACTGTGTCATGACAAGACAGCAAATACAGTAAGGTTCTGAAGTTCACAGCCACAGGATCTCCAGCCATTTTATAGGATTATTTTAAGTGTTGACACATACTGCTAAAGGTAATAGTTTTAAAGCGGTGATTAAAAAGTTCTTTCAGCTTTTTAATAAAAAGTGACAGCTATATTTAAATAAAACAGCAACGACTAATTTTCCTGAGACCTGTCACCACCAAGAAATTATTAAAATCAATTTCAGGTTAGAAAAGAGAACGTTCATCACTTGTAACGCAAGCTCACATCTATTCACCTCCTTCTCTTGCGAAGGAAGTATCACGGGTCGCAGACAGCACTTAAAACCTGCAAACCCTTTAATTCTTCATTCCCCGAGAGCAAAAACGCGGTCTGGTTTCCTCAGAAAAACTCAAAGACAGCAAAGCGCTTCCGGGGGCACCGGGACACACACACGACACCCCTGCCTGTCGCTAGTGAGACCCGTTGTGTCTCGCCCTTGGACTCCCCGCACCGCCAGCCTGCGGGACGGCTTCCCGCCGCGCTCCCTCAGGCGCTGCCCGCGGACCGGCCCGACCAGACCCAGGCCGTTCGGACAATTAAACCTTCTTCCCCTCGATGACGGGCACCAGGCCGCGTTGCCCGGCGCCAGAAAAGCAAGCCCGACTCCGGATAACGCCTGGGTGGCTCGGACGCCCCTCACCCGCCGGGAGGGTTACCCGGAGCTGCCCCCGCCGCCGCGTCAGGGCGAGCCCCCGCCGCGGCACCCTGAAGGGAAGCCCCAGGGCCCACCTCCGCTCACCTCCTCTCCGGGGGTGGCCGGGCACTTCTTGCGCAGGCAGCCCCAGTTGAGGAGGTTGCCGGTCTGCAGGGTGAGGGTGGCCGCCCGCTCCAGCAGGGCGCGGGCGCCGTCCGTCCCCATGAGGAAAGGCTGGCGCTGCGGCGGCTACGGCCGCCGGGCTCCCCGCGACACCTGCGGCACCGGGCAGCGCCGCGCCGTGACTCAGCACAAACAACGGCGGCGAGTGCGGGGGATAGATAGGGGGGGCCGCTTTGTAACCGTCCCCGGTCACATGGCGCGAGGACAATGGGCGGCGGGGCGGGCCCAGGGCGGGAAGAAGCGCGCGCCCTGTCAGCCCCGCCGCGCGCCTGCGCGCCGCCCATCACCGGGCCCTTGCCCTCAGCGGGGCGGGGCGGGGCGGGGCCTGCGGCGGCCGCCCCCACCCACCTCGGCCGGTGCCGCCGCGCTCTGGGAGGGCTGTGGCGGCCGCTGAGGTGGGGTCCGGAGGTCGGTCCGCCTGAGGAGTGCCTGGGGTACGCGTGGCTGTGCCGGGCGGGAGCGGCCCGGCGTTCGGTAATGCTCCCCCGCGGCGGCAGGGCAGGGCAGGCCGGGCCGGGCCGGGCCGGGCCGGACAGGGCTCCCCCCGGGCCATGAGTCCCTGCGGTGGGCCCAGTGTAACGGCCGTACAAACAGGACTTACGTAGCTGCTCTGCAGGCTTCGAAAAATCAGTGAAACCGTCCGAATTTCAGTCACGACGCTTTCGAGTGACAGATAGTTCTTCGTAGGCACTGAGATAAAAAGGCCCCAAAAAGGAAACCAGACGCATATCTAGCTTGGTTGTGTTTACATTTTGATGAAACTTAAAAGTTACTGTCAGGGTGTAACTCCAGTTTTACACCAGGTGGTTTCAGTGAAGACACAGCGGGTGACACTTGAAGGATTATGGTTTGGGGATTTTTTTAAGAGCAGGTGGCTTCTGGAAAGTTGCGCTCTGAACTTTAAAGTCCATCTGTATTGGGGATTCGGGGGGGCTTTTTCTTTTTCTTATTTCATAACTACAGGGAACAGTAAGCCACAAATTGCAATTTTGCTGTCAGCATGGGAATCTGAATTGTGCTTCTAACAGCTTTTCCTTCCCCAGGCTGCACGTTGCGCTAATACAGAGAACCAATTTGCATAACTTCTGTCAGTCTGAAGCACTGCCTGATCGCTTTCTGGTACAGAAGGTTAGTTTAAATGTTCTTTATATTTGTGTTCTGATTACTGTTCCGGATTGGATTGCTTTCATGTATGTGAAACGTTTTTATTCATTGTGTGACTACAGAGCATCTGGAAGTGAAATATACTGAAAGAAGTGTCAGCTTATTTGGAAAAGCGGTAGTTTTGTTTTCTTTTTCTTTAACATAAAAATCCAGAAGGTCTAACCTGGCCCAAAGTTTCACCATCCAGACTTGTAAGTGGCTCGAGAAGGAGCGTACACCACAATATGCCTTCACGGGTTTGCCCATATTTACACTAGTAGTGAATTCTGTCTTGTTGGGTCTTTCTGATCAGCCTTCTGGCTTTCCAGTAGATTTCAAAAGATAAATTTCTTTTAGTGAAATTTATTCTTTGATATGTCATTAACCATGAAGTAGCTTTGATGGTTATAATAATTCTGTGGAAGCAGGTTAAATTTGGGGATTGCAAAAGGTTTTCAAACAGTGCACAGCATAAATCTGTCTAATGGAAATTTATGGCTGTGAAAAAGCAGTGTTCCTTTACAGCACTGTAGAATTTGCTGATATTTAATTACCTTGGCTCTAGAAAAAGGATATCACGTAATGAAGACTGGTTGGAGGAAAAGCAGTATCAGGGTCCGTACTGCTTTATGTCATGCATTTAATTCTCAGCGGCAGCTGGAACACATCACAGGAGAAGACAGGATCTCAGCAGAGTTGTGTTGTCGGTCCAATCACCGCTGAAAAGGAAGGTAAACTATCAGAGAAAGGAAGGAGGATGCTTCTACCTCACGGTCAGTTGTATTTTTGCAGCTTACCTCATTAAGCTACTTCAGATCTGCAAAACATATGAAAAGCGATTGATTTCCACCAGTAATTCTGTAGTGTTCAAAGAAAAATAAATTACCCTTTTGAGCGAAATGCCACTGAATCGTCACTCCAGGCGGTCGGTGAGCGTTACTCTGCTCTCCCAGTTTTTGAGCACCGGGAGCTGCAGAACTTGGCTGGTGGGAGGCACCGGCGGTCCCCGCACTGCTGCAGGCTGCCGGCGGGACCGCTGCTGCCTTCGCACCCAATTGTTCCAGCAGCCGCGCACCGCCGGGCAGCGGCCCCGGCCCCGGGCGGGCGGGGCGGGGNCGGCAGAGCCGGCTTCTTCGAGGTGGGTGCGGGCGGCGGCGGGGGCCGGGGGCGGACGGGGCGAGCCCGGGCCGGGCTCCGCAGCATCCTGCCGCCGGGGCTGCCCGGGGTCCCCGTGGACTCCTATCTCTTCCCCCTCCATCTGCATTGAAGCTCCGGGGAGCCGGAGCCATCCGCTCCCGGGTCTGCCACGGCAAGTGACCGCCGTTGGAGCCGGGCGGAGGGAGCCGGGCGGAGGGACTGCCTCTAGCTCACCGCTCGCCGGGGTTTCCTCGGGGTGAGGGGGCAGAAGCGGCCCCCGCCCGCCCCGTCCTTCCCTTCCCCGGGGACGTTCCCCTCGCCGCTCCTCTTCCCCGCGTCTCCGGTGCTCCTCGGACGCGGCTCCGGGGGTGGGGTGGGGGGTGTCCCCGGGCTCCAGGCCGGCTCTCGGCGGTCCGTGGAGACGCCGGATCAATGGCTCTGGGCTTTCCGCGGATCCTCCCGAGGGCAGTGCCGTGGTCAGTCTGCCGCGGTGGGTCTGGCAGCGCATCCCAGCCGTGAGGAAAGAGCGAGAGCGAGGAATGTTCTCGGCACCTTCTGTCCCCAACTTCTTGGAAGACCCTGTCGCCGCCGCTGTGCACCTCACCCGGAGCCGTCCCGCTGAGCCTTCCGGCCCGCTGCGGCTCGGCTCGGCGGCACGGAGCCGGCGAGGGGGTTGGCGCCCTGGCCGAGAGGACGGCTCCCGGCCCGGCTGCCCTCGGCGGCGCAGCGGGCACCGTCCGGCGGGGAGGAGCGAGGGCGAGCGGTGCCCGCCGCCCCCGCCCTGGGCAGGCTCCACCGGCCCTTGCTAGCACGGGGCGTCCCGGTCTTGCGTGGGAAATGAAACGTCGCCGGACGGAGTTCGGTACCGTCAGCTCCTTGTGGGTACAGAAAGTGCAGAGTAACGTGCACCTGGCGAGCGTGAAGGGTAGTGTGTCTCATCAACTTATATAAACAGGCACACCGAGTCTTCGCTAGAATTAGTTGGACTGGCTAATACAAAAATTCTTAAGAGTGGCTTGTAGTACAAAAACAGGTCGGTACGAGCTAAATGTCAGCAATCCTGAATGTGTTCCTGCAGGCTTACACTGTACTTTCTCCAGCATGACTTGCCTAAAAATGAACGGCATTCCTCCCCCCATGCAAAACACAAAACAACTGTTGTTATATCATTAACAGAATCCTAAACAATCTGAAAAGCAGCTGCTCCTTTAGTTACTTACCATGACCTCAAAGTTCAGATTTTGCTTTTTAAAGCTATAAAAGTGTTCTGGACATCATGAACAATTCCGCAAAATAACTGCCTCTAGCTCTTGTGGGTGTGATGTAGGCACCTGCACCGTGTCTTTTCCTCTGCAGTGTTGACTTCCCTGTTTTTTTTTAGGAAAAACAACCAAGCTTTTTACTGCCTCCTGCATTTCTACCAGTGTCCCAAACTCTTATGAGATTCAAATGCAGGAGCAGGCACGTGTGTATTACCCTTCTGAATGTCTTTGGTCATTGTCTGGTGTGCAGCTTTGGTCTTCTGCCTTAGCTGTGCTGAACTTTTGAGTAGCACTTGTTACTAGAAGACCTCAAAAGCATGGACATCATTATTGTTACCTGATACTGCAGATGGGGAAGCACATGAAAGTGGAATGACCTGCTCCATCTTGCTAGGCAGAACAATAGCAGCAGATACAGGTCTTTTGAGTCCTAAATCAAGATCCTGTGTCTAAGCAACACTGATCCAAACTCAGAACGCCTCATGAATTTACATGTCAGCCTTGTATGTCTTAGTCCTTTTCTCTGTACAGCAGATAATGGGTGGAAACAGATTTGCCTAGCTCATCCATGTGTGTCTGAGCTGACTCAGGGTGTAGGATGTAGACAAAGACAGCTCAGGTAGAACTGGGCAGTGCTGTTGCATATCACTTTCTGCGCTGTTCTCCCCACTGATTTGCTTTCTGTTATAATTTCATTGAATTTGAATTCTGAATTGCATTTCCCCACCGCGCATTCAAAACTGAGCTATCGAAAGAGAGAAGGTGAGTGTCCAACCTCTCCCAATGCTTCCTGGGGGTGGGGGGAATCTCTGTTGGTGTTACAAACGTTAGCATTCCCTGTTTGAGGCACTGTATAATTCTGTACTTTTCCCTGTACATCTCCAAAACATTTACCCTTTATTGCTTTTCTGTGGTGCTTTCTTATAAAAATAACGAACCACTTTACAGTCACCAAACTGTCACGGTCTGAATTTTTTAGAATATGACTGTTGCAAGTTTAGCAGAGGTTTATTGGTGTGGAATATTTCTTCCCATTTTGTTGACTTTGTGCATTTTATCATGCTTAGTATACAATCAATTTCATAGATTCCTGAGTATGTAGGAAGGTCCTCTCCCTTATGCATGAATAAAATTACTCTTTGGTGAATGGACGTACAAAAAGATGGGCAAGAACATCAGACTGACTGTGAGTGCTGAGGCACTGGCCGTTAATTCCCTTCTTTTTCTTTATCAGAGTCTTTCTCAGGCAACTAAAGACAGAACCACTTTAAAAAATAGGCAATGTTGTATTAAAGTGACTATTAAGAAGCCAGTGAAAGGCAGATTCAGCTTTGGAAGGCAGATTCAGCTTTAACTCCCTATTTTGAATTGGCTGCGTTCAAACTTAGTACCAAGAATTACGAGCAGATGCCTAATTAAGCCAAAGTATGCTAGACCTAATGGACAGACAGCAAAAAACCCAGATTGGCTGAGTGATTTCCCTCTGCTTATGTCTGTTTTAGAACTGATAGGCAAAGTCAGGTCCCTGTACTCCTAGACCTACATCTCCATGTCTGCCTCCACAGTTCTTATTCTGTAATAATGCAAAAATAGGTCTTATTTACTTCAGGTATTGGTATGTTTCTAATTTCACCTCAGCTTTTTTATCACTTTTAGCTCAGGAGAAGCTTAGCAAGAGCAACTGCAGTTTAAAGAAATATGTGCATACATGAGAGTACTGCACCTGGTAATCTGAGGAGAGTCACCTCTGAAAATTTAGAGATTTATGATAGAGACTTGTATCTAGATAATTAATATTCTCTGGGAGTGCTCATTTCTCCAAATTTATTAGAGAACAACTCTTCTGACCTATTTTATATATGTTTCAGAGCTTATGATACAGTTTATCCTAAAAGTGCCTGCCTTTCTCGTTTCCATACAAAGGATGTCTATGTGACATGCTCAGATGTAAATGTTTGTAGTAGAGAGCTCTGAAGTTAGACTAATTAGTTCTACCCTTTCTTTCTACTTGACAGGTTTAGGTCTTCAAAAGCATTTCATATAAAGCAAATAGTATGGCGTTCTGACCTCCTAGAGGAAAGATACTTGAACTAATACACTCATACTGTAGAAAATTACTGTCGTAAGAGCCACAGTTCTACTTATGCTTCTTTAACTGGTTTAGATGGGAAGTGCCTTCTGTGAGCAGCGATAACCAAAAATGTTTTGGAGTCTTCACTCCCTGAGGATAGATTGAACTGACATATGCAGTACAGTCTAAAAGCAATAATGTACTGCCCCCCCTTGCTGGCATTTAAAGCTTCTCCCCCTTCTGACTGTGATGAAAACCCTCTGAATGCAAGGGGGGGATGACTGCTGCCTAGCTAGCATTGCTGAGATGGCACAGCTCCTGTTACAAAGGTTTCTCCCACTCAGAGCTATGCTGTCTAAAGCCTCATCGAGTAAGAGTACTGAGAGCAAGTGCCAAAAGCAGGACTGCAGAGGATTTTAAGATTCTGTACCCTCCAAGAGCTGCCGGAGCAAGACAGGGCCATGTATGAGATATTTGAACAGTCATTTAAAGGGACGCTGCTGAAAATTGCCCCGCTATTTGAAGACATCTCCTCTGTTTTCACAAGTAACACATAAGATTATTGTCACAGAAAGAGATGAGAAGATTTGAGAAAAAATAATAGACTTCTTTGAAGTGTATTTAAAAAAACCCAATGAATCTTGTGAGTGCACCTGCCAGTATAAGGGCTCCAATCTTCCTAGGGCTTCCTGCCCTGTCAAAAGGCAGCAGATCCATCCTTGATACCTCTAGGTAAAAAAAAGGAGAAAATCTCTCTCTCTTCAGTCTCTGCAGTTCCATGTCAAAAGCATACACTGGATGTACATTTTGACATCCATACACCACACACATGATCTATGAAGAGTAGTAATGGAACTATAGATACTGTAGTTCAACATTGCAAATCACAGTGCTGATGCAAAGAACTGGTTGTGATTTCACAAAGAATTTATAAACCTCTTCTACCTGAATGTTGTCATTGTAGAAAACAGTTGCCATAAACTAAAGCCCTGAGGCAGTGAATATTCTCTGTTGCACACGGAAAAGGCTACTCAGTGGTGTTGAAAAACCTGGATGTCTACTTAGTGTTGAGTCAAAGCTGGCTTAGGTTCTCAGATGGAGGCACTCCAGTCTGCTTCATAGTGACAGCGATACTCAGTGAATGATGTGACTCTTCAGTATGCCTGGGAAATTGGCAACGTGCATCTCTGTGTTAGCCAGTGTAAGTGAATACCCTCTGAGTCAGTATTAACTGGTGCAGGTCCCGTTCCCATCTTGTGTATGCTCCTGCAAGATGTCATGCTAGTAAAAGCTGGAAAGCTTTCATAGGCTTTCGAGACCCAGACTTCACTGTGAAGGCACAGATCTCTATCACCACTTCCATTTTGTGAAAAATAAACCAGTCTCCCACTCCAAGGGAATACACCTTCCTTTTCCTTCCTGACCATTCCTACATAGGCTTGTTTTATCCTCTGTCAGTATATAAATGGATTTGTCTTTCTGAAGGATGATCATTTGTAGCTCTACACCTGTTACCAGCCTCAGGTCCAGGTCTACAAAGTGACTTGGGGTTTGCCATGCCTTCAGGTTAGGCACCTGTCTCCAAAACTGGATATGACAATTTGATTAAGGTGTCCAAGTTTACTTCAACTCTACATCTTCACTGTGTGGTATCCCAAAAGGCATCCACTGCAGGGAAATGCTGAACAGAATGACAATGGAAGGGAGCAGTGCTTGAAGCAGCCCAGAGAAACAGGAATTCAGGATTTCTCTTTGGTAGGAGGCTGCCCTTTTCACTGGAATACATTTCTGTCCTCTCCTGCCTGTACTCTTTGGTCTCTTTTGAATCCTTTATTCCTTGCTTGGTAGCCCAAACCTTCTATGGGAGGAGTGCGGAATGGCAGAAGACAGTCTAAAGCAATTTTCCCACTTCCTGGCAGTGTGTCTAACCATTACATATAAAGCATGAAGAACAGGATCATCTCCTTTGTTAACAGTTTAGCTTCATTCAGAAATAATGTCCAGAGTGGTGGTAGATGCCCCATCTCTGGAAACATTCAAGGTCAGGTTGGACAGGGCTCTGAGCAACCTGATCTAGTTAAGACATCCCTGCTTATTGCAGGGGGGTTGGACTAGATGACCTTTAAAGGTCCCTTCCAACCCAAACTATCTTATGATTCTATAATCTAAATGCTGTGCATTGTGTTGACTTTGGGATAAAGATGCTTACTGGATCAAGGTCCTTGAGGATTGTCCTGGTTTGAGGTAAAACAGAACCAATTTTGTTCAGTAACTTCGCTTCTTAGCTGGGCCTCTTCTAACTACTGAAATTAACAGCATATTGTGCAGACAATGTTCACTTTCTCAGAGTGATAAGACCAATGTTTATAGTTAATGCCTAGGCATGGTATGCAGAGAGGCTCTTGCTTATACTTATTGCCATAACACCCAAGGCCAACCAACTTTGTTGTTTGCCCGGTTGGAAGGTCGGAAGCGAAAAAACATAGTGGGGTCCCACCTGCAGGGAGGAGCGGACAGGACAGATGACCCAAAACTGACCAACGGGGTATTCCATCCCATCTGCATCATGCTCAGTATAAAAGCTGATGGATCAAAGGGTCAGGCCCTCTTGGCTCTTCCTTCAATGGCCGACGTCTGAGGAGGACCCTGTTCGTCTGCCTGTGATCCCGATCCTGAATCCAGATCCGGAATCCAGTTCCCCTCCGTCACCGAGTCCAGCCTGGGACTGGCCCAGTGCCAGCCGGTGTCGTGATTGTCATCTCGGGAGCTTGATACGGTTTTGTATATATTTTTCATTATTTCTTTTTATTTTATTATTAATATTTCATTAAAGTAGTTTAGTTCTTTCTAAACTCATAAGTCTCTTTTTCCTCCTCTGCCCCTCTCTCTGAAGAGGGGTAGAGGGGAGCATCTGTCAGTCCGATCTGGGGTCCCCTAGGTCCCCAGTAGCCAATTTGGCCTAAACCACGACAAGGATTTAGATGCAAGCATGCCTACCTAACAAATCTGAAACAGGTGGAAGAAATAAAAACATACTACTTACTTAGTTGGACTACTTACAGAATAAGGTACAGCACTTCACAGGTAAGATGATGAAATTTTGCTTTGTGGTTAAACATTTGCCTTGGTTCTGCTTTGGGAAATCCTCGCACAGCTAAGCTATGGAACTCCCCGCCTCAGGACACTCTGCATGCAAAATGTTTACACAGTTTTAAAAGGCAATGCATAAACTAATTGAGGAAAAATCCATGAAAAGCTATTAAATACAAAGGCAGCCCTTCTGGTGCAGGAAAATAGTGGTCTCTGTGTCTGTCTCCTCTCTTAACCCCAGTCACTATATTCTTGCCCTGTTTTATTACTTTTTCTGAGTCACCTGCTGCAGGCTGCATCAGAACAAAAGATACCGTTCTAGATGGATCCATAGACTCATCCTCTGCAACAGTTTGCACATTCCTGTGCAAGGGGAATTTTGGACTGAAAGTCATTTGTAGCAGCAGAAGCAGCAGCACAAACATAGTTTTCAGTGTAAATACACTTACAGCAATTTCCCTTTGGCTTAATTCCATTGAGTTCAAGAAAGTTATTCTTGATACGCACTAGTGTGAGATCACACTAAGGCATGCTTACTTCCTTCAAGAACAACACAGTATACCAGAAAAGCCTAAGGAGACAGAGAAAATGACTAATTCCATAGGAAAAATAAAATGTTTAGAAAGATTCAGTTAGGACTGTGGCAACCACTGGATTTTTTTTTTAGTGTAAATTCAAGGAACCTGGCTTATGTAAGCATTCTAATAGTTCAGGGAAAATCCGTCCTGCATTACTCTTGGGCTGGCTGGTTCCTAGACTGTAAAATAAGCAATTTTTCTTTACTGAGTAATTTCAAAAGAAATCAATACAATATATGCTTATGTCAGTGCTCACAAAATCTCACTCAGCTACAGTTTACTGAATCTGCTGAGTACAAATGGCTGCAAATAAAACTTCCAGGATGCACAGACATGATAAGTGTGTCAATATTTCCATAATAGTTATCACATAATTTTTGAAGATCTGTTGATCCTTAAGCACGTGATATGGATTTAAACTGTGTGAATTTGATCAATTGTATTTTTGTAATCCTATTGCAGGAACACTGCATCTTAAAAATCTTTTTTAAACGCTGTTTGCTCAACTGTTTTTCTCCTATGAATAAACTTTTCCCCCTTTTATTTTCCCCTTTTATTTTCCCCTTTTATTTTCCCCTTTTATTTTCTCCTTTTATTTTCTGAATAAAAGTTTAACAGTTGAATGTACTTTTCCTCTGCTTATATCATATATTGATTATTCTTTGCCCTTGACCTGTTCTAAACAATAATAAACAAGAATTTTTCTGTTTTTAAAGACACTATTAATCTTTAGTCCTTATGCACTAGAACAAATTTGTCATCTAAACATTGAACATATATATTTGTAGTCACTTACAAAAGAGTTTTAACATAGCTATCTTGCACAAATCTGCCTATCGATTAAGTTCTACTCAAAGTTTTAGAGAAGGTGTAATTTAAAATGTCTTTAAAAATTCACCAAATAAGTGGACTGTAAGTCATACTGCACTAGTGCAGGCCAACAGTCAGTGTCCTATTGTGCTAAATGCTTTGAAAACACATAGAAATTAAAGTTCTCAGAGCCAAAAAATTTATGTTTAAAAGGGATCACACCCATCAGTAAGTGTTCCAAGAACAGATTGCTGGGTATTTATCAACTGTTGCCAACCAATACATTAACTGACTTGGTGCTGCGCCTGAAGACTGAAAACACTGTGTTCAGTGCTACGTGGGCTTATGTGATTGGCCATTATGTTCAGAAAAGATAACATTTCTTGCCTTGGATCAGACTTTTCTGTCCCTTATGCAGGGAACATCTAAACACTGGGGGATGTTCTGATACAGCTGAGAGACGTGATAATTAGAGAAAACAGTCACCTTGTTTTCACTCTGTCGTCGTACAACTTTCTATGGACTGGAGCAGAATCTAAAGCTGCGTTCTTGTGTCTGTCTTTCCGAAAAGGGGAAAAATGTTTGATATTTGCTTAGATCTTGAAAGTAACTGAAAGTAGCTGAAATGTTTGAAGTTCAAGAATGGATGTCCAAAAAAAAAAGGTAGGAACATTGAATAATTTAGGTTGCAAGGGACTTCTGGAAGTCATGTAGTCTAACTCCTGCTCAAAGCAGATACAACTAGATCAAATAACTTTGGGTCTTGTCCAGTCCATTTTTAAATACCTCCAAGGACAGAGATTCCACATCCTCTCTAGGCAACTTCTTCCAATGTTTCGCCAAGCTAATGATGAAAAAAATTTCCTTGTATCTGGTTGGATTTTCCCAGATTGCAACTGGTGTCCATTGCCTCTCACCATTATCACTGTGCACCTTCAAGAAGAGTCTGGATCCATCATCTCTATAGGTTCACTTTAGGTATTTGAAGAAATGGGCAGTACAGGCGGGTATGTCAGTTTGGCCTTTCAAAGAGATGTACTGGAATAGAACCAAGTAACAGTATAGAAGATTTTGAATGATTTGTTTGTTTGTCTTCTACACTGATTCCAAAGGTTCACAGAAATACCTAAATTTCTGTACATGAAAACCACACAGCAAAAGAAAATGCTCTGTAATTTTCAGTCTGACCTTGTGCGTAATGAGAATAACCCAATTAAAAGAGCATAGGTGGCAGAAAGATACCCAAACCACTCTCTGACTGGCCTGGAGAAGATTCCTCTAATACAGCCACTGAAGGCCATAGACTAAAACTGCCCCTGGGGGATACTGATCCGAAATGTATATGCTGGGAGTAGGTATGGAATGGGAAGGGGACTGCTAAAACTGTGGGCGCTGTTGCAGTTTCTAGGGCAGCCCAATGGTATTCATTGACACATAAGCTTTGAGATACATGAAAGTTTTCAATAATCCCTGTAGCAACTCATATCAGAAGGGACAAAAAGTGGTTTACAGCCTTCACAGTACTTGTTCCGTGGATTGCAAGGGTCAGAATGTTGTATTTCAAGAATAGCCCTCTGGGAAGGGAATCCACTTCATTTGCTTTGCCATGGAGATGTCCCACAAACAGAGACATTAAAACTTGAAATTTGTGTTATTTCAAATATAAAAAAATCAAGGGGAAAACTTATAATATCCAAATAACCTGTCACACATTCGTTACGGATCACAAAGAAGGAAAAGTGCTTATATCCCTTGATGTCCACTTAGAGCTTACAATGCACAGGTAGAAAATACCCCTGCATTAGTATCCTTTGTGGAGATCAGATCTGATACTTCTGGCTGGAGCTGAAGTTCTCCATTGCTGCACTGATAGAGAAAGAACAACTTGGGACAAGTGAAACAAGGAAATAAGATACTCTAACCAAGTGATCTCTTCAAAGCAACCCTGTTAGAAAGACACTGGACTGTGACTCCTATTTTTAGTAAGGAATCATATTTAAAGTCGAATGTTAATCTATCCTCTTCGCCAGTTAATACCAAACATAATTAATGCTAGATGTTTATTTAAAAAAATAAATCAACAAATGCTTTTGGTACTAGGTAATGATAGTCCCATTCATTTAGTGTGACAGATAAGCTTTGGACTTTCACTCATAGCTACACCACAAAGTTCCATTACAGTGTTTGATGAGAACAAATTAAATTAAAACACCATCGCTGTATTTTAGGTCTTTCTAGCCTGCTGCAACTGTGCTTTGAAATGTCTGGGGACTTTTCTGCTTGGCTGTTGATTAAAATCGTAACCTTTTCCCAAAGTGCCATTTGGTCACAGGAATAAACTGCTCTTTTCTTTTCAGAGCTGTAGCTAAACCGCTGCTTGGATATATAAAATGCTAATATATAGTTACTAATACAGGTGATCTGACAAGCAAGAGTAACACTGAATATTCCTGTAACAACCTCTTAAGGATTTGTGAAGTCCAGATCTTTAGCTGCATTTGTTCATTATGTCCACTGATGTTTTCCAGTCTCTTTACAATTAAAATATACAATTAAAAATATTCTGGGAACAATACACATTAATCTTCAGGCTGTATGTACTCAGAATATTTGCTTACATGCATATATGTGCACATTTATTTTTTTTTCTCAAACTGTCTTTCTAGTTTTACAAATCATAAAAATTCTGTTCCTTAGTGATTTCTGTGAAACTACTCTATCCCTTATTTGTTCCTCTTGGTCTAGCATAAGAAAATACCCCAGATCAATATGTTTTGATCAATAAGTTAGCTACTTCTGCTTCTGAATATATCCAGGAAGACAATTTATTTGGCAAGAATACTTTTTTTTTGCAACTTGAGTGGTTTGAGAACCTGGCTATGATTAAAGCTGTCTCTTGAGCACATCAGGAGTATTTTTAACACAGTCCACAGATCAGAGAAAAATGGTATCTCACTCTGAATAATGAGTGTGAATTTGGGAATCAACTAAGAGTTTAGGTATTATTAGGCAATAACTAGTAATTATCATTTTGTGTCCTATCAGGTGGAAATCCTTGACTGGAAGACAAAGAAACAGCTATGCTTCCTAGATAAGGTAAACCAAAAATCTGTTTAAAATGCTAGGTTACTATTTAAAAATTACTAACTTTTCTTAAGTAAACAGTGTTTATGAAGGGTATTTAGTCTCCTGATAGCCTTCCTTTGGCCGCTGAAGAGGCAATGATTATTCGCACTTTATACTGACTACAGAGTACTTCAACCCTTTTCCAAAAGGAGCTTTTTAGTACTTCTACTACAGTAGTACAGAAGTACTACAACTTCAGCTGCTTCACGAAGATGGTGCCAGTTGTGTCTTACTTGCTCATAAGCCATCAAACTGTCAACGCTGTTGTAGTAACTCTTGATCACTGCTAGAGAAGCTGCCTCTGAAACTGGTGTCACAAATTGTCCTCCCATTTTCCTGTAAGACGTACTTTGAAACACTCATACCAATCCTAGCCATCTGTGAGAAAGTTATACCATTACATTGTTTAAGTCACGTTTCTACTTGAATAATCTTACACCCAGTAGTTGTCTTTCAAAATACGCATCTTACGTATGCAATATTTTTTGTTCCCTAGGTGGAACCAAATGCCACAATTAGGGAGATCAGATTGATGTTCCATAAATTATGTGAGTATAACATTTGGAGCAGTTCACATCACATCAGAATATCCACTATATAAACAGAAGAAACTTAGATAATTTGAAACATGTGATGTACATACATAATGCTAAGTAACCTGCACATGAATGCGATCATAGTGAGATTTCAGCCAGCCTATAGCAGGGGGGTTGGAACTCGATGATCTTCAAGGTCCTTTCCAACCTAAACTATTCTATGATTCTATGATTCTATGATTTCTTTATGCTATCTTGATACACCTTTGTATTTTTTCTGCTGCATAATTTCTCACAAATATCCATGTTGATTAAATATTCCTAGAAGTCTTTAACTAAATCTTACCTTGTTGTGTTGCATTCATTATAATTGTGGATGATTTAAACCAAACATGGTATATCACACAATTCTGTATGGTCTTACAGATCCTCGGTGGTATCCAGCAAGGCAGTCGATAAAACTTGATCCAAGTAAGTGCTGGTGAGGACTAGAGTAACGAAGCTTTGAGCAGGGGCCTGGCATAAAAGATGTTCTTGCATGGGCATTAGCTCTTAAGAATGAGTTTCCAGCTATGTTAATTAGCACTATGAAGGCTGAAGAGAATCCAGAACAAATTTAATTCTTTGAAAGTATTGAACAGAGTTCCACCCATGTGCTTGGTGCTTGGTAATTAACTCGGGAGTCTGCACATTGTTCCAAAGCACTTTTTATCTACTGAGCACTTTTGCTTTGAAGACAGGCAGCACAGAATCTAGATACTAATTTCCCTTAGCTGCAGTGAAATGATCTCCACAGTGATGCTCAGCTCAGAGTACTAAAAAGGGCAATGAGTTAGAGCTATCAATTCACATAATCCTCTGCTCTCAGGCAGGTATTACAGTTCTTTTGAGGTAAGCTAATGCAAACCACATTGCCATGGATGTAGGATTTGCTGACAAAGCTGATGCCAGCTGGCCAACTTCATTAATGCAGTTGTAGGTATTGCTACTAGAAGCCTCTTAGTACATGGCCTGGATGCACAAAAGAAAGTCTAATTGCCAAACTGTGTTAATTCATCTTAGCATTTTCTTCTCAGCACTTTCTTCTTTTGCTTCCATTAAGCATAATTTTATTTAAACAGTCCCTTAAAAGTATGCTGGTGCAGATTAGTTCATTGTGTAGGATCTGTCCATGGAAAACAGCTGTATGAGTATCTTATTTCCTTCTTCAAAGATCTACCTTGTCAGATTCCTCCATGGACTTATGTTGTGAGACTTGCCATGAGAAAATGCTGGCCTTCTGAAGATTCCCCCAAATCTAGGCATTAAAAACTTGAGTACTAGCTCAAGTCCTGTGGAATCACCTCCTAGCTGGTTGGTTGGGAAAAAAGGAGGCAGTGAAAACCTTTGTAAGAGAGCCTTCCAGTCTTAGCTTATCCTAGCTTCTGTTTGTCTGACGAAGAGCTATGAGAAGAGAGGAAGAGAGGAGAGAGATGGAGGTGCAGCTGACTAGGAGGTCAGTGAACTACGTTAAAGGGCAGTGACCTATCAGCAAATTCTGCTGTAGCAGCAATGAAGCAAGTCTACTAGAAGAGGCAGGCACATAGGATTGAGAATTCTCCTAACTGCCTTGGTGTGAATAGAGGATTCAGGCTTATATGTGATTACAGGGATAAATCAAAATTAAGTATCACAGAATCACAGAGTAACAGTATCTGTGATACTTAATTTTAAAGTATAAACATTCTTAGTTTGTTAATTGAAGTTCCAATAAACCCATGTCATGTCAAAGAATCTCACAGGTTGGTTAAAGCACAATATAAAGCTAGGATGCTACCAAAGTTGACTTGAATTTCACTAAGATGTAATTACTTCTTTCCTTCTCAGAAGGAAAGTCCCTGAGGGATGAGGAAATCCTGCAGCACCTCCCTGTTGGCACAACTGCTACCTTATACTTTAAAGATTTAGGGCCACAGATAGGATGGACTACGGTGAGCTATGCTTCAAGTCTGAGCCATTTTAATGGCTATTTTTCCATAATTAATCCTTACATCATTTTTTGTCTCTCTCCAATATTTCTGCATGATGCCTGCTCTGATAGTGGATGCAGGCAATGAATCCTCATTGCTTCAGTTCATTTAATCAGGGAAAGCAGTAACAGGATATTCTGAATGCCTAGTTCCCTGGGAGAGCGGCAGTGGAAAACTTGCTGCAGGTTAGGTTGGCTCTACTGAACTAAGGTGCAGGTTTTCAAATGGATTTCAACGTCTACTACAAAATCACTAGGAACTAGGTGTCCAAATGTTTTTGGGGCTCTGCTTCACAGGGCTTGTGTAACTCTCCTGACAAAGATCAGCATTACACTCCTATGAGTTTGTCCTGCAAAGAGGCATGTGAGCAACTTCACATGTCAGTAACTGAAGTGACTTTAGCAGGAAAATGCATGAAAGTAAGATCAGTTAGCTGTCTGCATGTGGCTGCGTCCCAGGATGCTAGTGGCAGGCTAATGACAGCTGATAATCTCTGCAATATTAGTAGCTATCCACAAAGACCTCACATATTTACTGTCTTAGCTCAAATGCAAAGTCTGTCACAACTCACTCAGCAGGCAACACAGCACTGCTGTTTATGCAATGAGGTGACCAGTGACCCTTCCAGTTCTTCAGAAGGTCCATGATGTACATATTATACTAATTCTAATGAAAGAGCACAGCATTAAGGGAAAAATACCCCATAATTTAAAGGCACATTTACCATTTCTTAGCTATGAGACATCAATAAAATCTTGAGTTAATGACAAATAGCAAAGACAACATTCATAGGAGATGAGATAAAATAAAAAAAGGTCAAATGGTCTGCAAGACTGAATCTTCACATCATTACTTTGGATGCAATGCTGATAAATCAAGCAGCTATTACACAATCCAAAAACCAGTAAGACAGGCAAAAACTTCTAATTGCAATGTAGACTTCAAGACACACATGCATTAATATATACCAAAATATCACAGTGCAGAGTAACACCAGACTTCTGCCATTCCATAATCTTTCCTTTATATTCCGCTCTCCCTGCCCTTCAAGCTACTTCATTCAAATGTAAGCCAAGAAATGCATCAATTCTATCAAATAAAAAAGACAAACTTCTTATCTACAATCAAATTTGATCTTCACCAGAGAACGTTCTGGTTGTTACAATAACACAACTTTTCTGAGTATCAAAATAACTCTAAACACATTAGAAAACAGTGGTTGGTTGTCATGGTGGTTTTTTTCTTTTAGTGTTTTTTTTTTTGACAGAATTACAATCAATTTCCCTTCTTTCTCCGTCAGTGAGGGAGGAGCCTACCTTCCTCACTTATAGAAGTGTGGAAAATTCAACTGTTAATGTTTGGTCCAAAGTTAACTTCAATTTAAAGCAATGTTCCTAAGAAATACGCACCTATCTGAAATGAAATCAAGTTAAATAATAGCTTCATTCATTTCTTCTCATTTTTAAATTATTTTTTTTTCTTTGTGTTCAAATTAAAGATTGTTTGAATATAGAATATAGTCACCTGTGAACACTTACAAACTGTTTTTCCAGTTTAAACAAAATTCATTCATTATAAACAAAGCTCCTCTTTTTCAAGATAAATTCTTCACCAAATTTCATTTTAACCCAAAATAAAGCAACAGTCCTTGAGGGCAAGAGGAGGGTGAGAGCTGCATAAATGTAACATGCATGCATATTTATCATGTTTATGATCTCTGGGCTGCCATTCTTATCTTTTCATACCCATACTGTGTCAGCTGCACTGGTAATGGCTGTTTGTATGCAACTGAGGCAAATGCATTGCAAAACGTTTACGTGCATGTCTACCAGTTTCACAGCCCAAGCTCAAACCTGCTATTCCCTCCCTGACTCTCTAAATGCCATCCTGGGTCAGGGGAGGTGTTTATCCCACTGCGTTAGTTATCACAAAGAAACCAAAGCAAAACCATAATATAATTCAGCTGTCTAATTATTTTCTCTCTTTTTGCAGGTATTTTTGATAGAATATACAGGTCCATTGTTCATCTATTTTCTGTTTTATTTCCGCATGCCTTTTGTCTATGGACTGGATGAGAGGTTTACATCAAGCCCGCATCCAGTAGTTAAGTAAGTCCGTTTGCAGGCTTGAGCAGTATTTCTTGTTAGCATCGTAGTCTTATTCCAAATGTCTTGCCACACTTGTTTTTTTAAGCACTCTTAAATGCTTTTGTCTTGCTGTTTCTAGCTTGGCATGTATCTGCCATTCTTTCCACTACATCAAAAGGTTGATTGAAACAGTATTTGTTCATCGGTTCTCCCATGGGACTATGCCACTGAGGAATATTGTGAAGGTAAATTGTGTCAGAATCTATCCATAGCCCCCCTTACAAATCCAACCTAGCCAACCTATGCTCTGCCCCTGCAGCACAGAATTTTTGATGTGGCTTTTGTAGTAATGCACAGCAAATCTCACCCATAAAGCTGTAGTTCTTTCAAAAGATTTCTTAATGTCGCTATTGTATAACCCACATGTTGCCATGCTGTTATTCATGTTATAGTAGTCTCATTGCTGGTTTAGAATTTTAAACCTTCAGCATACCCTTCCTTTTCATTCAGCTCTGGGTGTCAAGGTTTTAGTGACAATGTTAACTTCTAAGGTAGCACAGGCAGGCACCATGTTGGGAGGGTTACTTTTAAAAAAAAATAAACATACTTTTTGTAACAGTCATTTTACATCTTCTTTGCCCCTTACACTCTCTTTGCTGTTAAGCAACTGTTAATTTACCTTTGCTCTAGTGCAAAGCAGCTTGGTTGTTCTGCATTTTCTTCTCCTGCAGGAGCACTCCCTAATGTTACCTGCTGTGGCACAGGGCAGCTGCTGAGATGCAGAAGCCCTGTTTCCTAGATGTCTGCGAAGCAGTACAGTGGACTGTATGGATACGCATGGGCTGTAGTTATTTTACAAATGTTTGCAGTAGAATGCACACTAGTGTTCAAAAATGCACTTTATACTCAGGAAGACCGGAGATTATCATCTACAACTGGAAAAACATATAGTATAGTATCAGCATTTGGATATTTACCATTCCATATGTAGACAGGCCCTTGAAATTTGCATTATGGCAGTGATACTCCCAGCAGCTGAAGCTCTACCTTGCGGCTAACTCCTTACAGCTGTGCAACGGCTCTGGTAGTTCTGGCAATAGCTTCATGCTTTCTAAATGGAAGGCGGGTCTGTAGTAGACCAGCGGCCCTCAGAAAGAATCCTCCCTAGCAATTTACTGTTTTCTGCAGCGGAAGAGTGCAGGGATTGTTAAAAGGCTAGCAGATCTCTTAAAAGTCTTGACACAGTAATAGCTAATGCATGCTAAACAGCAGATAAATAAGCAACTTTACCTTGAAAAAGAATCTGTACAGTGTGATAAATCTTCATTTTCTCACTGCCATCTCTGACAACTACTCGTTCCTTTCAGACCATACAAACTGTTGCTAAAGTTGACATTTGTACCAGTCATTCTGATCACTTCTACTTTTCCACCTTCTCAGGTCGGTGGTACTTGCTTTCATCTGTAAAGTTGCTCGCTGTTCCTCTTCTACCTGCTTAGCAGTGCTTGGGTTTGATTTGCTTTTATAATTTCATTGACTTTGGTGGTGTTACTCCAAAATTGTGCCAGTGAGAAAAATATCACACCCTCTTCCCTTTTTTCTCTCACATACAGATGGTAGACAAAGCTTCTTACTTTAAGTATTTGATCACATAGCAGATATAGATAGCTTATTTCCTAAGCGCAATGGAAAGCTACCTTTAGCAAGAGGCACTTTAGTCTCAATAAGCAGAGATCTGAGACAGGAACTGATGAGATTTGTGATTCTCATCCTTTGTTTACCAAGTGGAAATAGGAATAAATGATGCCGTAAAATGCAGCAGGCATTCACCAAAAGCAGTTCATGCTATACACTAACATAGTATAATTCTTTCTAAGATACGTGATTTTTCTAGGCAATGGAAAGGCAGAATACCTGATTTATCTGGACTTATTAAACAACTGGACTTATTAGGATGCATAAAATAGGGATTAATACAAAAATTTTGTGAATATAAAGGAACTAACTAAAGCAAAGACGATTGTGGTTGTGCCAGAAAAGGATCTGTCAGACCTTTAATAATAGGGAGGTACCAGTGGAATTCCTCAAAGATTAGTCTTATGACTGGTCTTACTGAACATTGTCATGGGTAAAAAGAAGGGATATTGTCAGTTTCTATAAAAACATCTGAAGGAAAGAAAATACTAGACCTAAAGAAATGCCATTTAAACCAAAAGACAATATAATGAGACAAACAGAAGGGTACATGCTGGTCATAAATAAACATAGGCAGGGAATTAAGAAATAGTTTTGATCATCATAGGGATCATCAATTGGAGTAGAGAAGACTAAAATCCTAACCATAACTTGTAGCCTTAGGAATAATTTATTTATGCGATCCCTGCAATACCTGAACTTGACCCACAAATCTCTTTTTATGAAATTGTTGTAAAGCTTTATTATTCACCTGGAATAGGAAATATTCACAGAAACAATTTCCTTCTTTCAAGTGAGTTTATGAAGTCTGCATGTACTCTGCTGTTCCTATCTGAGCCACACTGGAGGTGTATGAGCAATAAGGCTTCTAGTGGCAGCTGGACATTTGTAGTGTTACTGCTAAGGACCTTAGCGGTGGCAGGCTCCATTCATCTTAAAGATCTTTTTCTTATAACTGAGCAATACTCTTGCAATAAATCATGTTCTTTGGATGAATAGTACTTGTTCAGTTTAATTACAGCATGTATTGTTGGGAGCTGAGCCATGATAATTTATTTATTTAATTTTACTTTACTGAAATCTATTGCCATATGATCCATCCTGTGCCAAGCCCGAAGTTAGGGAAAGGTTTTTCATAAGATGCCATTCCAAGATTACAAGAAACTGTTTCCACCGAAGTTTGTACAGCAGTTAGTAAATTGTAGGTGATGGTGGAAGAAGCTAGTGTTAGGGAGGAAGCAGTAGTTTATGGATAGGACACAAACTAGATTGTTCCTCACTGGAGTCATTCTTCTGCCTCTGCTGCTTTTCCTGGGGAAAAGAGAAGTTGTCACAGGGAAGTTACTTAATCTCTCCATTCTTTTGTCCCATCTGATCTGTAATTATTGGTTAATAATTTGCTCTTTCTCATCAATTATCTATTAATATATAATCTTAGAGCAAGGACATATTATGTGCTTGTATTACAGCATACCCAAAAGGGTGCCCATTCTGTCTGAGGTCTCTGGGCACTTCAATGGTTCAATTAACTTGGTTCAATTAACTTGGAAAAGAAAGCGGAAATGCAACAGAATGTTTGATACAACTGTTTGCAGCAGATGGAGGGGCTTACGTCTCACCAGCATTTTCAGAAAAACGCACCATCAGACACTGCAGTCAGCTAGTGTGGGTTGCAGACGCTGAGGTAATCACTTTTCGAGGTATTATTGCTAGAAATGCAGTTCTGGCTGCAAAATTCAAAGCCAAAAAAAAAAGTTAAACCAGTCAGGACAGGAGAGAATGCAGGCTTGGATAAGAATTTTGGCTGTGTGAGCAGGAAAGCAAAGCTGTAAAGGAGAAAGCAGAAAGACCCAGAAATGTCTAAGGTATATGAACCTATTGGAAGGCCAAGAAAAAAGGATCACCAGAAAGAGTAAGGGGATCAATGTTTTACTCAAGAGTGAAAATAGGAGGGAAGATAAGGGGAAGGAAAAGAACAGGAGAAGAGGTGAAAGGAAGATAAAGAGCTTGGTTTTAGTCTTGCTGAAGTCCAGGTGATAACAAAACATGCCTTAAGACATTAAAAACTGAGGCACCGGGTTTGATAAAGGGAGAAATCTCAACTGATGAGAGGCAAATTCATTAGTTGTCGACAAGGGTTAAAGTCTATCTGCAAGAGAGTGGCACCTAGAGGTGACAGCATAGAGGAAGAAGAGGAATGGGCCAAGAAAGGGCCTCCCTCCTACCTACAGATATATAAGGAGGCAGAAGATAACCTATCACCAAGGTACTGAAGCAGCAATGAGTGACAGAAGAAAAACCACAAGAGGCAGGACCAGGACAACTGAATAAGAGGTAGAGATTGTTATTGTAAGTAGTTTTTTTCGTGGATGAAGCCTGTGAACAAGCTCTGATATTGGTCAGAAATGAGTCAATACAGCCAGTAGTGACAGCTATGTTATCAGAGTTTAGAGAATGGAAGCTGGATCACAAAAAGTCAAGGACAGCAGCAAAAGGGCCAAACTAAAGATATCACAGTGAAAGGACAGACGAAAGTGTCAGGCATGATGACTTCAGGTAGGAAAATATAAAGCATGGGAAAGAAAGAAAACTGATGGGGTCAAGGAGAAGAGGAAAGGCAAGAGATTGGGCAATACAAAGTAATAAACAGGGAAGAGAGCACAGTGCCTAAATCTGGTTTTACAAAGTCTCAGGGATTAGCAAAACAAGTCTCTCTTTAACATACAGTCTGTATGGCACTTCATATTTAGCCAAATGGCTTGCCAGACAAGATAAATTTGTTTTCAATAGTACGATCATACTTTCTAAAACTATTTATAAACTTAACAGCTCCAAGATATTTGAGATGAAATCTTACTCTATGAGCTCCACTTCCTTCCTGTTATTTCCTGTTGTCTGCTCCCACCTTACCACACTTAGTATTGTCATTTGTTGTTGATCAGCAACTTGAAGGATCAGCCCAATTCATTGTTATCAGCGGTCCTTGCAGCGAATACTGGCCTAGAGAATTGTACTGAAACAAAGAAAAATTCCCTGTTTTTCAGAACTGCTTGTATTACTGGGGATTTGCAGCTTGGCTTGCTTATTACATCAATCATCCTCTTTACACTCCTCCTTGTAAGTAGCAAAAGAACCCTCAATATGATTTAAGTACTTATGTGTTTGTATAATAGTACTAATCACATGTAAACTTTTTTTTTTTAATATAGCTTATGGGAAAAAACAGATAAATTTTGCTGTCATCATGTTTCTGGTAGGTTTGTTGCTCTTTTTATAAAATGCTAAAACTTGTTGCTTTATTTCTTATGTTGTATACATGGAGGATTAACTAGGATAAGCAGATACCTGAACACTTGGCACATACTACTAAAGCTGACCACTTGCATGCAGAACAGATAAAACTGTCAGTTCTTAATGTGATCTTGCACACAAGGGAAGATCTTGATTCAGTATCCATTCTGAGAATGTGGTATTTATCTGCTGGGATGATCTCTCATAATCTTCAAAAGAATTCTGGAACTACCACTGTTTAAAAGCCAGTGAGTCTTTTTTTGTGAACTGTTTATTGAGTGTTAAGAATCACAACAGAGAAGTGGCCAACTAAGAAAGTATATTGTTGGTAATTTCCAGGGATAGAGGTTCATTTTGCTGGGCTTCAGAAATTTTTTACAGCTTTCCTTATGAGGCAAAATTCTTAAGTCACTGTCTCTTCATTCTCACAGTTCCTACGAACGTTTCATACATGCAGAAGCAATGTTAGTGTAGCCAACAAAGATGTACCCGTTTTTCCTATGTATGTGTAACTTGTTTAGAACATCAGCTGTTCACTTCTCAAAGCAGCTTCCCAGTATGAAAAATTCTGTGAGTTCATAATCTATTCCCATTTTGTAGAAAGACTACAGAAGTGAAAGCACAGAGCTGGGAATAAAACTCAGGAGCTCTGACCACCAGTCATTTGCTTTAATAGCTATGATTTGCAGACACTGGAGGCTGTCCATAATCATATAAATGGGTCATTCCAATACACTTTCTGCATAATTGATTGGGGAAGCATTATTTAAAACCAATGGAGGAAGCTGGGTCAATTATATTTCCTGATTCATATCAATTATACTCTAGAGAAGAAAACTTACTTAGAGTCCAACCCGTATCTTCCTTGAAATTTCAATAACTTTTGAGAAACCAAAACTATCCAAATCATTTTTTGTGTGTGTTTTTAAAGACATAAGAATAACCAAAAGATAAAGCAAGTATCTCCTGGGTTTACTTTTATCTCCTTTGGTTTATTGCCTTTAGATCTCATGGGGATTTTAAGTAGTAAATTTGATCTTTTGGACACTGATTCCACATTTGCTTGCAAATATCATAAATATATAACACAGTATAGTATGGACTCATGTTTGAACAAAGACATTCCATCCTCCTGTCAGACAGCAATCTTGGTTAAGGATATTTATTACATTTATAATAGATTTTTTTTAAAGTAGCCAAGAAGCTAACAAAAGGAAGAGGAGTAAATAGAAGGGAAGCGCATTTTTAACTCTGTCATGATTTTTCTTGCAGCTGTGTGAAGCTGGAAATTTTTCCATTCATGTTGCACTCAGTGACCTCCGGAGAAATGGTAAAAATTGCATTATCGCTTTTCACTTTGTGCAGCCATTCAGTACTTCTACAGTTCCTCTACCTCACGAAAGATCTGATCCTGGAGGGCGTTGATACCCGCCAGCTGGCTGCTGTGGGAGCACAGGTTGCTCAGCACTTTAAAGATTGGATTCTAGGGGAGATCAGACAGTGCAAGGAATCCAACACCAGACTGTGACTGTTAAACAGCACTTCTTATCTTACTGTAATTTTTATTGGTTGGGGCTAGGTTGTGTTGGGGGGAGCAGTTATATTAGTTACACTGGTAATGCAAAAGGAAACAGTCCTAGTATAAACTATGCTTTGGTGAGCAAGGGAAAGTAATTTCACTGGCTTCTACAGGGGGCACAAGGTCTCTGCACAGGCCAGGGTTCCTTGGGCATGAGCCAAACATCTTACAGCTATCAACTATGACTGCTTAAAATCCCATTCTGTGACAGTCTGAGAACACCTTTAAGTTTTAAATCTAAAACTTGAGGTACCTCTTCTTACAGGAGTGACTGTGACCAAAAGCATATGTAGATGACTTTCTAATGCCCAGAACATTTCCTCACAGTTATCCTATTCCTTCTTGTGGGTCCAAAGAACACCCTGTTTTCCCATATCCTGCCTGTCCCTCTGACAGTGGTGAGACACAGGAGTAGGGAGATTTGCGTTGTCTTTGTAGGAAACAATATATTTAGGAGTGTGAATATTTTGTGATTTGTTTTCTAATCTATAGGATCCAAAACCCGTAAGATCCCATATCCAACAAAGAATCCTTTCACATGGCTGTTTTACTTTGTATCTTGCCCTAACTATACATATGAGGTATGTATTTTCAAACAAGATGTTTGGATTTTAGTTTTGCTGAATATATTTTCATTTCTTTTGGAATGTTAAACATAGAATAAGCCTCTGAAACAGTTCAGCTCAATACATTTCCCCTCCTCCCCTAAACCCCATGAAATCAGATTGCAAACAGGAACTTGTCTGTTATTCCTCTCCTCCCTTGAGGCAGTACCTACAGGGCTAAACTTAAACAGACAGCCTGGACCCCAGGCCTATGCTTCTGTGTGGCTGCTGGACAGGACAGATACACTTTAAAGCAGTGCAAATTTTGCAGACAGAAATAGGGAGATTGCCACTGAATGTGTATTGCAATGAGGGGATGGGAGCATCTGGTGGATTTATAATATAGAGAGCCCAAGAATATCACAGTACGCAGGAAGATAGTGGACAGACAAATAGAAGATATTGTGGTAGAGAAAACGGGGAAATAGATGAATAGAAGATATTGTGGTAGATGAAAAAGGAAACCGGCCCAGGTCGTCTTCCCCATTTTCTTAAGTTATACAGTTGCTTGTGTTGCTGGTGACTGCTTTAGAAGCTTGAATCAGTTTATTGCTTCATATTCCTTAATCAGGAGTCAAGCTCCTGACTCAGTTCAAAAGCAGTTAAAACCAGTGCAACTCAGTGTAAAATTCACCCTTGACACAACTTCAGTGCAGATTAACAGATGTTAATGAGAACAACATTTGGCCTCAGACTATGGAAAGTTACCATTCCTAGCACTGATGGAGGCATGGCAAATACAAATTAAGCAGAGAAATAGAAAGGACACTGTGTTGTAATGCTTAAAATTTTATCATGATAATAGCTATGGAAGCAAACATGAAGGTTTCGTTTGTGATAATAAGGCACTGTTCACGTTTTTGGTTAAAGGTTATTAACACTAGAAATTGATCTGGCTGACCGTGGCTTTTTTATTTACCTATACTAGGACAAGGTTGTTTTTGATCAATAAAGACATAAATGCAAATGCTGTCACCAGAAATATTTTAAATTTCCTTGGCCAAAACAGGTGGGGACCTGGATCAGTTTCACTATCATGACTCAGTGTGTTCCAGGTGAGTAATGTTTTGGTACTTCACCCTGAAGTGAAGTCAGCAACAAGAGTGTGTTTTTAATCTGATAATGAAAAGTATCTTTTTCTCCCTTCCTTCCAGTGGGGCTGTTCACCTTGCTTTGCTTCATTCAGATGACAATCTGGGCAAAGGATAAACACTGCACCTACCTACGAGAATTCAAGGATTATCCAAGTCTTCGAATGCCAATTATTCCCTTCTTGTTGTAAGAAAAAAGGTTTGATTTGAATATTGCACAGAACTTCAAGAAGAAAAAGCTCATGAACCTCCTGCCAAATAAGTGAATTAATTTAAAGGATTTTGGTGCATGTTGAATCTCTACTGCTGAAGGAAATTGTACGCACTTGAAAGCTACACTTCCTTACATTTCAAGAATTCTCAGCTCAGAAGCACCTTCAAAAAATTAAGGCTTCATTGCACAGCTGGTAGTGAAAAGCCCCTACAGTTCACTGTAACCTGATTGACTTAGATTTTCCTGTACTAGTCTATTTAGATTGATGGATCAGAGATACTGAGAAGTCTGTGCTGAAAAGCAGCTCCAAATTTAGCAATGGCATTCTGCAAGACGTAAGTACATTGGAACGAGGACATACCAGCTAACTACTAGAGAGCTCAGCTCAGCCAGCGCGGCCAGCTGGCCTGAAGACAGTTGCATGATCCGCTGCCTTTGACTTGAAAAAGAGAGTGTGCTGCCTGGAGGCAGGTGCTTTGTAACAAATAACATTACCAAAGAATATGAATGGTTCCTGGAATAAAGAAATAGGCAATAACTCAAATACGTGATTTGGGTCTAACCCCTAATTTGCCAAATGAATCTGAAATAAGAAGTATTTGTAGTATTTGTGGATGTAACATCCTGCGGTTTTGTTTGTTTGTTTGTTTCTTTTTAGTCTTCTTCATTAGTAAGTTACATACTAGTAAATAATTTTTTTTGTTTCTTTTTAGTCTTTTTCATTAGTAAGTTACACACTAGTGAATAAGGTTCAGATGATCTGGTCTGTGCCATATCTGTGCTATGTGGCCTGTTTTCATATAACAAGTCTGTATGATACTAAAGGACCTTTTACCTAGCATTTTATGTCAGTGTTCTCTGAACAGTTTTTAAAACACTTTGTAAATACATGAAGTGACTGCTAGTCCTCAGAATGCTAGCTCCCTTCCTGTTTTCAGAGCCAGGGAGAAAAATCAGCTACATTTTGGACTTCCTGTGTTTTCTTTTTCACAAGATGTTCAGTGGGACTTAGTTGGGTTTTGTGCACATCTAGTAAAAAAAGACTATTGCAATCTAGTTGAATGACATTTTTAAAAAGCTATTTTAGAATATGAAGAGAATGCGTAGATACTGTTTTATTTCATGATTAATTTATTTATCTATAATGGATGTATAGAAAGATTTTTGCAACTATTTGTAAGGGTGAAATATGCAATAAATTCTACACTATATTTTGAAATCAGTTGAAATAATTATGGCAAAAGAAGACGACTACAGCTGGTTGCTGAAGTTTTGTAATATTTTGTACAGTAAAAAGCAAGAATGTCCTTATATAAAAAAATCATCTACATCAATTGAAGAAAAAAACCTAACAAAGCAAAAATACATGACCCAGATTTTATTTGTGTAATGTAGTTTAGAGAAAATTTCTTAGAAATGGTTAGATCTGGTAGATAAATGAAGCAATATATCATTATGAATTTGTTTTCAGAATTGTTGCTTTCCACTAGTTTAACTGTGAACCGGCGAAAAGAGCTAAATGCCAAATGATTTCCCACTGAGTGCAGCGTGGAGTACAAGCAGGTTGAAATTTTCCTTATGAGCACAGAGAAAGCATATGCCCTATTCACACTTTACACCCACTTAAGGTCCAGTCACAGGAAAGAAGAAAAAATTGATCTTGTTTAGTAACAAAGATATCTTTCCAGGCCTCCATGAGAAGACAAAATGTTTGGCAGATTTGGACATACTCTTTCCTTTTAATGTCCATTTTGATATTCGGCTTCTATTTAAGAAACTTGAAGATGAATCATAGAATCATCTAGGTTGGAAGGGACCTTTACGATCATCAAGTCCAGCTATCAGCCTGATACTGCCAAAACCACCACTACACCATGTCCCTAAGCATCCACATATGTGGTATGAATATGAGATCATTTTCATTAAGATTTTTTTTTTTAAAGCAAATTTCTTGCCTGGGTCTGAGATCTGAATTAATTCTTCCCATTCTTGTTGAGACAACTGTGTTTTCACTGGCAGCCTGGTGAGGCAGTGAAGCAGTCTCCAAGCACTAGCCCCATTAGCCAGCACTAATGTTCTGACCTTGGTAGTCCTGTGCACTCAGGATGGCAGGAATCCATTTCTAAGCTGGGCAATGCTCTCTGCCTTGAGGCCTGTCTGCTCACTGGTAGCAGTTGACTTAAGAGTTAAGCAAGAAAAACCTACCAGCCTGAAAGGTCCACATAGAGAAATCTTCTTTAATGCTCTTTACATGTCAACAAGGAGGAATGAGACTGCTCTTCTTGTATCTTATAATGAACTTTATATTAGAGGAAGATTTTGTCGTATAGCAAGGACCTGCCTTTCCTTTGACACTTCCAGCATGTAGCGTTCCTGGTAGAGCAGTAGAAGTTGGCTGTTGCTAGGGCTGTTGCTGTTGTGAGCACAGTGCTTAGAAAGGTGCAAAAAAATCAGTGTAATACTGAGTGTGAGAACCTTTGTTTTACCCTTGTACTGCTCTGGTATGGCACATCTTTCCACTGTGCACACTCTAAGCGCTAGTGACTGTAGGAATCGTCTATGCAACTGCCTGCTGATGCAAAGAAGGGGACACCTTTGCTTCTCTGCTGGCTCCAGCTGCACGGGGATGCAAAGGAATTTCCTCATCCTCCATCTGCTGTTTAGCAAAGTTCACAAAAACCTGTGTGAGGAAAGCAGAAAATGTCACCATCTCCTCAACTGAGATGAGTTAGTGGAATGTCTCTGTGCATTTGCATCCTCTTGGCCTCTGTGCAGGGAAGAGACAGAAAAGGGAATCCAGAGACATGAACTGAACTGAGACATTGTGTATCAGCAGGGATCGTTAATTCCTTCTTTATTTTGATAAACTCCCTTGCAACTTCCTTCCTTTGGATGCATTTACTTGCAACTAAAATCCTATTTTTTTTCTCAAGCAGGAGATGGGTTCAGCAAGGTTTGCATGGCTTGCACAACGTGAGTTTGGTTGTGATGGGAAAGAGGAGAAAGAATATTTTAGTAAGCTGTAAGGCAGCCTGGAATGTCTCTCTAGGATTCCCATCAAAGACAACTTTGCCTGTGTGGACCCCCAGCTACTTAGGAAAGCAGGCAGATGGGGCTAACACCATCAAGCAAGTGGGTGTTGCCAACAGTTCCAGTGGTCCTTTCAGGTTTTGTGTGTCTAATTGCTCCTGTAAAAAAGTGCATGACAGAGACATATAAACATTTAACTAGATGTCACAGTATCTCTGACACAACACAGGCCAAATCTCTTATTTAAAATAAAATGTTATTCCCAGGTCAGCAAGCCTCATTCTGAATAGCTGATCTTGCTCAGACTGCTGCTCCTGAAGGAATAGGTTGTGTGAATTCTGGCATCTGAGAAACACCGTCTTACCAGATCTCAAATGGCACCCATTTACACAAGGTGTTAAGTTACAGATTTCGTATCTGATCCACCCTCCTTGATGAGGTGTCTGGGAATCTTGCCTGAGAAAGAGGTGTGAGACAATTCTCTACTCTGAACAGTTTAGTCCTTCAGTTGTTTGGATACATCCCCATTGCATTGCCTAATTCTTGCCAGACAGGCTCTCATGGATGCTTTATTTTTTACTCACCTGATCTAAAGTTGTTTGAGACACAGAATATTCTTCAATATGCAAGTTGTCCTTATTGGAGATTATTAACTGAAAAATCTTAGCCAGAGAGGAGGAGCAAATCTGATACTGCAGCATGTTGTAGTGTTTCTCTCTCTGTAAACTCCCTGGGAAGTTCATGCGTATGAATTGCTCAGCAGGAGTAGGATCTGGAGGCAGCCCAGACTTTGGAGCTTTGATTTTCAGAGTGACAATGTAGCCATCTCCAAACCTGGGAAGCACATGTGGATTTGGGAATTGGATGAAGAGATGGTTTCATTATTCAGAAAGGAAATTAATTTTCAGCAGCTATGAAAATATTAATAGTATCTGAAAGATAATGCATAAGATCTAGCTTTGTAAGAAGCTCTGTATTTGTCCTGCAGAAGTGGTATGCAGCATAATGGAGTTGAAATGAGGTCTGCTCAAATTGGGATACCACAGAGTTGCACTCAGAAATGGCTCTGTTTAAACAACAGCTCTTTAGGTTGGATTGCTGTATTAAGAACAGTACATGCCACACATACTAAGTTTTCCCATTAACAAACACCATAAAAATATTCTACTTACTTGTATTTTAGCTGCTGAATTGTGCCCAAGCATTTGAAGGTACCTTTTACCATGATGGCTAAACGAGTACAGAGGGCTTCACATTCTTCCATGCTTTCAAAAGAGAAAACAGATATTTAAGATAAAAGCCAGCAGGTGACCTTCAGCTACTCTGGGATTCTGAATTCTATCTCTTTTTACCTGTGTGAGGTTAAAACCACAGCTCGCCCATCTCTGAGCACGCTGACAATAGAGTCCCACAGGAGTCGCCGGGACTGAGGGTCCATTCCAGTGGTCGGTTCATCCTGCAAGGGAAACGTTAAAGCAATCAGAGTCAGAGAAGTAGATAAGAAAAAGAAAATCTATTTAGAATCAAATAATTAGGTGTTTGGGCCTTAGCATATAGCTACTTCCCTACTGAAATCTGTGCCTTAAAAAAGCACGTGTGCCTTAAAAAAGCACGTGCACCTTGAAAAGCATATGAATGAATGGGTAGAAATGTACTTCTTGGCACAAAGCAGTAAGGAAACAAGTACAAGAAACTGCAAGTGAGAATATAATGCTGTCTGTGTATGGCACAGCTACAGGGAAGGGAATGCAGTGACTATTATGACAAAGGTAGTCCCCAGTCTAGGGTCTTAGATATCAAAAATGTAAGCATTTGTGATACCCCAGTATAAAAAAATTTAGGACCCAAGATAGAAATACTGGGAAAAAGGCTCATGCAGTAGCAGTTACATCAAATTGTGTCAAGATTAGCTCCCATGTTTTGATGGATATTAGAGATGTACTGGAGAAACAAAGAAAAGAATCTTATATCTATAATACTAGATTTAAGACAGAGATGGAGACTTTGAGTAAAATCTTTCTTTTCTGGGGCAACAACTCTTGTAAGGGGAGAGTGAGTTCTCCCCAAGTAACCTTCTTACTTACTTAAAGGTATAAGACACATTCCTCAACCCAAGAAGCTAGTGAAGTCACCCTGATTTACACCAGCTAAAGATCTGGTTCTGCATAAATCAGTTAACCAGTTAGTAACAAAAAAAAAATTAAAAATCTTGGAGAGAAAAAAAATTCACTCAACATTTGTATTTGTATAATTTATTCCAAAGATATTAAAGGCTACAAAAGGGTAGCTATCTTCCTCTGTTCTGCTGGATAAAGCAGCAAAATGTATGTTGTTAAGATCATTTTTTACATGAGTGGTTATACTCTGACAAGAAAAGGCAGACTGAAACCAAACATGGATTTGAATTCAGATTTGTCTGGATTACAGATTTTATCTCAAACCCCTCTTTGTTGAAGATCTTTAATTCATAGTCACTTGGGGTCCTTTGAAAACAGAGTTATGCATCCCAGTCTATCCCCGATATTAAAGAACTCAAAATTACATCAAAGTAGATGTAAGTTGAGGGCAGAAAGGAGCTTGCAAGGACTGTCATAAACATCCTTGTAACCTCTTTAGCATATAGTTTTATGAGATGTTATATTGAACTATCACAGAGCTATGTTACCATGACACTTACTAGCAAGACGAGTGGTGGGCAGCCTATCAGTGCAATGGCAGTGGAAAGCTTGCGCTTGTTGCCACCACTGTAGGTGCCAGCCAGGTGGTCTGCATACATAGGAAGTCCCAGTTTCTGGATGCCCCATTCAGCAACCTATGAGAAAGACCATCTTTTTCACACAGCAGCTAATGCATAACAGATGGGTGGCTGGTACATCCCTCTTCTGGCAGAGACATGGCAATCCCCTGGGTTTTAGCACATTCATTTTAGAACTGGAGCAGAGGAGTCCAAAATTTTTTATGATGATGAGGGGAATTCTAACTACTTGAGGAAAAGCCATAAACCAGCCTCATCTGTAGACTTCCTATCTGTGCAAGAATGTAAATTATTTTCTTCTGGAATCTTTTTCACGTTTTCTTTCTTATACATAAACAACTTTAAAGACAAGAACAAAACAGCAACCAGTGCAGTTCCAAGTCATAGCAATTGCATCTTTAGCCTTCCACAGTTGGTGCCACAGTTTTGCAAGTACTGTTAAAACCGGTTGACAGCGTAGTCTTATACTTAACTGTCAAAATGACAGGAACGACTCCCAGGACTACAACACACAATGGTAAGCTCACTTTGGAAATTCTGGCCCTTGGCCTTTTATGAACCCAGTTAATCATCACAAGTATTCACTGTAACTATGTATAAGTCAAAAGCAAGACTGCTTTACCCTCTTGATTTCCTCTGCTGGAACTCCCCGCAGGCGTGCATATAAGTAGAGATGTTCTCGTCCTGTGAGCAGGTCATCAATGGCATCAAACTGAGGGCAGTATCCCATGTTTTGATGGACATTAGAAATGTGGGTCAATATACTGGAGAAACAAAGAAAAGAATCTTATATCTACAGTACTAGATTTAAGACAGAGATGAACACTTTGAGTAAAATCTTTCTTTTCTGGGGCAACAACTCTTGTAAGAGGAGAATGAATTCTTCCCAATACAACATCCTACTGAAATATTTGTCTGTACAGAATAGCAAAGAATATTTACTCATCTAAGTCAGCTCAGTCCTGGTTAAGAGTGTAAGCCCATTTCCCCTCACTCATTTTCCTGTTCAAGTATAGGCTAACTTAACAAGAAATTCTTTGAACAGTCACTCAGATCATATCTTTTTGCAAATGGTGTTTATTTCTAGAAGGAAAAAAATCAGTCAATTTCGTCTCAGAGTGTGGTCACTGGGAACAGACAGGCAAGACACAAGGCTAACGCTTTGTTGGTAGTAACAGTAAGAGTATAGAATCACAGAACGGTGGAGGTTGGAAGAGGCCTCTGGAGGTCATCTTGTTCACCTACCCTGTTCAATCAGGGTCGCCTACAGCAGGTTGCTCAGGACCATGTCCTTGCAACAAAATAGCTATTGTTCAAATCACATCAATGGACAAAGAATGAAATCCCAACTACACCCAACAAATGAAGACACACAACCTGGAATTAAACTAACATAAGTGAATACCAGATCACGCTATATTAATTTATGACATTATGCTAGCATTGTGTAAACAAAGATGCTAGAAACAGCCAGAGAAAACTCCCAAAGCTCAGATCAAAGTACCCCATTGGACTGTTTATCTTATGTCTGCAAGCTCTTGTCAGTAGACCCGATTGACTTGTCCCACTGTTAGCATTACTGTAACTTACCCACAGATTTTACAACTGAGTGTTAAAAGTATAAAGTGCCAGTGTGTGTTAGCTGTAGTCTCTCTCAGTGCCATAAAACTGGAAAAGAGCTGCTGGGTCATTCAGAATATGATCTGCGCAGTTCTACCCCAATAAATGGACTGTCACAGGGTTGGTTTTTTTAAGTTACTTACCTATTGCCAGCCACTACAGCATCTCCAGATGTCACGTCAGTGTCTCCAGTCAGCATTTTGAATGTTGTTGTTTTGCCAGCGCCATTCACTCCCAAAAGACCAAAGCACTAAATAACAAAATATATCACATTCTTTAGTATTTCCAACTTGCAAATCAGCAGGGGCGTGAAATCTGAACTGATCCATGGAATGCAATCTAGTGTTATTGGACAACCTACCTCTCCGGGACGGATGCCAACACAGAGTCTGTCCACTGCAGGCTTATGCCTACCTGCGTAAATCTAAATTGACAGGGAAAAAAAAAAAAAAAAAGAAAAAACTTATTTCAAGACATCTACAGCAAAGAAAGTCTGAATTTTTAAGCTTAATGCTATTGGAATGAGGCAACAAGACAAAATTAAAAAGAAAGAGTAAGCATTCTACAAAGTTAGACATTTAGTTATATTAAATAAATTTGTAATGACCCCTAAAAATACCAATTTTTCCGCATGCAAAGTTTTACTTCATATCTTTAGCACTAGGAGACAGACCTGATGGGACAAAGTATCTCTGACATATCAAACCCAAGTGGAACAATACAGCAAGATAGTCTCAAGAATGATACTCCAGTTCTCTAATCATGAGATCCCAGCAATGTGTGCAATCTTTGTATTTCTATAGCTCAAGCTTGCATGCATTCTGACAGCCTAATTCTGACAGCCTTCAATGTCTGGAAAGAAGATAAATTAGCAATAACTATAGCCCTCAATGTCAAAGCAACCAAATGGTTAACCTGAGATTGAAATTCACCTATGGAAAAAACAGCATTGTAGAAAAGATGAGTAGTAGAAATGGACGCTCAATAGATTTGTCAGTCACGTTGGATGATGTGAGGTAGAAAAACCCCCAAAACCTTAAGCAGGGAGGGTGGCACTGTCCTTGCTGGACTTCCCTGTGGTTTGATTTCTAATCAAATGTAATAGCAAAATAATATGTCAAGCCTTGACTTCTAAAAAGTTTATTATTTTCTAAGGCTGAAGGTTGATTTTGAAAACAATACCATCTGAATGCACAGCTGAAATACATTCTGAAAGAATAAATTTATGCTAGACTAATTTGTTTCATTCATCTCAAAATATTACCTTGGTCAGTTCTTGTAATTCTAAGATATGTGTTTTGTTCCCTCCATTCATAATTCTTTTTCTTTCTTCTGCAACATCCTCATCTTCACCAATAATAGGTGACATGGCATTCTGAGCAAACCTGGAAGAACCCAAGAGACTGACTGCAGAAACAATGAGATGCTCTGGGTGCAGTTAGAATAACAGTGTGAAACAATGGTTAATCAATTGCCAAAAACATGACTGGTGGAAGCAGTGGGATTGTAACTTCACAATGTGACATTGGCTGGAGCATTCCTGCTGTTGGGAGAATTCCTGACCTTTGAAAGTTAATCTCTAAAAACTAAAAAGGGAGGAAATGGCTTGCTCAAACGAGCACGCCTTGTCAGTCACTGGTATGAAATGACCTTCCCCTCAGCCACAGCTTTTGCTATTTCGCTGCTCCTCAGTAGCTAATGGTAGTCCTTCTACAGATCTTTTGAGTAAACTTCCCTGTAAGACAATATTTTCATAATTGTACCAATTCGTACTTTTGTTGGCACGCTTGAACAGGAGTGAATGACCCACTCGCACCTGGCAGGTAGCTGCTTTCATTGAGGTAGAGGCACATTTGTAAAGCAGAGAGGGGAAGCTTGCATAGTGTCCAGGCTGCAACTGTCCTGTGCAATAGACTAGAATTCCTGTCTTGGGATGTCAAGCTAGTACCTCATGCCAGTACTTACGACACTACAAACTTTGGGAGTAGTTTTATAATCTCACTATTGCAGTGTGTTAATCTAAAAAACCCGCTACATTAAAGTCTCAGTTTGAGAAAACTTGTTTCTTTAGTAACATATTCTTAAATCCTGTTAAGATAATGCACATTTGTAAATCCTTTTTTGAACCAGGATATCAACAAATTAAGATGAAAACAGGTAAGTAAACAGAAAAAAAAAAAGCTGAAAAATTCAGAGAAAAAGAAAAAAGAGGGACATTGAGAATAACAAAGTCACCCACCCTGTTAATAAAGGAATATTAATACAAGCTTCCAGACATACCATCTTGTGGTGAACAAACGGTGTTGCATAAGGAGATTCAGAATGAAGAATGCAAACCCTTGAACAGCCATGGCAACCAGGTTCTTTCCAACAAAGTCCCATTGAAAAGGATCAGAAACATGCTCCTCGCCTTTGGAGAAAGAGCACCAGAAAGCAAGGTGAAATACTGCTGAAACAAAACACTGCTCCTCAGAACAAAAGGTGTAATGATAACGGTTTAGGATTAGAATCTGTACTTTATTTGATCATGATCAGGCAATGTCTCCATTTTCCAGTGTCTTATAAAGATTCTTAAGAAAATACACTCCAAGCTCAGCTGCTGTATAGGAGCAAAAGTGAATATAAGCTCTCTGAATATGCACTACTTTGGATATCATAACATGACATTTGCATGGATTATGTGAAAAACATACATTTTCTGAATAAAAACAGATGAGTTCTGCTATATGACTATTCTTTTAATAAGAAGTTGTCTGATATCAGAGACAGCCATATCCCAAGAGGATGCATTTGAAGAACAGCAGCCACTTAAGCATTAACATGAGGGCCCCCAAAGTATTAAAATGAAATGAAACAATATATCTTACTGTAATGATCTAAGGACTTCAGAGCAAATAATAAAAAGACACCAGAATCTGACACTGAACAAATAGGTTCATTTCCAATACAGGCTACTGTTTGGGCCATAGAGTTCTGGCAGTACCAGTAGCTGTAACTTATTCAGAGAGGCTGAACTTTCATACTCGTCATCCTCCTGACGATGTGAAAGGGAAGAAACAGCCACTAATTTTCCAAGTTCAAACTTCCAACCATCTCATCCAAGGTCAGGACATGTGACACTGATATAACTTGTTGCTTATTGGCTCTTACTTACCAAACCTGGCATATACTTCAGTCACAGCTTGGTTCATGGCCAAGTCAATGAGTCCACGGCCCAGGCAAAAATGTGGGAAGACAATCAGCACATTTTTCAATATTTTATTAAACTTCAGCAAAGACTATAAGAAACAGAAACAACATAATAAGCAGTTGAAACCAGACTTCTTTAAAAAAACATAGCAATATGAGCGAAAAGTTCTTCGTCATGTCAGAGAAACTGGATGTTCTGTGTTCTTACAACAGAGAAAACAGTATTTATCGAGTTATACCCAAAGCATCTGCAACCTAGAACACAGCACAGCAGAATGCTGGCATACACTGCACCAGGCAAGGTGCTTGTGAAAAACTGTCAATGGGGAAAGAAATTAATCTTTGCATGTGAAGTATTTTTCTATGTAGCAGAGATAACATGTAATTCTGGTGTCAGCTATTAAAAACAGCAACTGTGAGCAACAAGAAAAAGTGGTATTTTTCTGTCATAACATCTTTCTTTATAGCTGGAATGTTTCCATAATCAGGACTGCCACAATATCGAAAAGTACTACTGCCTGGACACAACTACACAGTAGACTTTGGTGCAATGTGGAGATACCCAAAACAGTGTAAATGCCAGTAGCAGTCTAGCTGCACCAACATTGGATCCAGAGAAGGGCAATTTTCCCTCTGGAGACACAGTATCTACAACAGGAACATATTCTCAAAGATAAGAATACCAGCCTGCAGTCCCACAGACTGAATGGCACTAGATTGAACCCTGCGCTGCCAAGAAGCATGGCTGAGAATGTAGGAATACCAGGGATGGAAAGTATTGTAAAGTTGGCCCTTGAAACCATGAATTGAACCAAGATCTGTTCCTCCTTCCCAGCAAACAACGCTTGATCAGCACATGATGTTTGAAAATGCACTATCAGTAATGATAGCTAATTGGATTGCTGTCAGATGTAGAAAGGGTGTCAGTCTCAACAGCCAGAGTATCAGCAGCTGTAGAGGTGGTAGTAGTAGTAGTGCATACAAGCCAACAGTGTTTTATAAACATCTCTTAGCCTTTCTAAGAACTAATTTTGGCACTGTCCACTCTGTCTATTCTTGTACTTTCTGTCACCTTCCTGGTGCTGTTAAACCATTTTTTGGGAAATTCTCAGAATGCTATTATAAGCAGAACATCTCCTGTAACACAATGACTAGCAGGAGTCTTTCTTTATTTAGTGGTGACTCTGATTTTCTACCATCTACCTCTTCCTGTACAATCCAAGCTGCAGAAGCAAGCACAAAGTGCCATGTCCCCTCCTCCTCAACTGTGAAAGTGTACAGAAGTTTGTTCATAGGGATGAAAAACACTCCATGTCATTCCTTGCGTGTGTAGCCCAAGAAATCAATTGCCCTTGCTTCTCTGGCTTAATCTGCTCACCTGTCCCTGCAGTTACTTGGCAAATTCCCCACTCATGTACTGTCAGAAAAAATGGCAAGGTAGAGAAAGACAGTTACTGTTAGAGATGGTTATGCTTGGGCACCCTTTGCACAGCTCTTTAAAACCAGGTGTCAACAAAGACATTACTTACCAGATTATTTTCAAATAACTCCAGGATGAATGTAATGGCACTGCTGTTGATCCCGACAAAGAGATTAATACAAGACAATGCAACATAAGCAGTGCTAGGGACACTGAAGAAATAAGCAGCAGGGTACATCATGGGAATTATTGCCCATCTGCATGCAAAAGATAGAAAAACTATGATAAAAGGTTCTCGGTATTCTCATGTCAGTTGGTCTAGTGAAAACATAAAGTTGAGCTTTCTTCTCATCCTAAGTGTAATGAAATTGTGCAACTAACCAGAGATGCTACTACAGCATTCTTTCCCTGGTTACTAGATAAAAATCTTTTTCTGCTTAGTCTTTTTTTTTTTGCTGTTAAAATGCAGGGCCATAGAAACTGCAACAACTGAGAAAACTTAATACTAGCAAGGTTATTATCACCCCAGGTATCCTTGCACATCTTACTGGATTGTACACCAGGAGGGAGAAACAAAGAAATGTTAGATAAAGCAAATACGATGTACTGCTTTGCTAGATACTCCTCAGCTCTTGGAACTGTCCAAAGAAATCAGAAACTCTGTAAATTTTGATATAGTTTTCTGAATCCTCTACCATTGTTTTTTAACTCCTGATTTGGAGCTTCCTGTGCCGTGATTTCTGGGACATAGCTAATGCACATGCAACAGCACAAAAGTAGTATTCCTCTAGAATAAACTTACAATGCTTAGCAACAGTCAGTCTGACTAGGAAGAATTCAGTAATAACAACCTGAATTGCTTAACAGGACAATACACATGTGGTCTGAAAGAATCATCCTAAGTTTCCCGTTATGACTGCAGCTGGATGCAAGGGCTAATATATGACTCTATGAATTTACCTTCCTTTCTGCTTTTTATTTTGAGTAACAAATTATGAAATTATTATTGAAGTGAATGCCACGTGATTATATTTTTTCTGAAAATTTCATCTTGTTAGAAGCTTTAAAATACGCAAAGCCACTTTAAATGTCCATCCACCCAGCTGTGAATTACTGTATTTCAAAAAATATGTAGAGCCACAGACAACTTATTAAGGATAATACTATTGCACTTTAAAAAGATATAATGAAAAATTAAAACAAATTAACATTCTGACAGCATTTTTTAACAATGGGTATTTTACAGAGATTAAATGAGGATCATGCTTTGCATTTTCTCAGGATTTTCACTCAATGAACATGAAAGCTGAGTTTCTTCCTTTAACTGTAGAAATAGATCTGGTCTATCATTTTGCCTAGACATCAGCTGCATGGCTACCAGGAATATGATTTTCTAGATAAAAAAATATGACCACTAATTAAATGAAAGTGAATTTTAGTCAGCCTTATAAAATGCTATTTTGCCAACACAAATACTCATTTGAAGTGTCGAAGACTCAGTACTCTTCGCCCTTGGGTTAAATGCTGAAAGTTATTTTAGTATTGGCTGTCAATGAGGCAAATGAACAGCCACTAAATTCCTACACAAGGTACATATCAGAAAGCAGCAAACTGAACAAATTTTCCTGTAAGGATCACATTCAATGCTTAAAAATGTAAGGCAGTGACAAAAAATCTTCTTTACAGCATGTGGCCAGACAGAGTGTGTAAATATCCTGAAGCAGGGACAGAATCCAGTTCTAACCTGTATTGTACCCACTCAGTTTTATTCTGTAAAGCTGGATTTCACTAAGTACTGAGCTCAATAACATGAAATCATTTCCATGGGAAATACAGGGCCCCACATGCAGGAACAACCTTGAACACTCACCCATACAGAAGCAGCAAGGCAACAAGCACAGGGAGATTAGTCGGAGAAGTGTATGCTTTCTTGTTGAATCCAGCGAATATAACCACAACCATTCCAGCACTCAGTGCATAATTCGCCTGCCACATCACAGGGTGAAGATCAGTGTGTAAGACCTGAGAATGTCTGCAAACATATCCAGATCCTACACATTATTCCAAAAGGATTTTGTATTGTGGAACACCGGAATTTATGAGCTAGACTAGTCACACTCAAGCTTTTGGATCAATGGGTCTCTGGTAGCACTTGACATTTTTCTGAGACATCTTTTATCAGACTGTTCATCAAAAATACAACATACATTGTTTTTTAGATTATGGTTTGGGAACCAATTATTTCATGGTCCTGCTGGCAGGCTGCCCACAGAAAGAGGCCGTGGGTATGCAAGGGTAGTGCAGTTTCTGGTGATGTAAAGGCTATGTAGGAGGGAAATAGCTAGTTACTTGAGCCACATTCCTGGGAGGCAGCTAAAGTGAGTACACTTGGCCACTGCTCTTCTCAGTTTCTCTGCTCAGTATTAGCAGCTCTAATCTACTGCAATGCACAGAGCTCCCATGCAGAATGGAAGGTGGAGTTTCACAGAACTGCTAACACCAATTAATACCTTTGCATCATGCTGTCAAGGGCCACAGCCAAGCAGAATTCCTCTCGAGGAAGCTGCTGGGAGGCTGCTGTGACCAGCAGGAAACAAGAACCCAGAGACCTGCTTCTTTTCCCGCATTTACTAAATTAATGCTTTGCTTTACCTTCTCCTGAAAGAGCACCTTCCAAAGCTTGAAGAGTTTTGGGCTTTTCAATTATTTCAATTTTTTTTTCTTTTTAATTTTTTCAATTCCATGTTCATGCTTTTCTTATTGCATAAGCCCTTGGCAACTCTTTGCTGAGAAGGCATGGCTAGAAAACAAACCCCTTGCTGTGCCTCAACCAGGCAAAGAATTTGCTCATTTGTGACAGTGGTCTGTGGGGTAAAGGGAGGGTAGCTGAGCCCTGTCTAAGCAAGTTGGGGCCTGTGGTCTAAATCCTTTTGGAACAACACAGTGAACATGATTCAGTGATCTAAACAAATACATCTATGTCATTTTAGACACTGTAGAGTATTTTGTCTAGCCTCCAGCTACTGTTCCAGCAGCCTGTGAATCTCCCACTTAGATTTCTTTAATATCTTGAAACACGTTATGGTTCTTCTAGAGGGCAGGAGTGACTAGCATCAGGCAACCGGGCTTTCCCCTGCTATGGTAAGTTGTACTTTATTATACTTTCAGTTGTAAGGACTGGAAACCCTAAGATTACAATAAGTTCAGCTTCATTAGTTGAATAATGAGCTGTGCACTGGACAATTTCTACATTTGTAGTTAGGAGGTTAGATCCTTAGCATGCTCTGTGAGAAACACTTAAAAAAATGAATGCTTTGCAATGCTCAGAATCGCCTTCACTCAATTCACAGATTAGTCCCCAGTTCATGCAAACCCAGGAATAATTGCAGGCTACGAAATAACAGCAGTTACTCACTATGTCCCACATGAAGTTAGTTAGCCAGTAGATCACAGGGCTCACACCACTGACAAACTGTAGATGCTTGGCTTTTGTTACACGTTCTTGAATAAGGTATAAAACAAAACTAGCTGGTATGAAGGACATAGCAAAAATCACACAGATAGCAACAACAGCATCCACTGAAGTGGTCAACCTAAAACAGAGCACAAGAAGGGACTGTGAGCAGGGGAATGGACTCAACACAACGCTATATTAGCATTTGGGGAATCTGGAGGGAATTTTAAGATCTAGAAGTAGCAAGGTTATTCTGTAAGTAGAAGACCTCCAATTTCAAAATGTGCTAGTTTATTTTCCCCAAGCAGTGTTGCAGACTGTAGCTAACAAATATGGATGTTGGTGGCACCACTGCCTGATTTTTTACTTGCTTTCATTCTCTGGAACAGTTAAACTCCTATATATATATCTCAGTTTGATAGCCTTTTCTGTATGGTGTGTCTCAAACTAGACATTAAGGCACAATAGTTGCAGTGCTCTGGGAGCTGGGAAAAGAGGGACTCAAAGAGGCAAGTTGTAGAGAGTGAGATGAAGAGCAGATCTTGTCTCTGTGCTAAGGCAGAAGTTTTCAGTTTCACTGACTTCTGAACTTAATAGGAGACATGAGTGGGAAGTCGTGTCTTCTTAGGGGTGTTTTTTGGGGGGAAATTATGGCTTTTAGATTCTGCAGTACACCAACCCTACTACATGCCATTGAAAATCTACCTGTGTGCTGTCCTTGGCACCAAGATGGAGGTTGTCAACTACTGCCTACTTGTAGTCAATTAAGGACAATTTCCAATTCCTTTTTTGATTATCATATCTGTGTTATTTCACAACTAGATCTATTGGCCTTGGAGCATGAACAAAGACTTCAGAATCTTTGTGCTTGGGAATCAGCAGAAACAGGTAATCATGTATAACCAATGGTCATAGCTCCTACACAGGATGGCAATGAATTCTTATAGGAATATAATGAGACAGAAAAGAATAGATTGTATACCTAATTCTTGATTAGAATAAAACTTCAGGAAAAGGCCTCACTATTCTGTCAATTGAAGTATTTTTCCTCAGAGTGTGAGTACACTGGAGGTGGTATGCTGCCAGGAGAGGGAGGGGTAAAAGCTAGCAGTAGAGCACAGGTAGACTTACACAGTGACTTCAGAGAGTTGCTCCTTAGTGAGGTTCAGAGGATGGTTTATAGCAGTGATCCCATATTCCTCAGCAGCTTGGCCAGTCCGCAGGTTAGCTCTAAGGATTGCATTATTGGCTACATTAAGGAAACTAACCATAGCATGCCAGCCTTTATTGTTAAACCACACCTAAAAGAGTCAGAAAGCACAGATTCATTTAAGAAGCCTTCACTAATAACCCTGAGTTGCAGGAGAAAACGTGGCTGCCTTTTATCTACTTTGGTGGGCATTGTCAGCAGGGAAGAATCCAGCACCAGGGATTCATTGCTCCTAGGCACAGTCCAGCAGGAGGAGCTCACATACTATGCCTTTAAAAGGGTTGGACAACCACTGTCAAGGGATTTTATAGAAGCACATTTTAAAATTTAGCAGAATGTGTCCTACTCAGAAGTATTTAGGACAGCAAGAAGTACTAAGAACATGGTTAAAAAAACCTCACATTACAAATAACTTTGCATTAACACTGTATCCCATATTGCTTATAATAAGTATAGTATTTCAGCTCTTCTTGATCTGAGAATGCCACTAGAAATATTCTCACAATTTGAAGTCTGTGTCAAGAAAGACTGTAAGTTAGCAGACTACTTCCAGCAAATACCTTAATATTATCCTCAGTTTCCATGTATTTAAGAAAATTAGAAATTTCTTTAGCAGCAGCCAGTGAAGTTTGTCCCTAAAATAAAAAAGAAAAGGCTAAAGATCAGCTGTCTGGATGAAATCTGATGTTGCAGGTTTTCAGCTTCATAACAATTCTTTAATAAAGGGACAAAAAAACCATAAAAAATCTTGCTTACTCCTGTCACATTCATCATTCGGCCAAGATCACTTAAAAAATTGACAACTTGATCTCCAGAAACATGAAGGACTGGGAGCCTTCCTCCTATAGAAATTCCTCCATATCTAACAAAGAGAACAGTATCATCAGTCACTTGTAGCACAGACCTAAAACTCTGTACATTGATGGAAATACTAAAAATCCACTTAATGTAAGCTTGATTTCTATACATTATACAAATAATGTATAACAATCTCCATTCTTTTTCTAACAATTTGTATTAGGTCTTCATAGGGCTTACAAATAACACAAGTTCTATCAGTTTCTGAGTGGTTCATACCAGGATCCTGAGAAAATTATTATTTAGATAGAAGATTTGGAGAAAACAGTTATTTCTACAATGCAAAATCTTTAAATCAAGATAATTGACATAACTGTTTGAACAGCATGGAGGACTGAGGACAGCATATCAGTTGCCCTGAGAGGAGCAGGTATTCACTAATGCTGGTGCCAGCCAATACTCCATAATGATAAATACTATTGCACGAGATGAACCAAAGTCTAATCCCATAGAAAGCAATGTTTGCACAGGAACAAGCAGATATTCCGTGAAGGAAGCCAGCCATCCAGCTACTACCTTTGAAGTGAATTCCTACTGCTGATGAAAAACTAAATAAGTATGTTCTTCAGGCTAATCAGTCATCTTTCTAAGCTTAGTATCTGCAGAAGAGACATCACACTGGGGTTAGCTGATGCCTCTATGTGAGCATGGAGCACTAGTGGAATCTGTTTTTTAACTACTGCACATGTTTAGAGCGGGGATGAGGAGTTGTGGTTGTTACTTCTGTATTTGATAGTCTGGTGTCTAGGTTTCACCTTACCTAGGTGAAAGGTTACTTTCCATCACTCAGATCCCATTAGTTTGACTCTTCTACATAATAAAACTGTGATAGATCCATTGTGTGCCTCTGGCCTTCACCCTTGTGGGGGTAGTCCAAACAAATATAACCCCTTGTCTTTATAAAACCTTTGTTGAGCCCCAACCTATTTCCCACTGAAGCCACCTCTTTGTTCTACACTATCTGCCACAATTCCCCTTGTCAATTCAGAGAAACATTGTGAGGCTCCATAGATAAACAGAAATTAATTGTTCCTTTATTTACCACAATAATCTGTGAATTGGTTTCTTACCTTTGCTCATTGACCCAGTATTTGCTCTTCAAGCTGAAACAGACAAAGAGAATCCTCTCTTAATGCACTGAATCAAAGTCAATGGTATTGTCAGGCCTAAATGGAAATTAGAGGTGAATTCCCATACTTTGCAGATCTCCAGTTTCCCCTAGACAGCTTTTTTGCTTGTTTGGGGTGGGGTTTTTTTGTTGTTTGGGTTATTTTGTTGTTGTTTTGTTTTATTCTCTTTCTTTTTTTAATTCTGCTGGTTACTTTGAGTTGTGGTGTTGTCGGGACTTTTGGTGTTCCCTGCAGTGGGTTTTTGGTTTTTTGTTTTATTTTGTTTTCTGGCATGATTCATCTCCAGCTCACACAGAGATATGCAAGATTTCTAAAGTGACACATTCTGGCTCTATCCTAAATTCATACCTAATTGATTTTAAAAGATGTATCTAAAGCAATTATGACATGTGCTAAAAGGAATCAGTCAAAGGCAGCCAGCACATAGCTAATATAATGGGAATTCAATAACTCTGCTGGGAATTGAAAAGGTAGCAAGGCCTAAATCAGAAATAATAGGCCATGGACACTGCACAGATAATTACCATGCATGACACTCATGCAAGCTGAGGAGCTATCAGTAGGATAAATGTAACATTGTCATTTGGCTCTGTAGGACTTCTGGGAAGCAAGTGATAATTAACTCAGGCAGATGGTCATGCTGCTGTGGCTACAGTTCTTCAGGGACACAAACTGGTATCTCTGCAAGGCAGTTCACCATGCTGTGCAGAGTCACTGGTTTTCTCACCATTAACACGGCATTCCATCAACATTGAAACTTAGCTCTGCCTATAAAGGAGTACCCAATTATACAAATAGGTGTAATTAAAATAATTTAACTCCCCTAAAATGAGCATCTCCTATTCTTACATCAGGAATACGGACATGATGCTCATGTCTACACAATACTGTAGCACATCAGGTGCTGTGTTATTATTAAATGAGAATTTCATGGCCAGGTACAAAATACCACATATGAAAAACAAAGAAGGATTCATCCCTACCTCCCTTTTATCAAAGTGGGATATGTTTTCACCAGAAAATCTGAAATATTTCTGTGTGTCAGATCTTGAAGAATTTCTGTGCTGTGCTGCACTCTCTGGAAAGAAAAGAAAACCTAATCAATTGCAGTAAAGTTTACAATCTCTAAAGCTATTCAGTAAGTGTTTGTCAGGAAAAAAACAAAAGTAGCTTTGGTTCAGAGGAACTGCTCAGGTTCATAGTATCACTGAAATGAGAGTGGGTCACTCATTTTCTAGCCTAAACATCCTTACTTTACTAAGATTTCAGAAGAAATCATCAAATCACAGAAGTTTATGACGCCTGACACAAAACAGTTGCACTTCACTCTGAAACTTGACCTGAGTTATTTGCAGCAAAGGCCAGGGTTGCTCAAGGCTTTTTTTTTCACTGTGAAAGAAGGAAGCTTTTAAAATAAATTGAGGTACCAGTGAAGATAAGGTAGTTTCCTATGATTTAGCAAGTAGAAGTAAAAATTAATAGGAAAACTTCACCTACACTAGCATGTTAGATTCTTTGAATGAAAATTACTCTTTTTCTTTGTAATGAAAATGATGCCACATGATGCCTTTGTGAGTCTTCCGCACATACAGGGTCACTGTGAAATGCAAGACCTCAAACTTGCTGAGTTTATCCCAAGGCAGAATATACTTAAAAAGGTTCCTGGGCAGTTTCAGAGGGCAAAGCTTGCAACCTGAAACGACCTTGTAGTGACCTAGAAAGCAAGTCTAATGAACTTTCCAGAAGTTCCTACGTTTGTCCACAGAGAGGCAGTACCGGATGACACAGAAGATACATTACAGATGTCTAGCTGATTCTAGGCAATACAGAGGTACCATCCTCATAGTGCCTTCATTAAATGAGCTGTCTGTGCTCAGACATCACAATTATTTACATACTGTTGCTTTCCTGGAGACTCAAATGTGAATTGTTTCTTCCTGACAAGTTACACAAAATTATCATATCCTGCAAAATTATCAGGATAATATCATAATAAATACATTTCCCTTAGAGGACTAGAATCCCCACAAACAAAAAAATTAATTTTGCATCCTACTTGGATTTGAAGTTTTAGACTAAATTTTCCTCTCAAATACACTAGCATGCAATTAGCAAAATTCAACTTTGGCTGTCCGTTGGACAGGGATTACTTAGAAATCAGAAATAACTTGGGATGCTGTGAATCAGGTCAGAATATAACCTCTTTATTAATTTTTTTTTGTTTGTTTCACATACAGGAATTCTACAGATATTTAAAACAAATTTGCTTTGTTGTTTTGTGAATAATGACAGAGAAACCAAAGCAAGCTGAATCAGTATTGTTAAGAGATCATATGTCATGGATTTGGATTCAGAAACTGATTAATTGATTTAACATTAGTGTTAAAACTAGAACTATTTCAGTCATTTGGCTAATGTGTGCAGCCTGGCAAACAGCCATATTACAGTTGAACATTGTGCATCGTGAGACATTAAGTTAGGGAGCTAGTCCTCTGAGAGTGGCTGTAATTCTGTTTTCTTTAACTTGTTAGGAAAACATTTAGAAAATGTAAACACTCACAGGCTATAATTTTCCTTTGCTCTTCAAGAGAGCAAGCACATTTTATAAAGGGCACTACTAAGATTATTCATTGATAGGAACAGGTGGGAATGTAGCCCTCATCTCCATACAGCATCAGCGGTTATTAAATTACTCATCTTCATGCACATGCATACAAACATTCATTTTGCTAGCTTAGAACTTTCTTTCTAGAAATAGAACCAAAAAACATGTAAAAAAGTAATTATTTGGGGTTGACTCAATATTAATTTTTCCAGTTTTCACGACATGACCCTGTGCCATGATTTTCAAAATCGTGACATTTTTTATTGCTTCCTTTCTTCTTTCTCCCTCCTTCTGTTCCCTTCTGTAAAGAAAGGCAATCTTCTAAATAGAATTGTGCTTTGAGGCAAGAAAAAAATATTATAAATTATTTGATAAATTGTTATTTTTGTGATTTTCTTCTATATGAAAAGTTTGCAATTTGGATGAAAACAGTAATCAAATTTCATTTAAGTGTACAAGCTTTTCCTCTGAAAACTGATTTCCAGATTCCAGCAATTCTTGCTCCCTTAAAAAAAGTGAACTTAATTCCTTCAGTGTATATTGGCATGTCAAGATGCTTACACACTAGTCCCTTTCCAGCACTTGCCACAAATTACAGGGACGCTACCTGTGTTACAGGGACACTACCTGTGGTGGCGGGAGGCCTCCTGCACCTGCAGGGCATTCTGGCAGCATAGTGAGTTTCTTGTGAGTACTGCACTTGCAGGAAGGTGAAGGATTCTCAGGGCTCCACTTTTGGCTCAGTAGCAGGCTGCTTAGGTTAGGATGAACAGCAGGTGTGTTCCAGGCAGTTGGCATACCATTGCATGGGTAGTTCCTGTGTAGAGGAACAGATGCTTTAAGCTGTGCAGAGATATCCACAAAAATTTGTGCTCACAAATCCACAAAATCACAATGCTCTCAGCAGACATTCTCCTCTCAGCCCTTATCCTGTGAGTTACGAATAATAAGAACATTTTAGAGTATTTGGTAAACATGAATAAATATAATCTCCCCCCACATCTCTGCCAAGTTTACCGTCCTCAGCTTGTGGATAGGACACTGAAGAAACAAGGGAACTGTGTTTAACCCATTAGTACATATGAAATCTGCAGCAGACGTATCTTTTGTGAAGAAACAATCCTTTTCTTTGCTCATGCAATATCTTTTCTCTCTTTATTTTTTAAAGTTCCCTCTTTGTTCCTGCTGTACCAGGCAGAGGAGAGGAAAGGGAAGAGAGAGGAGACAACAGCCAGAAGAATCAAATTGCTGGATATCATGACTGGGAGAGAGGCAGGAGAAAAGGAACAAATGGCAAAGCATAGCATGCCAGTGATGTCTTCAAAGCAGGACTCACAGTCAGCGTAAGTGGGTAGGACAACAAATGTTAAAGAGCCCTACTAATGTTGTCTTCCAGACTAAGAATAGCTTCAATTCATAGAGACTGTCCTATTGCTACTTCACAATCTCAGCAATTGCTGAAGCTATTGCATCCAAACACACCACTGGGAACAGGAGGAATCTGAGGGGACTCACACATGGTAAGTGCCAGGGAAGCTGTGAAGATTTGGGTCTGAGCCCACTGGCCTACTGACATACAATTCAAGGTTGCTTAATTCTCAATAGAGGGCTACATGAGCGGGCTTCCAGCTAGTCACATTGAGCACTGTGAATCATTCTTAATCCAGTGGCGTTGTTGCCTTGCTCTTTGTTACTTTTGACCTGATATCAGAAATTATTGCCAACAATATATCTGAAGCATTGGCTGTAGTGAAAAGTCAAGCCAATTAATTCTTGTTTCACTACTCAAGTTCCACTAATAATACCATGCTAGAATCTTGTTCAAGAGAGATTAGCTAGCAACTTACGGAAGAGGCTGATTCTTCATGCAGCGATTTCCAAATCCTGGTTTATTTAAGAAAGCATCAGTCAGGGAGACCATCTGCTCACTGCCAGGACGCTCATTGCTAAGGAAATAAGATAGGACTTTCTCTATGAAATTTTTTTTTAAGTATTGTACTGGAATACACATAGCAACTAGTGAAGGACAGTCATATGGCAGACCCAACTGCCTGCCTCCAAATGCTGATAATTCAATTAATTTATTTATGCAAAACCCCAGAACCTTCCAAGATGGTTAACAGGCTAAAGCAATGATTCTTTTCTCCTAATATTAAAGCATGGCTTCTGACATAGCCCTATAGCAACATTCTCCAAAAGGGCTTGAATCCACATTTCAACCCTCTCAGCCCTGTCACACTCAGTAATCAGAAGATGAAAAACATTCTGCATTTTCATTTGCTGAAGCCAAAGAGACAATGCCGTTAATAGTGAAGTGTTTGCAACTAACAACTTAATAACATTAGACTACAAAATATTGCTAGTGCCAAATATTACACAAGTATGAATATCAAACTCTGCTCCATATGCTACCAAGTGTAAATTAAAGTTTCATATGAATTTTCAGTATGAAACTCAAGGAAAATGCTTCAAAATTTTTGGCTTCAGTTTTGCTGCTTTCTGCCAGTTGCAAGCTAGTCTAGGACTTAAACATCATTTATAAATTTCCTCTGCATGGCACATGTTTTGACTTGGTGAAAGTTCAGCTTTGGAATACGTGGAAGTCAAGGTGAAGCAAGTGTTCAGGACAGACAGAGGAATTGTGCAGTGACCTGGAGAGAACAGAACTGAAGCTTCTATGAAGAATGAAAGGAGACAAAGTGCTAGTAGACAAAAAAAAAATATTCAGACCCAGCCAAAGGATAGTATGTGGGGAGAAACTGCTAAGCAGCAGCATTAATAAAACCTGAGTCTCTGCTTTCATCTTGTTTCCATAACTTTGCCCAAAGACTGTGCTAAGTATAAATAAATCTACTACGGGTCAGCAGATAGATAGGCTTGAATCTCATTTTTTCTCCAAGATTATGAATATAGGGGTAGTTCAATGGCATATCAGACACAGTCAGATTTCTTACTGTCCTGGATCTCCTGTTAGGCAGTATATGAACTTTGTAAGTGTTGAGGTCATGAGTCCAGGTAGGAAGAGAAGAGTACCAAAGACAGCAAGATATTAGATATTGATATTGACTAGACATACTAGCAGCTGTATTCTCCACTTGCACCAATTTAATGCTATTTTAAATCTGCTGATTCCAGTGGAGTTAATAATTTTTTACCACATAGAGTGAGAAAAGCCCAGTGAGACAGGGTCCCATGACCCTAAACACTAGGGAGAAAAGGGTGTATATACGACAGATGTACTTTACTCAGTGATTCCTCTTACCTGAAGAAAGTAAACTGTTGTCCATAGATCCAAGGGTGTAAGGTTAAGGCGGGATATTCTCCAAATGGAGGAATAATGACTGTAAGTATTAAAGACAGCAACACAAAGCTCGCAGGGAGAACAATCTGCAGGGAACATGAAAACATCACACTAGGTTACTAGATATATGTTGTAGAGTGACACTGTACACACCTCATAATATATATATAAACAAAAGAGGGACAGCAGGAGCACACAGATCAGATCTGGTTTAGCTCCTGAACACCAACAATTTAATTTCCAATGCTTTCAGTTAAGATTCTGTTTGTCACAGAACTTTATTATGTTAAAAATAAAATGCTGGGCTAGTAGTGACTGAATTGTGAACTTGGGGTGGGTGATAGACTCCAGGCAGAAAGAAATAGAATAAGAGGCAGAAGAGTTGGAATCAGAACAGTTAGGGACACTGTTATCCATTTGCAGCACCTCTGTTGCTTTGCATAGAGACATTGTTGGGAAAGACAGTGTTGAGAATGTTGCGGGAAAGAGTCAAGAACAGCAAAATAAGCCAATACCTGGGCTAGGAAGTCCTTGTGGCTGCGGGAGGCATGGTGAAACCGTTTGATGAGCAGTGCTTTCATCTGCTGATGTACAAGCTGAAAACCTTTATACTGTCGGGACCCTTTGCCTTCATTTTGATCTCCTGCTATGCCTACTGGCATTCGAGAAGTGTCATTAGTTTTCAGTGCGGTTTGTTCAGCTGGTTTGTTCTCAGTAGAAGTTTTGTCAAAAGTAGAACCATTTTCTTGAGTGTCTCCTAGTTTAAGATGAAAAGGAGCAGAGAAGACACTTTATTCTCCATACCTGAAGGTAGCACAAACATTTTAATGAGCTCCAGATTTTACCAACTGTATATATCACATCACCAACTTGCTTTAATTACAACTGTTGCACTGTGGCTGTATCTAGTGGCATCATATATGTTAACACTCCTCTTAGCAGGATGAACAAGTTAATCATGTATGTAGTTTATGGACTAATGGTCAGCAAAGTACTTTTTATAAAACTCCTAAAGCCATTGACATCTGGGAGCTTGACACTCCACTTTTATTTACATAGTTAAGAACCTCATCCAATCTAAATAAAAGTCTTTCTGCTGACTTCATCTTGTTTCTCAGATATTGTGTCAGGCCCTAAAACCAGATATTTGCTGATCAAATTTATTTTGGCAAGAACACCATACAGCTCTGAGGCTCTTCTTTACTTGGTGTTCAGAATACAGAACAGTCCCAAGAGAAGTTTATCAAATACTCATTCATGGATCTATACCTGCTTTTTGCATTCCAGGGTCAGCTTCTGCTGTGACCTTTAGGAAAACCTGCCAGAGATAAATACATTTCCCAGTTAGGAATAGAACAGGTACAATAACCTGACTTCTGGAACATGATACATCATCCTTTAATGTAGCAGAAAAAGAAAATTAGATACCTTTTCAGTACTCCTGCTTATTACACAATCAGAGGTCTCTTATGAAATATGTCAGAAAATAAAGAAAGGAACAAGCTAACATACACAGACAGACAGATTTCAGGCTAATGAGTCATGCTGCACAAGGCTAACATGAAGGAAGGCTTGGATCCTTTCTTTATGCCCATTCCAAAAACTTTCCGAGTGTGCTACCACATATGTGACTAGATTTTGAAGGGGATATTAGGAATTAGTAAGATTGCACGTTTAAGAACAGGAACTGTCTCAGAAAAACATTTTGGGGACTGATGATAAGATCAGCAGACATTTCAATCTCTCCGTTACCTCTTCAAGTGGTGTGTCTGAAACTCCAAAACTGCTGAGTCCCAGGTCATCCAATGTTTCCTCCAGTTCTCTGAAGAGACTGGCATAAGATCGCTGTTTAAAGTGTTTATTGGGCAAAAGGTAAATGAGTTCCTGACCAATGTTTTCAATTAATTTTGCTTCTGGGATATGATGGTGAATTACTTCTGCTAGCTCATTCAGATCTCCTGTGAAAAGTCAAAACAGTTTTCAAAGAATGAATATTTAACCATGCTAAGCATGATTTCAAAAGCTGTTGTTTGCACTATACAAAAGGGGACTGCTCTATTACATAACCCAAAGACATCTCAGTTAATTCTGTACTAGGCTGGGGTATGTTGCTAGTTATGCTCTGGACCTAGGTAGCAGGAAACTATTTCAGGTCTGTTAATAAAGCACAACAAAATCTTCAGGAGTATCTACTTAACTTCTCCTATGTAGAAAAGCCAAAATGACTTTTTTTTTTTTTCTCTGAGAAAGCCAGTTTCCTTTGCTCTAGATATGTTTCAGTTTCCATTAAGAAATTACACATTTGGGTGAAAAGTAGTTCAAAACTCAGTCTATACTTCTAAAGCACACAAACTTCCAGTTCATCATCTGTACCTGAGACCACATATACATCAAAAAGGGGTAATAGTAAGCAAAACCAAAAAAAAACCCTTATAAAATTCATGTTACAATACAATACAGATATTAGACACAAGTACTGAAGAAGTGGGCCTCAGCAGCATTGATTTGTAAGATGAGACTGCAGCATAACAGGAGACATAGCTATATGCTGGAATGTGGAACCATCCCACTTCTTACCATCCAGTTCCTGCTCTGGAGCTCCTCCTTTGTCCCTGCGTGCACATCTGGAGCAGGAGCAGGAGCACTGAGATCCACAGCTACAAAGCGACTAGCATGAACAAGCAACAGATAAAGATGAAAGTGCTTCAGATACATGCAAAAGAGGATGTAAGCGTTGTCAGCCTTTGAATGGCTTGAGTCAGTGAAAAATATATCCTGTCTGGAGCATCTTGAACATATTATACTGAAAGTCATCTGAGGACTGGATTAAGCAATGCAGAAAACATAAATCCACCTGCACAAAGCATATCTGTCAGTTCTAAATTGCATGCAAAATACCTAGGGAAATGCGATCAGCAGTGGCCACAAGTATACAGATCATATTGCTACTAAGACTGGAAGCACTACTAACAGCAGAAAGAATCCAGATCCCTGCTTCTCAAGCTATGCAAGGTTGATTTAGCTATGGATGAATGTAGACTTTTCTGGGGTCTGAGCTAGTGACTAGACTACACCGTGTTTACAACCAGTGTACTGCAAAAGCAAGCATCAGAAAGACTTGTATATGGACAAAGGCAACTTGATTGGTAAAAGTTTAGACATACTCAACTAGTGAGAGTGAACTACAGACCACTGGGGGCTTCATATCCACCTATTATTTTCACCTCTCTGGCTGAATATGTACTTAAAAAACCAGAAGATTTTTACAGAGACTCACGTATCCATATACTTTCAAGAGATTTTCATGTCATCAAATTTTCCCACTGCTTTCTTCATTTTCAAGTCAGTTTTGTACACAGCCTCAAGCAGCCCTTAACTGCTTTCTACCTTGGTCCACTGCATGAATACGTGTAAGTACTTTTCAGATTACACGTGCAGGAAGGGAGCTATGTACTTACTGTAGCCCTTCCAATTCTGGTGTTTTTCATCTTGCGAACAAGAGTGAGATAGAAGCCAGACCCAAAGCAGTTCTTTAGGAATACAGGAGAGCCTGAGCAGAAGAGTTTCCCTTGGGATATGATGGCTACTCTGTCTCCAAGGATGTCTGCCTCATCCATGTGATGGGTTGAGAGGATGATGGTTCTGCCTAGAAGGAACAAGGAGAGATGTTTAAGGCATGGACTCTCTCTGGAACTCAAAACTCTGCTTATTTTTTGGCATTTACTGCAGGGTTTTCTCTGCCCCAGAGCCAGGTCCCAGGTTTGCCACATCCATAGGTTCCTGTTCAAAGAAACTTGTTTGCTTCTATTCATATCACACTACTTGTGACAGTTTACACCAGGCACATGCTGCATCTATGACAGGTATTTTTAAACAAACCTAAAACTATTTCCACTCTCAAACCTGTTACCTGAGCGATACTTCAGCAGAAGATCCCAGATAGATCGCCTGGAATACGGATCAACTCCAGAAGTGGGCTCATCCAAGACTACCACTTTTGCTTCACCCACAAAAGCAATGGCAACAGACAGTTTCCTTTGCATTCCACCTGCCAGAGGACAGACACATCCAGGAGTCTGAGATGAGCTACCTAAGTGGCAGGGAGGTAACTAACACTACTTTTCAGTGTGAGGACGAACTGATACAAGGAAACCAAACCCAATCCTCAGACAAATATTTCTGCAAAGTTAAATCAATGGTTTCGTTTTTATTCTGAAGTTCAGAACAGCTTGTTCAAAAATCTTTTAAATATATTTTTCATCTATGTATGGCATTTTCTTCTTCTTGTCAGAAGCAAAAGTGGGAAGATATGAGATTTTCATGTTCTCATGTGAAACTGGCCAACTTTTACAGTTGCAATCAGGACAAAGTAGTATAAGAACAGCTGGCTGTTTATTCAAATCACGTTTTGAATCTGAAAGTGAAATGTGTTCAAATACACTATATGGCTTTGTACCTTTAGAATGAAAGAAATTACTCCTACCAAATAATACAGTACTGTAGAGTACTCATCCAAACAGTGGAGCAGCATGATAGTATATTTCATTTGCCTTGAAATAATAGAACACTGTATTTTGTTTTTTTCTTATGTTGACAGATTATTTTTCTTTTATATACCAATTTAGAAATAACAGCTTTAAGTATATCTGAATTTGTTGCATATTTATAAGAAACAGAAGCTTTAGGGACAGGTTATGCCAGCTTTACTATTTGTACAGTCCCATTAGTCTCATTTAGGGACATGGTTTAGTGGTGGTTTTGGTGGTGTTAGGTTGATGGTTGGACTCGATCTTAAAGGTCCATTCCAATCTAGACGATTCTATGATTTACTCTTCGAGAGTAAAGACCTCTTCAGTGCACAGTGATGTGTCAAAATATGGCCTCAAACATGTAATTCAAACAATAATTACCAAAAGATAAAGAAAAGGCAGCAGAAAAAAACATCTTAGAACAATCCTGTGGGCACCTGACAAATTCTGAGCCTCTTCATTCCTTTTATGGGCGAGGCCCATGTCTTCCAGCATTGTTTCCAACTCTTGCTCAGCTTCATCCCTGGATCTCCCTTTCAGTTGAGAATAAAACAAGATGTGCTCTGCTACAGTAAGGCTGTGAAATCAGACAGAAAGGCACCAAGGCAATTCAAATGAATAAGCAGGGTTTTTTTTCCCAAATAGCAATAAATTCACTTTAGCTTTGTCTTGCTAAAGAAAAAGGGGCTTTATCCTAAATCTGGATCACAGATCTTTGGGATCAACACACTTCACTCAGATATCATAGGCTCTTTCTCTGCCTCTTCAAAGAAGAACCTGCTAGTAAAGGAACAGGTATAGCAGGCATCAAGCTATACATTTATGGGAATAAAATGGGAGCTAATGTGCATAGCTGCATTAAGGAAGAGTCTGTTGTTGAGATGAACACAAACTCATGGCAGTGAAGCTGGAAATCACCTGAGAAGTTAGTAAATGGTTGATGGTAGTGCAAAATGGGTGTAAAAATATCCTGCTACTGCACTGTTTTGCTGTAGGAGGCCTAAATTATAGTGCATGAATCCCCAGGCTGAACTCCTGCTAACCCACAGTGCAACAGAAAACACCAACACCAAGAGCACTGTAATTTTCCTTGGAAACGTCTTTGTTCCCAGTTGAGTGATGCAGGAGATTTCTACTGGAGAAGGACATCACCTACCCTATGCGAGTGTTAAGAGTTGGAGAAGTGCCTCTGAGATATATCTACTGCCAGCACAGTAAGAGAAAAAACACAGGCTTTGGGGATGTGTCAAGCATGCAGACTGGGACCCTTATTCTTAAAGCTAATATGGAAGGATACTTACTGATTGAATAAGATGTTGTACTGAGGGCACATGCCTAATCTGTGCCGAATGGAGTCCATGTGAGTTTGAATATCCAGGCCTCCAATCAGCACAGTTCCAGAGGTGGGTGGGAAGAGGCCTGTCAGTATCGACCTGGGAAAATAAAATGAGGAAATTCCCACTCTTCTATCTTTCTGTGCCAGATTAGGAAGATGCATTGCGGGACTCCACTAGATGGAGCATGAGGACTTCTTACTATGGGCCTTGACGAAACAACTCCAGTAAAAAGCATATACATAAATACTCTTGTCCTGCTACAGTGAGAATCTTGTGGATCTGCTAATGTAATTTTTGATACACCTGCCTGTATGGTTCTGGCTTGCATGAAAAAATTGTTTTAGTCAGCTATTCTGTTTCAGAGTAGTTTGTTCAGCATGTTACATCATCCCTATATACAAAAGGGTCTAAAATGAAGCTCACTAGGACCAAGATAGAGAATAATGGTTTGAGGTTTCCAGCCATGCTGACCCACGCTCTACACATTTATTTTCTGTAAAATGGAAGGGGACTGAATGTTATGCTGCAACTGGAAGTAACCTGTTACTAGATTTGGATGAACAATAGATTTTTCAGTTCTGAAAATCTGAAAGCAATATAAATTTTTGGTTTTGTCAGGAGACTAGAAAAACAAATTTACAAAACGTTTCAGCAGATTAGAATGCTTTTATTTTGGATCAAACATTTCTTGTGGAAAAGCTTTAAAAAAGATAATTTAAAGTGCATTTGGCATAAGAGTCTTTTTTAATTAAAAAAATAGTGTTCTGCTGGGAAACATCATAATGAAACACTTCAGTTCTTTCAACATTTGGTGAACTTGTCACAGACTCAGGAAACATTTTGTTCACCAATTAATCCTACTTTGCCAAATAAAGTACTGTATAAAGAAAATTAAACATTCCTGAAGTCCAGCTTCCTGAGATGGTAGGGTTCTAGGACTAGAGGAACATTTTAATCTGAACATGGATCTTGCATATATGTAACCATTTTGTCTAAAGAGGTCCTATATTTTATATTCCTTTGCACACAAACCAAAAAATGTGACTGACTTGAAGCCAGTTAGAGAGAAAAACCAAGAACACATGGAGTGTGTTCTCTTCGGGTCTTTCAGCCAGAAGATCCTTCCCCCTCTTCACCTATCAGGAGTTTGGCCGTGGGAAGTGAATTCCAAGGGAGAGAATTTCTTCCTTCTCTCTAGACTTTCACTTGTTTTTGTCATGCATTGCCTCCCTCCCAGGGCTTTAGCTAATCCAGGATATCTTCTCTTTGCCCAGGGGCAGCATTTCCATGTCTGGAAAAACTTGATGTTGTTCATCAAGCTAGTTGCTGGGGTGGTAGAGAGACAAGGGAAGAGTGAAAAGAGAAGACTGCTCCTCAGGACAGAGCAATAGAGCACTGCCCTGGATTTTCTTCTTCTAAAATACACACTTACATGGTGGTTGTCTTTCCTGCTCCATTGTGACCAAGGAAGGCTGTGATCTGGTCCTCATAAAAAGTAATATTCATCCCATCTACTGCTGGCTTGGGCCTGTTCGCAAAAATCTTCACCAGGTTCTGAATGCATACTCCTGGAATCAGTCCTGTTGGCTCAGGCTCAAAGAACGTATTTACTTGAAAGGCAAGAATTCAAGAATGAAAAAGGAATAAAAGCACATGTTTTAATCCCAGTTCTGATGATAACACATCAGTAAGTGCAGAAGCAACAACACATACCCAGTAAAATACAGCATCATGTGTGAGGGCCAGATTCTCCAGTCACACCAGTACCAAACTGAGGCAAGATTTCTAACTGCAGCGCAATTTATTTAGATTCACCACGTATCAATGACAGGAGAAGCAGAGCCCAGAATTGTAATGGTCTGTGGAGAGATAACTCATTGGATCAGGTGAAGCTGAACATGCTTTCTGTTTTCAGGAAGATTATTTGGGATTGTTGTCTGTAGATACTTAGATAGGCTGAGAGATTACATTAAACAAGCAGCAGGTTGCCTTTCTAGCCATGATGAAATCTGCCATTCAAATCATCTGCCCAGCTGTGCATTCTTTTACCATGACGCTTTTTAAAAAAACAACATTTGCCTTTAATCTTAGTAGGTGAAATTTACCCCCTTGCAGAGGCCAGCTCAAGACTTAGGCAGTACCTAACATGAGCACTACATGAGATGGCTTTCTCTCAGGATTAAAAATGCATTATTGTAAATAGCACCATTAGGATGTTTTATTGCATCAGCTTCTAGACAAAACAAACTTCCTTTGAAGTAAATTAAGCCCTTGGGCAATGTGAATTATGGGAGTTGAGAAATTTAAACTAAAGACCCTGTCCACTTTTGTTTACACAGAATGCTTAAGGCTTTGTAGGAAGGCTTGTTTTGCAATTGCAGCTTACTTAAATTGTTCAGTACCCAGCAGGCCTGTGTGGAGAGCAGCCAATGCCATCTGGGTGCAACCAGCCCCACCTCCATCAGTGGCTTCTATGATTGTCATTATAAACAACACTCAGGAAAAAGTCCCAAATATGTTGTACATGATAGAGCTGTGCATACCACAGAGCAGCTGAAATAATTAATCTAGAATGGGTAGCTTTATTTTAAATAAAATTATGTTTATGACAAAATTTTCTTTTGCTTTGTGAAGGAATCTAGGTTTCCTTTTACCTTACTGGGCCAAGTACAAACATCCCTGTATTTACAAAAGTTCACACGGAGTCTGGCTAGATAGTTCTGCATATGCTGACAATTGAGGTACCATCCTCAGTTTATACATATCAAGGTCAATTCATATTTGCCTGCAGGACTCACTGACAAGTTCTGAGGCAAATTCTCTGATGATCTCCCCCAGTATCTGCTTTGCATCACGTGAAGGATATTGGTGGAGGGTTGAGATCCCTTTTTTTTTTGTGATTCATATTTCTCCATTCTGGTGCTCAATAAGATAGAATACATCCCTCAGTGCAATTTTGGGCCATTTAGGTTTTTCTTCAGAGGTGGCAGCATTTGTGGGAGATGTGGATGGGGCTTTGGTGAAAGCTCTGCTTAAAGCGTATCAGGCAATTAGGACAGATTTATAGTGTGTCTACCCTGCTTTGCTAACCCATGCTAGTATTGGACTGCACTGGAGTTAAGCCATTAGAACTACTCTCCATTTCCCACCCCGTTACTCTTACATGAAGCACTAGCTCTTACATGAAGTCATTTTGGAAACTGTGTCCTTGAACCATACCAGGTCTGCTCTTGGCTTCTCCACATGTCTCCCACTTCCTGTGTGTCTGGCAGGCTTTTTTGTGCAGTGACAGGCAAAACCCTTCCTCTGTGGCCATGGAGCAGCTGGAACCTGGGAGCTGACGAGTACAGCACCACAAAGATAAGGCAGTACTAGGAGAAGATTGGCCGAATAACCTTTGCCCTCCGCCTGTCTTTTTTCTTTTGAAGTCCTGTCCTGTTTCCATTCACCCTGAATGCATGTTTTCAGTGCCTACGTGAGGAGCTCCGATGGCCCCACTTTTATCTCTAGCTTTTCAAGAGAGTCAGAGTGGGCCCAGAGCTGTCTGTAGCAGTTTCTTTTGCTACAGAATCCACATGCATTCCTCTGAGCATCACATACAGAAAACTCCTCTGGCTCCCCACAAAAGAAGACATTGGCACTTGAAAACCAGGCAGGTCATTCAGGAATTCTTAGGTGGTGGCTAATGTCAGCATCATAAAAGGCTGCAGACGGACACACAGAGCACTTCAGATAAATCCCTTTGAAACCAGCCTTTCCCTAAAGATGCAAGACGAACTAAAGNCATTCCTCTCAGCATAAGTATTTTTATTGAAGTCATGGCTCTGTTTAATTCTAAGAAGTCAATATATGCGTCTCTGAGGCTTCCCTCAGCATGAACACTAACTTGCTATAGAAACAGACTGCATTTGCATGATAAAAAACAAGTTGCAGAGCTCTTCTGGAAGGCAGCTCTTATGTGTGGTGTCTAAAATATTCTAAGGGATTGTGAATGTAGAGGAATCAGTAAGACAATAGTTGGGAGAGTCAGTGCTTCTCCTGAGCAGTTGCATGCTACCCTCTGTAGCTCACTGGGCTGTTTAGTTTGACTCCAATCATTCCTACATCTAGTTTGTTATGAAATACAATGAGTATAGTATCTCAGAAATACTTAGGTTGCTCTCCTTACTATTAATTTCATCTTTGTCCCGGACATCTGTCTTAGACTTCCCCTGCTTGACGGGTTCTTTTTCTTGTTTGTGTTTACATCGTTTGTTTTTACCATCCTTCTCCCCCTGGTTGTCACTCTTTTCTTCTGGCTTTTCAGGTTCTTCAGATTCCTTTGTTCTCCTTTCATTTTTTTCCTCTTCCACGGCCTTCTGATCCACACAGGCTTCTGACTCTGGACTTTTTTCTATATAAACCAAAAGTAACCAACATTTAATTTACCAAAATTTAATTTCCTCTTATCTCTAGAGGTGCTTTGAGGAAAAGGAGGTAGTGCTAAGCATTGACCTCTCCAAGAGCTTTAATCATCAGTGCTTTACTCAGGTTAGGAACCCAGCACTCAAAGCCATCTAGCTTAAAATCTGCTTCACAGTGTCAGGAACAGATAATTTTGCAATTATAGACTCAGAGTAGAAGATCCTGACTAATATTAGGTACATGGTTTATATTTTGTCCATGCAGCTCTAGACCAAATTCTTCACCACATGAAGAGAAAGGCCATACCAACCTTTCCCAGACTTACAGGGAGTGAGAGAAAGAAAAACAAAATGAAAAGATTAAATAAAAAGCAAACTGCTAAACTACTACTTAGATTAAGAAACTAGCTCCAGGCCTGAGTGAGTTGGTGTTAACTTTTGTACAAGAATTTCTGGCTTTCCAATTTGGTCTTAGACCTTGTTGCAACAAAGGAAAACAGTCACATAAAATCACTAATGGGCCCAGGCTTGAAGCAGGAAGAACACCGATATAAGAAGAGGGAGCCCCTGAAGGAACTGTTTACATAACACAAATTCAAGCTGGCAGCCTAGCGTGCAACTAGCACAACTGTAATTTATCAGATGGCCTAGGACTAAATTTTGTTGTGAAATTTCACCATAACTTTCTGCTATAAGAAATTTTTGCCCATAAAACTATATAAAAGTACCCGGTGCACAAATAGCAACATAAACAATTTCACCGCATCACCTAAAAAGCTGAAGTGGGGATACAAAAGTACACTGATAGAAGTAAATTTTAAAAATACCAAGATAATTTACCAGTTTAGCTTCATTTTCAGCTGTGCAGTCACATTATCTGACATTTTCTTATCCAGTTTTCTTCCCAACACATTAACCATTTACAATAAATCAAGAAAATGCTTAGTATTACCCTTGAAGGAAAGATACGAGTTGAGAAAAGTGTTACAGTTGTTCATGTAAGCTGAGGCACTGGAGAGTCTTAGTTCTTCAAATAGGTAAGAATCACATGCCTACTACAAAGGAATTAAGCAGAGATGACCTTTCCAACTGTCCCTGCTTGAGAAAACCTAAGGCAACATTTTGTAGAAGAGAAGATGTAATAAGTATCAGCACACTCAGGCTGAGATAATCATGGAATAATTTAGATCAGAAGGAACTTCCAAAGTTCTCCAGTTCAATCCCCAAGAAATAGGGCCAATTCAGATCACAGTGACTATCTCAAAAAATGGAGATTTCACAACTTTTCTGAGCAACCTGTTCCAGTGTTAAAACTACCTTCATAATAAACAATTTTTTTCTTATATTGAATCAGAATTCCTGTCTTCCAGGTTACATCCATTGCCTCTTATGCTTCCACCAGGCACCATCTGAGAAGTGTAGCTCTATCTTATCTTTCTCACTTAAGGTTGAGCTCAGCCTTGTATGTTGTACGCCCCAGCTCCTAATCAACTTGGTGGCTCTTTATTGAGCTCCCTCCAGTAACTCTGTCTTCCTTTCAATGAGGATCCCCAAACTGGACAACACAGTACTCCAGATGTAGTCTCACAAGTGCTGACTAGAAGGGAAGAATCACTTTCCTTGAACTAACAGTTATACTCTTGCTAATAAAGTTCAGAATGCATCTGGTCTTCTTAGCTACACAGGCACACTTGATAGTTCATGTTCAACATGTTGTCAACCAGACCTTTTCTACAAAGCTGCCTGCCAGCCAGGTGGTTGCCAGTCTGTATTGTCCTGTGGAGTTATTCCATCCCAGACACAGTATTATGCATTTACTTTTGTTGAACTCCATGAGGTTCCTATAAAACCATTTCTCCAGCCTGTTGAGGTCCCTCTGAAGAGCTGCTCTGCACTCCACTGTTCCCTCCAATTTGGTATCTTCCACAAACTTGCCCATGGTGCCCTCTATTCCATTATTCAGGCTGTTAATAAAGTCATGAAACAGTATTAAGTCCAGTGTCAGCTCCTGTCAGACCCCTGCCACTAATGACTGGACCCTAGTTATGCTTTGTACTGCTGACCACAATCCTTTGGGCCCAACAGTTCAGTCAATCTTCTACTCACTTTAGTGTCCACTCAAGCAGCCTGTATCTCATCAACATGGCTATCAGAATACTATGTGAATCCATGCTAAAGTCCTTGCTAAAGGCAAGTTAAATGGCATCCACTGGTCTCCCTTTGATCTCTCCATTGATCCAGTCATCACAGAAGAAAATCAGACTTGGTTAGGCAAGATTTGCTCTTGGTAAATCCATGTTCATTATTTCCTACCACCTTGTCCTTCACTCAAGTGACTTCATTCAAGTTGGTCCAAGGGTGGCATGAATTTTGATCTTGCTTACAAATCCAAAGTAAACATACTTTTAGTTAGTAGTGTCAAACTAAACAGAAAAGAACAAGGTTTAGAAAGATGGAGGAGCCTCAGTGTAAATAAGATCAACATTGTATTTCATTTTGATTCATTTCACAAATGCTGTGTTGGGCAATAAGAACTTGAATGTCTTAAAAGGTGTTGGTTAGATAGTGGGGGTTTGATGTTGCTTGTTAACCCATGCTTTAAAGGCTCTCAGATGGAACAGTGGCTCACCTTTAATAACTCTAATAATAGCAGGCCACTCCAAGTTCAAAGGCACCTGCTGAGATTCCCAGTGTATGGCTATCTCTAATCTTCGCAGCAGCTCAGGTAATGGAAATGTTACACAGTCACCTCTTAAGCGGATCAGTGGTTTTGAAGTTATTTCTAAACACCAAAGTTTCAAAAGAACTCACCATCAGCAGTTGCTTTTTTCTCAGCTTTCGGGTTTCTAGAGCCGAGCCAGTAAGATTCCTGCACAGGAAAATACCAAGGCTGCGGTAGCCCGTAGTCCCCTAAACCAAAAATAAGTAGGTAAAGTGCACTTCATAAACACATTCCTCAGTGGGCACAAATTCATCTAGGCAAAGTCTGGGCTGTACTTGTAAACACTTGCAGTCCTAGTGTTGTGTATCAGAAGCTCAAACCATCCACCAAGTACCTGACAGAACAGATTTTGTTTGCAGATTTTTTTTTTCTTTTGGACAGGAGCAAAATATTCAGAAAATATGTGATCTGCTTGGCCTTACCTTTTCTTAAGTAGAACGTGGTTTAATTACAGAATGAAGCTACTCCCTACATGGGGACAATTTGAATCCTCACCAACCAGGCAGCAGCTGCCAAGGAACATTCTGATTGCTTAAGATGGGATCCCAGCCTCACTCAGGGATTTTTCTTTTAAGGCCCACTTAACGCTTGAGGGTTATTACATTATTAACTGATTTTATTATAGTATATAATTATATAAATAATATTATATTAATTATATATATTATATTACTTATTACCCTAGGCCTGAATTCACAACTGGCAATGAGAAAAAGAGACCCTGGCTGTTATTTCAGCACACAGCCTTGCAGGAAAAGTGTCAACAGAGTAATCCTTTTCGTAAGCAGAAATGGCCTTTTTTGATCACAAGTTAATTCTGTTTTGAAAAATAAAGTACAATAATGTTATCAGCTCCTGTAAGGCCAGACCAGAGCTAGTGCAAGTCAACACTGCTTTCCTGGACCATATTGATTTATAGAATGCAGGGATTTGAGCTGCTATGTTTAGAACTGGCATACTTGCGAACCCAGATGTGATTGGCCTTGTGCTACTTATTCAAAATAAGCAAAGGGAATTAGAGATGGTCCCTGAAAGATGGTCAGTTTTTCCTATATTGAAAATCAGTGTTTATGAAAGTGTCTATTTCTGACTTACCAAAAATACGCTGTATGTCAGGGGAAAACTTGTACTCCCATTAATGCACACAAATGCTCTGTCTGCATCCATAAGCAGTTTGCCTTGCACTTGTTATAGACTGGATTATACCCCTTTGAAGCTGGTGGTAAAACAACCACTTCTCATTCAGGATGAATGCAAAACCCAAGTGAACTCCATTATGGAACAGAATACTCAAACAGCCACAGGACCAGTGTGCCACTGGGTGGCTGGCTGCAGAAAAACTTGAGCAGGAGCTGAACCATATGGTTCAAAGGATTACCCAGGGAACTCACAGTAAGCTCAAACACTACAGCATTGATTTTGTAGGTCTGCATGTGTGTGACAGAGAAATGCTATGAAAAATTCCACAGAAACAGAGGCGCAGAAAGCCAAGGAGACACTCAGAGCAAATATTGGGAGGAACTGAAGCTAATGAATAGAAGCCCCGAGAGGCGTTACTTTTGTGTAAAGTGCTGGCTGAAAAAAAAACAACTTGGATCTATGAGCAAAGAAACTCCTGTTGTTTACTTCCTGCTGTGTTCATGGAAATAGTACATTGTCCATTCTTTTTTAAACAAACAGAATTGCAACACAGGTTTCTCCAAAGAGGAACTTTTAGGAAAGTTACTGCAAATCAGCTTTGAAAAGAAGTATGTTAAAATTGCATTAAACTTCTTCGTGACACATTTCTTAAAAACTGAAAAGGTATTAATTTGGTGTATCATAGCTCACTTTGGTAGGGACACAAACAAAGCAGACTCAAGGTCATATTTTAATTTTGGAGCAAAATATCCTTAGACACATCTAAAACTATTTAACAAATTCGTATCTTTTCTTGATTTGGAGTAACTATCATAAGTGATGTGTGCAGACAAGCACCATGTTACCTTATCCATCATTAATTTTCCTTCATAGCTAGAAAATCTGCAATATTTCAAATTCTAAGTAACCACTCAAGCAAAAAAAAAAAAGAAAAAAGATAGCCGTCTGCCAAGAAACACATTCTGGAACTGCAGTTCACATGTGGGAGTAATAAATTAATGAAAAGAAAGCTCACTAGCTTGTACAGCATAACAGTCTGCATTTATTATACATATTCAATGAGAAGTAGAAATCATTTTATCGCAAAGAAAGTTCCCAAACTTTGTAACTGATAACAAATAAAATCCTTTTGTGAACTCACACTAGAACCAGGATTCCCATTTAGAAATAAAATAAATCCACACAGGAACTTTCACAGCTGCCTAGGACACACTATATGTCTCAGGAAATAGTATCATCCTTTAAGAAACAGACAGCCTAATGTGGCCACAGTAGATACGTGAACTAGAACTGTTATTTCTATCTTTTCAAAAATTAAAAAAATTCTTACTAGAAATGGTTGAAGCTTCTCAAAAAAAAAAAAAGTACACAAATTGGCTTTTGGAAGATGATATTTTTGAAGATTTATTTTCTATTTGAATTTTAAAACAGGACCAGAAATTGCATTATCCTTACTCTCTCCTCCTTTTCCATTCTTTTCAGGACTAAAATAGGAGAAAGGAAAAAGAAAGACAGAAAAGTGGAAGCCCTTAATAAACAGTGCTGCTATACTGGATAAGACTCATGGTGTACAATGTCAAATACACTTTTTCTGACACAAAAATACTCAGAGACTGATTAGACTAGCACAGTTTACAACAACTACCACTACTTTGTATGAATAAGAAATTGACATACCTGGAAAAACATTATCAAGATACCAAGAAATTATTCCATAGAGAAAGGCATCAAAAAGCATCATTTTAATGGAAAAAAGGAAACTATATTCATCTCCTTCCAAGGGACTGGTTCTGATGTTACCCCACTGTAGGCCGAGACCTTGCTCTTCATAGCGTGACAAGTATTCTGTACCAAAACCAAAAGCTACTTGAGAAAGCAAACTCTGGAATAAAGGAAAAATGACATTCAGCTCAGACAGAGGAACATTTCGTAAAACAACCACAAAAAAAGAAGACCGTTAGGGACTGGACTTCAAAACTTGACAATGCCTAACAAATGATCAGGGAAAAGTGGTTTCACTTTTATATTGGACTGGGATGTTTAATCCTCTGAATGGAGGCAATTCTAAGCAGTATTTAGCCATAATAGACTGAATTCAACCTTGGCTGTACTTTCTTTAGCTAGTAGGCAACCTTCACAACTTGTTTTTTTCCATTAATGTCTCTGTTCAGAAAATACTGTAAATGCATCTTGAAGTTAGCAGTGTACACCTTTGCCTGTCTTGGAGAAACAAAATATTTCCTGAGTGTACGGGGCAGGGCCACTATGTGTAACACGACAGAAAGTACACCAGATGCTCAGGATAAGGAAAACCACAACCATCCCCTCCCCTAGTGTGTCTGCTACCTAGTTCTTTCACAACAAACTAATAAACCAGTATAGTATCCAAACATCCTCTTCAGTGTTGCATTGCAAAAACAGAGCAAGAAGTGATATAGTGCTGTTTCACTGGATATGTAGTTCAGCCAGGAATGCCAGACCTTAGGAAAATGAGGGGACAAGAGGGATCCCAACAGCAACTCCTAGTGAGGCATTATCATAGTGTGTTAAGTAAAAAACGTTTGATTTTCAGCAACACATCCATTGTTCAATTACTTTTCTTGTCCTTAATAATTTTTATTTTTTCTTCAAGCCCCCTACACATGCACACCCCGCCCCTTATCACCCCTTTTAATTAGCTTTTCTTCAGAGACTGACCTTCGAACAACAAATTAAGACCAAACATACTAGGAACAGAGAAAAAGAGTCATGGCTTCTGGCCCTTTCTTACACAGCTGCCTCCTCCTTCACTTTAGAGTGAGAAGAGAGTTCTCTTATGCTTAGACTGTGCGCTAGTCTCAAGATTTCTTCCCAAATCAGAACCTGTCATAGGCCAACGCTACTCATTTCCTGACTTAATGACAGGATCAAGTTTTGCACTTCATTGCCTTAATTGGTAGAACTAAAAATGGTGTATACTACATCTGGATAGTACATCAGTTAAGAAAGCTGATTGATAGCCATATTTAAACTTTTTTATAGCTTTTAAAGAGTTTTGTTTTCTTTTTCCTTTTTCATTAGATTTCCTAGCGCAAGAGAAGACAGTACTTCCCTTTTACCTAGGTTGTTAGAATGCTCAGTGAAGATGGGGAGGCTAAATTCAAACACCCACTCCCTTTCCTGATTCACTGGGCAACAGAAAATCAGTCTGAATGACTTTGCAAGTTCACAGTTCCATTTCAAAAAACAGCAAGAAGTTCCAGCTCCATTGAATTGTTAAGTATCTTGCCTATTATGGAAAAGAACCAACAAGGAAGCACTGCATGGAGAACGTCTACAACTTCTTAGATGGAAATTATTTCTCAGAGCTTTGGCACTTGGGTTCAAATCCTAACTCTATGTTCAGCTAAAGAAGGAATGCGAACCCAAGATCTTCTCATCCTTAGATATCACCCTGTTAACTACGTTATAGCACATGAGAAAGAAAACTGTCCCCATTTTGTAAATTGCCTTTGTACTTATTAAATATACACGAAGTTGAATTTGCTTTGACTTACAAGGAAGTGTTCAAAACTTTTTTAACATTACGCTAATTTCCTAGTATTCAAAAAGTAAAATAAATTTTACTGAATTTTTCTAAAAGCCATGAAAATAGCTCTTGGTTAGCTCTTGCTAACAGCTTATTCACTTGCAATCCCTAATTATTTGAGAGAGATTCAGAGGTCTCCCTCTCCGAATGAAAAAAGCAGAAAGGAAGAGGTATGCAATGCTAGGTTACTCATATATGCACAGTGAGAAGGGCAGCTAAAATTTGAACCCAAAGATACTGTATAATCAGTGAAAGGCTTACTGCTAGGATCTTCAGATTAATAGTCATGCGGTCTTGCCAGACAAAGCAGACAATGTGGGGCAGGTACAAGGTGAAGTAGATGACTCCACTGCAGGCAGCTGCCAGATTTGCTTTGGAGAAGAAGGTGCTGAATAAGAAACACTGCATTATGGTGGCTGTGGTGAATGTCAGTAGAAATAGAAAGAAGAGAAGTGGACTACTATAATGTAGTACTTGTCCGCACTGTAAGCAAAAGGAAAATAGAAAATTTTAGAAGTATTGCCACTTTCTGAACTAGCAGAAAAGTCAGAATTCCCACAGACATGTAACCTGTAATGAGCAATAACCCAGTCTTCCTTACCTAATATGACTTCCCACTGTCCCAGGCAGGAATGTTTCAACACCTGAGGTCATTACAATAACAAATCCTTCATCTAATTTTATTCCTGCTCCTGGATTGTCCCTGATCCACGCCACAATATGCTGTGGAGTTCATATTCATATTTCATCACTGAATTAAGATCATAACTGTTTGAAAATGGACATTCTGTCCCTGTCTTAACAAGCAAATGATTCCAAGCAAGATGTGCCTGCTTGGAAATTCATACACTTTAAATAAAACTATTTGAACTATCATAATAAATTTTCATTGATCTCTTCTCTTCTCCCCAGTCCACTTGCTTTATGTGCAGGAAAGACAATGTAAGGAAGCCTGACAAAATGCATCTTAAAAAAAAAACAAAACAGGAAAATTATAAAGCTTCTGCACCTAAATTATATTAAAACTGCAGAAGGGTATCACAGCTGAGGAATCCACGCACAGTTTCTCAGAGATCCTTGTGTACTGACTAACCCACTGAGTGAACTTTTATTAACCTTTCTTCCTTAGAGCTTTCGTAGATTAAATACTCTCTCAAGAAGAGCATGGACTGCTGCTGATTGTCCATTTACTTCTAAAAAACAATGTTGAGACCTATTTATTAGGCTCAACTTTGTTTTGAGCCTTATATAAGGCTCAAATAGGTCTAGAAGGCTATAAATAGGTCTCAACATTGTTGCAATATCCCACTGGGCCTCTGAGGCCAATTTCTTTATCAACAGTGATACAATCTCTCATAGGAATGTATTTACAAAGGTGCCTCACACTGGCATAGTGAAATCCAGAAAAGGAAGTGAATTACAGGTATAAGCACATTCTTCTCTGGTATTAACTACCTCCTGATATTTCATTAAACTAGTGTAGCAAATAAAGTAAGCTTTCTCTATCCACCCAAGCTGTAATGGAACCGCAAGAAACTAGTACAACTCATCAGGGCAGGTTGATAAAATAGAGCGGATTGAAGCCTAACTATGAGTTTATACAAATACTGGTTCCTGACGTCAGAAAATATGCAAGGGCATTCTTCCGTATAAAAATGCTACAGATTTATATAACTGAATACAGCAGCTAGGAGGAGCTTGGTTCTCAGGTAACCGAGATAAGAGGTAGACCTTAGAGACAATATCCAAATTGTCCTGAAAAGTTACAAAAATTACAGCAATTTTGAGTCACAGAAGCAAAAGGGTTTTGGGGTTGTTTGTTTTTTTTTTTTTTTTTCTTTTTTTCTCTCTTTTTTTTTTCAGGCTATCGTGAAAGTTCTGCTCTTGCAGTCTCTTTTTCCATTGAAATAGTGGCATAATTTCTAAGCAGGCAAGCACTGAATATTATAAATGAATCACATATGGTAAATTGCAAGATTAAAATCCTTCGTATTATGATCTCTTCTATTTAAAGCAACAGTTATTATTGATTGGAAGATCTGCCTATGTCTACAGGAAATACAATATACAGTGTAATCAGCTTGATGCATTGTTCTGTGGGGGATCTCACAATAAATCTTACCAGTGAATTTATCTTTCTGTCCTTGCCAAGTGCTGATGCTGTCATGAGGTCTGCTTAGAAGAATGTGCCTACTACGTACTGTGAACCGAACAGGCCACAAGCCATTCCCATCTCCCTGTGAATCGCTACTATTCTTTCTCAACAGCAAACTGGTATCAGCAGTGCAAACACACCAGTGAGTTTGAGAGTGGCAATCCTTACCATAATCAGTGCTGTGAGGAGAAACGTGCTCACAGCCATCATGGTGAAGCTGTCTAGGAACCAAGTGCACCAAATCACCCCATTAGATATACCCCTGTTCTTCATAGCCTCTTTCAGACGCATTTCCTTCTCCAGCACTATGCTCTTCACAATCATGGAAACTGAATATATCCAAGCTAGCACCATGAAGATAGGAAAGGCGCGGTTTAAGGTGATCATGAAGCTACCAAAGCAAGAAGGGAGAAATTAATTAGATTTAGGTAAAACAGAAATATTGAGATGAAAAGCAAGAATGAATAGGAAAAGGGGTGGGGAAGAATGCATTTATTAAACATGGGACTAGAAATTCTCAGTCTAAACATCAATAACACATTACTAGTGAACTTCACAAGCAACCTAAATATTGATGAACTAATAGTTGCTGCACTCCCATGAGACAGATAAATGTTATTTCTATTTTACAAAGAGGTTCTAAGGGCTACTGAAGGCTACAAAACATGTCGTGGCTCATGAAAATACATGTCTTTTCACAGTGAATTGTCATAATGCTTTTACTATGATGTACAAAGAATATTTTAAGACATATGCTAATGTTAACAATTTGGGAGTGTCGCTGTCTTTTTATGCTCCCAAGATTAATTGGCAAAAGAATTAAACAAATTAAGCATTAAAAGCATCAGATATTGCCAGCAAGGTTGCTGAAATTCATACAAATCATGACTCAGGGAATGCGTTGGGACTGTCCCACATAGTACCACTTCCAAAATGACAGTGCTGGGACAGACTGCTGTGGGCGGCCCTTCTTATGCTGTGATGAAAGCACTGCTCCTTTTCTCAGTCCCTGCCCCCAGACTCTATGGCTACTCAGGTCTAGCAGATGATCCTTGGTAAAGCACTGTCCCAAGTGTACTGTCAGGGTGAGAAAGGGATTTTGGGGTGAAAAACCTGAAAATATTTTCTATGAATTTGGGATTGCAATTTTTCAATTAAATTACTCTGAAAACCAAATGGACTTGATTCTTTAAAAGCCAAAAGCTTAAAGCTGCTAAAACCAAAAAGGAGCAAAAACTCTTCAGTTTCCTAAACCTGAGCCCTACAGGATGACATTTTTGCCTTATGCTACCATAGCTACTCCATTGTCAAAACAAATGGAAAATCTTCACTTTTTCACCAAAAATTCCTCAAGACCAATTTGGCCTGCTGAAACAAAGCCATGCTTTTGTGCAATGGCCTGGGGTATGCTGGGTTTTGCCTGTTGGTGGACACATATAACCTAGCACTAGGCCATACACAGCACAACATACATGTTTACCATGAGGATGCACTTGCTTCACTTTAAGCAGGGTCTCTGCAGAGGCCTTCTCTGGGTTTGGATATCAGCCCTGAACTGTGTGTGGCTGCTGCAGGCTTTAGAAAACCTTTGCGCGGATGGGGTGTCTGCCTCTGCAGTATTCTCAGTGGGGAGGAAATAAACAGCAGGCTTGCCAGGGCAACATTGTGTCAGGCTAACAGGTAGTGACTGGTGGAAATGACAGATCAAATTACATACATCTTCAATCTGCCCTTATCTGAAGAACTAGCATTTGCCTGAACAGAGGCAAATGTTTTTTTTTTTTTTGAAGTGAAATGTATACCAAGACAGTTGCAGTAGCACAGACCGCAGCATTGGAACAGGCTCAGTGTGAACAGGGAAGAAGCACCATGTCATAAAATTCGGAGCACATGTGCTGATTCAGGCAGCACTAATGGGGGTCCACAGCCCCACTGCCTCCATGTAGCCATAAAATCTCCAGACCCAGGAGCACAGTCTCTTTCTTTTTTTGTTAGAGCAACAAACCACCTCTTTCTCCTTTAGCTTCTTTATTCTGCTCTTCACCAGGGAAAGAAACTCCTGGTACCTGCAATAATGAACTGCAGCCACAGTCCTGGAATCTTTTGCTAGATTCATATTAGACTTAAGACAAAAACCAGTCAATCTTCATAAAAACCATGGACAGGAATTAGGCAGAAGGTTAGAGAATATCAGGTTATTGTTGAAAACTATAGCATACACAAGGGAAGGAAAAGGGCTGATGTTAACAGAAACCAATGTCGTATATCCAGTTTGTTTGCAGATACTAGTCATGTAGTTATAAATGGAATCCTGTTTAAGCATGCATTAGGATTTCAGAAAGAAAGAGTTTTAAGAGCCTAAATTCTCTTGGGATTCTGCAAGGCCTGTAGGTGTCTTCAAGGACCAAAACCTACAGCTTTGGGTATTGGTATACCTAGATATTAAGTCTAAGATCAGGGCTTGGTAATACACTTGAAGAGACTGGGTTGTTTGATCCTTCAAGACTTAGAGAGATAGCAAGAGAGGTACCAATTCCATTGGGACAAGCATTTTCTGTTCAATATTTCTGTAGGAAATTATTCTTTGGATATAAAGAAAGCTGGGTTTTGGAAATTTAATTAGGGAAAAGAAGCTTACTACACTTCAGTGGATTCTGCAGAGTTACCTGAAGGATGCAGAGTTTGTTCTAACATGAGTCAGTGCTTTGTGTTCAGTTTTGCTACAGGCACTGGTCATAGGCTATGGCATGAGGCTTAGTTTTAGTTAGATAAAAACTTTTTAAAAGATCAGATTTTTGCTGGGTCCTGTATAATCACAGGGGTAGTTCCAGGGCTGATGTTGTTAGGGATTCAAAGCATTATAGTTGGGGTGCCCTGTTGACGCTGGATTCTCGTCTGTAATCAATGTGAAGGTTTAGGTTAGGTTATTTTTATTGCCTGGAAAAGTAGAATCATAGAATCACTGAACAGTTTGGGTTGGAAGGGACCTTTAAAGGTCATCTAGTCCCACCCCCCTGCAATGAGCAGGGACATCTTCAACTAGATCAGGTTGCTCAGAGCCCCGTCCAACCTGACCTTGAATGTTTCCAGGGACAGGGCATCTACCACCTCTCCGGGCAACTGGTGCCAGTGTTTCACCACACTCATTGTAAAAAAATTTCTTCCTTATATCTAGTAAGTAAGGCCAAAAAAACGGAGACTATTTTTTTTGATTTTGTGTGATATGCAAAACTTGGAAGAAAACTGCTGCTTTTAAGGGGCCAGTGTTCTGTGTTCATTTTAGGTCTGCACACTGGTTGCCTGGATGCAACAAAGTTCAGGATTGGGATTAGGGGTAGAATCTTGGCAAAGACAGGTTTTGGAGTCTGGGTTATGGCAGGATAAGGAAAAGAACACATTTATTAAGTTACGTCTCAGTTATTGCTCTTGCATATATACCTTAGGTCCAGGGTTAGAAATGGTGCTTGAGAGTCTTAAAGCACCCAGCAATCCAAGTATTCATCAGATTTAAAATAAAGTGCTTTTACTCACACATCATCCACAAAACATGGATATGGCATTTGCTGCAGATAAATTCCTAATGGCACTTCAGTGTTGGTCTGGGTCTTTATAATCCCATGATCAATCATGTCTTGGAGATATGCAAAGCCTCCCCAGATATAACGTAAATCATCCACAGGATCAGCTCTTGGACCAGGATCCCAGTACCTCAAAAGAAAATTCACATGGAAATCATTTGGGTAAAGTGGCTTTAGGGGAGGGGCGGGAGGGAAATAAATAAATAAAAATCTAAGATACTGAAATTGTAGGGACACTGCCTGGAGTTGCCTTTTCTAGATATTGGTCTGTCAGACTGTGTTGCTTGAGAAAGTATATGACCTGGAAGGTTCTTTTGTTTCCTTTAATTTTCCCTACACTGACACAGAATAGCAATTTTGGCCAAAAATGTACATAAATAAACCATGTAGCAGAGTAACTGTTCTAGAACACAAATAACCGTATTTGGAATGCAGTATTCTTGGAGATTAAACTGGAACAGCTGGATTGCAACTACCAGACACCATTATATTCCTCTACATAGACAATCCTGAGAAATTATTTCTGCTATCCCTTTAAGTGAGTCCATTTGAGGGGGACTTGAGGAGGAACAGCAGAGAAGTTCTGCTGTCCAGGTGGAGCACAGCTGGGTCACAATCCACACAGGACTTCCTTGTCTGCCTCTCCCAGTGATGGAGCCAACTAAAAACTTAAGCAGGTTACTGAATAGATTCTGAGCAGAGTCATTCCCTTTGCCATGTATCCATGCATCTACCCACTACTTGGGCTGTCACAAGAGTCATACCACTTGTGTCAGTATCTGGTAACTGAAGGTGGATTCTGCACTGCATTACATACTAACTATTGGTGAATACAGTTGGATTTCATGCATGTATCCAATGCAGGTTCTAATGTCCTTATGTCTCTCATATTCATGTTATGGCAGGCAAGAACTGAGAAGGAACCATCACTTACCTGTCTTTGATTTTGTTTGTTTTCTCCACTGCATCTATGTCCATCCGGATCTTGTATTTCACAAGTGGTGGAAGACTGCTGGCTGCAGGGTCTATATCTGGAAAAACCACACCAGCCCAGAATTTGTTTTCCTCCAGTAGATGAAGGGCCTGGTGAGTCAGCTGAGTTTCGTCAAGATAACCTTCAAATTTATCCAAGGTCAAGCACTACAAATAATCACAAAGAGAAAAATTGCATGGGAATAAACTAGTAAGAGGTATACATTAAAGCAAACATCAGTGGCTGAAAACAGAAAAGAGATGTAGGTTCATCTGAAGTAGTAACTATTTTTAGCTTTAAAAGCTTATGCTGAAACTATTAAAAGTTGACTCTCTCCTCCTTCCTGAAAGCTTCTCCGTTCTTAGTCTAATTCTTATGACAAATTCAAAACACACAGCATTATCAATACAAGCTCAGAAACACCGCTCCCCTAAAAAAAACCCCAAACCTATAAACGTCAGATTTAGCATTGCTGTAGTCAATGTGAGTGGATGGAATAATTTTGAAAGCAGTTTATTCCTGATATTTAAGGATTGCCTCCTCCAAGCTCAAGAAATGTCCATCCCGACAAGTAGGAAATCAAGCAAGGGTGGCCACTAAAGCAAGAACTGCTGTTGCAATTTAAGTGTGACAGGGCAAATTTAGATACGCCTATACAAAACGTATAACCAGTACTAGGTTCAGCCAAAGCCTATGATGCCATGTTTACTAATTAGATAGAATGAAATATTTTTTTTAAATATATTTAAGCCACTGTAATCATCAGCCATGGAAAGGTGAACTCTGCCACTTGGACTATACTTGGAAGGTTCCCTCAAAAAGGCAGATGTCTGAATTGGAAGGGCTAAAGCTGCAGCACAGATGAGGTCCCAGTATTAGGAACTGTCTCCAGAGCCTGCATCCAGAAGATAAAATTAACTCAGCTATAAAATAAATCTGGCCATGAAAGCTTTTTAGCAGTCCAGCTGGATCAAAACACTATCCTTTTTTTCAAGTTTTGGGATATTTTTTTTCAGCCTAGGAAATGTTTGAGTGAACACCAGGGAACTAAAGGATGAGAAAAGCACGTTAGCAATGGACTTCATCTGAAAAGCACTTTGTCAAGGGAAGCCCTGGCAGAGTCAGAGCACAAATTTGAATCTTAAAGTCTCTTAGGTATTTAGGCAAAGTCTCTTAGGTATTTAGGCATTTATTCCTATTTAATGCCAGTCAACTAGACAATTGATCTTACTGATAATATTGTGTCCCTACTGAATTCTGACATGTGATTAATCTACTGGCTTAAGTTAACATGCTTCGGCTATCTCAATAATAAAATGTAGTTTACCCTTCACAGCAAACTGTCTTCTTTCTTAATCCCTGTCATTATTGTGAAAAGTATTATTATCGCTCCATATAGACATCAAGTCATCAAAATCTAAGCTCTTCATGTCCCCCCTTTTAACTAATGGTAGAGTTTGTAGTGTTCACAATCTTTTTGTCTTACAATGCCAGTTAAGTAAGAGTTAAAAGGGGACTGGCAAGATACTTACTGAATTATCTTACGTCATAAAATTCCAGGAGGCTAACTTGTTTCATCTTATCTTGTTGATCATCTCTTGCAGGTCAATAACCAAAAATTACTCCACATCAAAGTGCTCATACGTGCAACTTGTTACATAATGGGCAGATATCTTAAAGACTCCTTTATTTAAACTTTCCCTGTGATAAATCATGCTCTGTTTCCTTTGAAACGTGAAGTATCATGGTTTAATGGGTTCTATATGAAAATATATTTTTAACTGGAAGCAAAACAAAACAGTGCTTAAATTGACAACTTTATTATTTTATAGCTTTACTTTTCCTGGTGTTTTGCAAATGTTCATTCTCCTAGTTTGCTTTACAAAATTAAACTACATAGAATTTCATATCAGAAAGCAAAATAAGTCAGAAAAGCTTTCTGGTTTGTATTCCAGAAGTGAAATCAAATTAGACTGATGGCTTAGGTTGTATTAATATTTTGGGGATATCCCACCTAGTTAACTGAGCTCGGGAACTCAGTTTAGTTCTTGCCAAAGTGCCAGTGTTTCCACAGTGTCATCTTGCTGTGTAACTGTGTCTTTGCAGTGTCTGGAGGACTATTTGCTCTTTCTTTGTTACGAGGAATTATTTTCAAGGTACTTGTTGCAGCCGCAGAAGAACTAATTTAGTTTTCCAGGGAAATCTGTGGGAACAGCACTGGCAAAGTACTGACAGACAACTGATTGTGTCTACATTTCCACTGCAGAGTAGACAGTGTCTGGACTAGGCTAAGGAGCAGTATAGGCTCTTATCCAGGGGTCCAGTCAAGGAAGCAGCAAGTGTTCAAAACAGAAACACAAGTGCTTAGAGATCCGAGTGAGTAGAATGAGACCAAAGCTTGTATAAAAACATAGGGTAAGACACCAGTGTTGCAGTAATTCACACCATTTGAAAGTGAAAAGAGATTTTATATTGCAATCTGCTAGCCAAAAGCAAGAATTTCCTTCTCTTAACATCAATTGCATTCAAAACAAAGGCTGTATGCTCTACCTAGGCTTTTTTCACTGAATTGCAACACGGCTTGTGCTTTCATAAACCTTTTTATATCAAAATTCTTTCATCAACCACTTAGGGAAATCAATTTCAGGTCTTCTCCCAGTAATTATTTAACAATTTCAAATGGTCCAATGAAGATGGCAAAACCAAAACTAAAATACTAAGAACAGGTTTGGAAGATAAAACCAGAAAACAGTAAGCATAAAGAGGTGACTAGGTAGCATTTTCAAACAGTTTAGCTGTTCTGTGGCCTAAGGTAATCAAAGAAAAGAACAGGAAATTCTTGGGGTGGCGAGGATGAGCAGCCACTGTATAATTTGTGGGATTCTCAGCTGCACTGCAGCTTGCAGCAGAGATCTGGAGTCTCCAAAGACAGTTGCTGGCAGCACACCTCTCCTCACTGCATACTATGGTGGGGAGTAAAGTGTCCCTGAAAGGGAGCTATTTGTTCTCATTGTGCTTGGCACAGTGTGAAAACATTCTCAAATGCTAACAACTCAGTGTAAACAGCAGACTTAAAAGAATAAGCTCATTACAAAGAACTTTTCGGACTCAAAGATCTATTACCAGGTACAGTAACTGCCCGAATATTGTGGATGTTCCAGCACTGACCTGCTGCAAGCAATATATTTCGCTCAGCTAGAGTAAGAAATAATTCTGCTAACATGATGCAAAAAGATCATCAGAAGAATCAGCAGAGCTTTGTGCAAAAGCTTTATTGTTCCCTCTTGTAATAGCTATAGGAAGGCAGATAAACTGCCCTCTTGCAGGGGATGAATGGTCTTTGAGACTGAACTGGGTTAGAATTAGGAGAACTAAGCTTGTTCCTGTTGCTTACAACTAGTATCAATTTTCTCTGTGAGCTTAAGGCTTAGCTTATTTAACCATTAAATAATAACTAAATATTTACTTTTCTTTCAGCGATGCTTGTAAGATGTAATTGACCTCTGTAAAGACCCTGACCCTCATTTGGTAGATGCTAAGTGTAGAGTTCCCAAGTATTAATATTACTGCCAACAGTGATATTTTTTTTAAAGTCTCAGAGTTAACTTGCAACATCATAGGGTCCACCAGTTTTGCCTGGGCTCATAAGTTTACAAAGAAAAGTTGGCATTTCATTTATCTAACTTAACAGGAATCCATCCCATCTCAGGCTGAGTTCCAAACACATCTTTACTTACAGTCTGAAATATACCAGGTTAAAAAAAAACCTCCCCAAAACTCCTAGTGTCACCCAGCTCTGGGAAGGACGCAGCAGTTTGCCTAACCCTCTAAAAAAATACAAAATTTTTTGCACTGGACTTAATCTGAGTCTGATGAACTCATCAGTAAGTTAGATTGCCCATACCAGAGTAACACCTTACTAAAAGAATCTTCCTAAGTATTTTTAGAATGGCTTGATATTTTCATCTACATTTTTAGCATTTTTTATTTACATAATGAAACTGCACCTCAGTTCCTGCACTGTGGCTCTCAAGAAGCCTCAGAGAACCCCACTAAAAACACAGCACCCTAGAGAAGGGGGTAACAGATTCCAGGAAAGAGACACTGACACCTTGTCAGAAGTGGCTATGGAACAAGTGGAAACTCCGTCATTAGTTTCAACGGAATTTTGATCAGGTGCTTAAAAATCTGAAGGGGGACTTACCAAAGAACTGTTAGCTTCTCTGGTCCTGGTCTTACTGAAATTAGTGGCCTGTCAGTTATTAATACTTACAAAAAAAAGTTTCCTTGAGGTTTTACATTCACTTTCTGCCTCTCAGCATCAAAGTGTGTTCAGACATTCAATCAACATTTTGAAAATAGCATTTGGGGATCATCAAATGAAAGTTTTTCTTCTTCTTCTTCTTCTTCTTCTTCTTCTTCTTCTTCTTCTTAATAATAATAATAATAATAATAATAATAATAATAATAATAATTCATGTTCTTGTACTGTGCTATGATTTTAAAAACATGCTTTTAATATTGAGATTAATTTTGCAACAAAGGAAGATGTCTTATGATTTTAACTTTCTTGTCTGTTCCCACAGACCCCAAGTACTGCCTACCCTACGTTAAGATATTCTCTACAAGTATTCCCAGCAGTGGAAGGGCTGACCTTACCTCCAGATACTGACTGAGCAAATGCAGAGCTTGGTCTGCAGCACTGAAGATGTTCCGCCAGTCAAAGTCTGCCATTCCCTTCTCCCTGCTCCCTGGAGACCCATTGTGGAGAAAGTTGATTATGTGTTCAGCGGTTAAGCCTTCAGCACCCAGCTGGCTGTTCAAGAAGTCCCTCACTGTAGGGTGCTTCAGAGAATCCTGAGGAAACACATGAGGACAACTTCACTACAATGATCCTCTTCACATGCCCTGTTTAGTGCGAAATGTTTCCATTTCCATAGCTCTTTCTGAGCTATGAAGCAGTACAAAAGAGTATGCTAAGGAATTAATTTTATAAAAGGTCAATTGCATAGCTGAACTGAAAGTGAGACTTGAAGAACAGATGAAAAGAAATTTATCCTTGACTAAGTATTGCATTGTTTCCTTATAAGCAAGAGGATAAGTGTAATAAATGTTTAATGTAATAGAGAAAAGTGTGGAAAAACAAATGTTTTCTCTACTATGAACTGCTTTATAAACTTTAACTACAGATATTACTTGCAGCTGATCAAAGTCAGATCTAAGGGATGTGGAAATAAACAGTTTCCTAAGGTAGTAAATTGCTGGACCCAGCAAAAACATGGTCATACTGCCTTCTTTGCCTATGCAGAACCCAAGAAAATCAAGTTGTCTGTTCTTGAAGGACATTTTGGAGAGACAGGGAAGCAGTGATTGCTGCCTTTATTAAGAAGTCATTAGCCAGATTCTAGAGACTGTCCATATCTGAGGTTTTGTCACAAAGATGCTGTAATGCATCTAAGACTAGCCTTCAAACCAAGCCCAGTAACCAGTCCAACAGCCTTAAAGGCCACAGATTCCTTGCTGCAAAGGCTGTGCTTCCAGCCAAATCTTTCAAATTAATTCTCTTCTCCCTTAGTAAAAGTAAAGGGCAGTCAAAGGCAGCTCTTACTGAGGATCCCTGCTAAGTTATAACATACACGGATCATATTCGTTTGCAGGCTGTTTTGAAAGAAGTGCCACAGCTGAGGTCCTACTTCTTCCCAAGCTTTGGACAACAGTCTGAGGCGTTCAAGTTCCTCAAAAGTGGAGTTTGCCTGAGGAATGAAACAGCAGAAAAGAATGTTAGAAAGCTCAGGAGATAAACAGAATTTATGTTCCAGCCATTCAGTGACAGCGAAACCTGTAACTTACAAATGTAGTTTTTAACCTTCAATACTTAATAAACTTGTTAAAATAGCAGAAACGTTAATAACCCTCAGAAAAAGAATTTGTAAAATCCAACTGGAATCAAAGTCACTTAGGATAAATTTCTGTTGTATATGTAATGGAAAAAACTAGTGCACATTAACACCAGTTAACTTCAATTGCTTTAAATACTCAGGTTTTAGGTAGAATGATTACTTCCTCTCTTTTTCCCCTTGACTATTTCTCTCCATTAAGAACTAAAAAGAAAGATGATGATGTGGGTAGACAAATAAATGGGAGGCGGTTGGAGAAGACAGGTACTCTCATAGTTAAGATATTAGTTAAGATTTGAAATGTTGGGCTGCTGTAAATCTGATGTTTTCCCATTTGAACTACAAGCAGCAGTTCTCCTGTGCCTGACATAGATGCTGAGAGTAAGTGAATTGCTGGTTATGAGGTGGCCAAAACCTAGATCATATGTGACCTTGATTTAACTGCTCAGATTCATTCCACCCAACTTCAGGCACTGAGCTGAAGAGTCCAGGCTCCATCCTATTTTCATGAAGTGAAACTTATTTATCATTTCAACATATATAATACTAAACTATGATGTTGCTATTGGTTTGTAATCTCTCAGTGTTAGGTCTCAGTGAGTCTATCCAAGCCTCATAGCTGCCCCATTTAAATATTTACAGGCACAGAGCTGCTGATCTTCCTACATCTGTAAAATATATATAAATATTACTATTTTTACTAGTGTAAATGTGGAATCATGCCAACAAAAGGCTACTTGAGCTGGAAAAAACATGTAGTGTGGACCAAGATGGGATGAATCAGTGAAGATCTGTCTCCTGTTTTTTAAACAACCAGTAACTGTCCTTCCTCTGATGACCATCAGAATGAATGGAGTTCTGAGAAGAAAATCTGATTAGGTTTTTCAAAACATGTTTCCTGGAATGCAATTTTTTAGCAATATGCATTTTTGTATTTCAGAACTTCTTACATTTTTTAGGATTTTCCGTACAGAAGGTGAATCAGGAGCAAAGAGAATTTTTCCCATCAGCAGGGGCTTCACAGCACTCCAGGCTATTTTGGTTAAAGGGTTTGATTCCAAGTTCTGGATCAATGCATTACAAAAGGGTGCTAAAGACAGAAAGAAAGACAGTCTTTATGAAAGCCTACTTAAATCCTATCATACATAATATCCTGCAGGGCTTTTGAATGGCAATATGGACAGTTTAAAGCATTCTGAATCTGAACGGGTTAAGCACATTCTGTAGAAGTACAACGCCTGAATAAATGGAAGAGACTACTAAGTAAATATTGGAGTTGTAAAGTAGACACCATGGAAATTGGAAGACCAAACATAAATAAATTTAACCATTTGAAAGTTGCTGTTGTTTATAAGGTATTTCAAATGGAAGGAAACTAGACAGCTCAGATCTCACTGAATAATTTTGAGCTCTAATTGCTTTTTTCCTAATGACTTAGCTCCTTTGTATTGTAGTTGATAGTGATACAAAGCTATTTTTTCTCCTATTAGTGGTTAATTCTTAGACGGTATAAACTATTGGACTGGAGATCCAGCAGACTTGAATATTGAACTCTGAAACAGTTCAGAACTGGATCCTACAATAATTTAGAACTAAACATTTTAATGTAAACATTTCTATCTTACTCCCGCACTATGAAGTAATTAGTTTACTTGGATAGCATTCAACTATTTTGTTCCCTGGCTGAAGAATGGAGTACTGAGCCTTTTACAGGTCTTTTGAAGGTTCAAACGTAAGTAGAACCAAGTGTCAACAGGAACAGTGAAAGTTAGGATTCTCTCTACAGGCAAAGTCCTCACTTGCACTTTGTAACTATACAACCATATCTATCATAGCAGAAGGGACACAGAAATGTACTAGCAGCTATAATATGGCTGTTAGTACAGAAAAAAAAATTCTGGTGGTCTCAATGTAGAGAAGAACTAAACAGCAAACAGAAGAGGACATAATAAAAAGACAAAATAATGAACGGTAGAAAAGATAAAATTGGTTCCTATTTGCATTCTCTCCTATTACAATTGCAAGAAGATAAGTGAGAAAATTAAAGCAAGGAAAACTGGTAAATTGAAATACTTTCTATGTAAGACTTAATTATGCTGTGGAGCATTACTGCTAAAAAATATACGTACTTTTATGCAGGAAGAGAACAGTGCCACGTATCAAATTCAGTACTATTTAAAAGGAGAGTTTTTAAAATTCCTGTGCTCCAGGTAATCAATCAACTTGAGAGACTAAAAAAAAAAATTATCTTGGAGAAAAGTAACTCCAGAACACAGCACTGTATTTTCCTGAAACTTCAGAGGCGTCTAATTCTTTCTGATATCAGTATCATATATTAGAAGATAAGACAGAGGGACTGTCTTAATTATGATGATGATTGTGTTTATGCCTTCATATTAAAAGCAAATGCGTATTTCTGTCAGTTCTCAATTCCTGGGCTTCTTGGCTTCCAGCTATGAAGCAAGTAGGAAGTAAAACCATTTCACCTGTCTCCAGTTTCCTGAATAAATTGCTTAAAAACATTATTTTAGAAAAGCAACAGTGGTATTCTGACATAAGTGCACCTGTCTACAGTCTCTGTAATGGTTTGGTGGAAAAACTTACTGGTTGTATTATCATAAAGATAAGTGGATTTCTTTGTTGAGTCAATCCCCAGGAAAGCTTTATAGTTATTATCTTCATACCAGTTGAAGGAAAGCACTCTGGATCCACCTCCTTCTGGGTAGCCACAGAAAAGATCAGACAGGGAGCTCACCAAGTGGCCTAAGGATTCTGGCATTCCGTCTTGTATAAATGGCTGCAGAACCATCAAAAGGTCCTGAACACTTGGCTTCCTGGCTAGCTGCAGTAAGACAAGACTTTGTTAATTGCAACCTTCAAAGGAGGAAAGTATCTGGTGAGGTCTCAGCTGTGCCCAGACTGGTAAATTCTGGATGCAGCAGAACCTCATCCTTTTATCTCCTCTGTCCTGGTCACAGGCACCATTTTCAGTTCTTGTTCTCTCATGTCTTTTCTGAAGAAAAGAATACACTTCGTAATTGCCAATGCTCATATCTACATTTATCTTGTAATGAGAGAAGAATGAATTTCTAATGAATCAGCTCTTCCCAAACAAGTCTATTTTCTTTCTGATAAAGCAGGTAACTGGAACATAAATAGAACAAAGGAAAAGGAGGACTATGCGCTACCCAGAAAAGTGATGCCATCTATTATTAGACCACTTACCTTTTGCACTGCCTGGGAAACATTAGACAGCACCCTCCCCCAGGCCTTCAGGTCAGCCCCTGGTGAGTTTCTGTCCAACACAGTGGGAAGCTGTGAATACATCAGAAATACAGATGAGTTTTGTATAGTTTCTACGTGACAACAGCTATTACAGTGAGAGAAGAAAGTCCAAATGGTATCTCTTTAGCTCAAATGCTTTGAGTTATTTGCAACAGTAAGTCTTGTAAGCCTGTCTTGTACGGCCACAAATCCAGTACCCGCGTGCAGACTCACACAGCAGCCTGTGTAAGTGTTAGAACATGAGGCTCAGTCACAGGCCACTGAAAATACAGCTTTGGATTTGTTCTGCTTCCCTAAGCCCACCATGCCAAAAGGTGCAAAAATGGAGGAGGAATGCAGGAACTGGGATTTCTGAGAAGCTGCTTCTCACAGAGGCTATTCTTCCAGTGAGATGTACAGGGTCTTAGTAACTTCTGAATTTAGCAAAAGTTGTGAAACAGAAGCCCCCATTTGCCATGGAGGTAAATAACTGGTACTACTTTACACTTGAGATATTTCCTGATTTTGGAGACAGTCTAGTCCTCGCTGTCTGTCAGATTTGACAGAAACCATTACTTCTCCAGGCTCCTACAGACCGGCCAAATGGCCTTTCCAGCAAAAGTTAATACTATAGTTATCACTGGCTTCTTAAGAAACAGGTGATACCATGGCATGCTGTCACATACCACTTTGCTTGCACCACTGCATCCTTCTTAGTCAGCTGTCTAAAGAATCACTTGTGCACTTGGGGTTAACACTCTTGAGGCTTTCTCAGGCATTTATTTCTTCTGGTATTACAATAAAATATAAAGCTGGACTTTTAGATAGCTAGACTGTAATATTTATGAGATAAGCCCCTAAAAAGACTTCCCCAAAACCGTGTAGCTACACACCCTGCTGATTCCCTGCCATTCTTTCAGTCAGTAGGTGGTTAAGAAAGCAGAAGACAGCTGCACTATGTAGGTACCTGGCAGGGAATCATGAAGGCAAGACTTTTTATGGAAAGCTTATGTTAGCATGTTCTGATCTGTCACTTGCAGTTCAGGCAGGAAGTATAAACACACAACACTTCAAAATACGCTTTTCCTTTGTCCACTAAGGGGAATCAGTCTCTGCAAAGATTATTCAGGATTCTTGGAGCACTTGCCTTAACCTGGCCTTTTTGAAACTGTGAGCAACAGGTATTATAAACATTCTGAAGCAAGCCAGAGAAAAGCCTAGGAGAAATATGGAATTAAGAACCACCTTCTTGTATCTAGAGGAAACAAAAAGAGAAATAGGGGCAAAATTACATGGGTTTGCTCCTAAATATTATTTCTTGCAGGAACCATTCAGTATGAATCAGGCCTTAATAGAAATGTCCTAAAATGACTGAATTTGTACTCAACTAGTTCATGTTCATGCACAAGACAGGATCAGCAGACATTATGCAAACTACACTCTCATCTGACCTAAATATCAGACCATACAGTTGGGAATGTTTATTGACCCTAAGCAAAGAGGAGGATGAAAGCTTTCCCCAAAATATTTATCCACCCATTTTCATATTCAGTGGAAGTGAATATGGTATCATTAAAAAAAAGCAAGAGCATAAACATTGAAGAGTTTCTTTCCAACAATAGAAGGCCCCATGCTGGAATCCACAGTCAGCTGCCCATACTAAAATAAGCCCTACTCAAACAAGGAGCTCTGCAAAAACAAATTCTGATATGTGATTGGTTATACTATACAACTGCAGCCTGAAGATCATGAAGTACAAAGTGACTGACAGTATAAGAGTGCAGAAAATAACACGGGTCTTGAATACACAGGTATTTCTCATGTAGAAGCTTTAAAACTAATGTAGAGTTTTAAAAAGTCCAATGCAGATTCATTCTGCATATGTAACTGAGTGTAGATTTGTAGATTTACTCTCAGTTTGATTACGTATCATGTGCATGTGGTGATACTGATCAAAGTAGCTGTTTCACCAACACGTGTCTATGCTTAGTGAAGAACTACTTAACTCCAGCCAAAATTGCAATAAGGTATTAAGGAATTTTATTTTAATTTCTTTATAAGGTTTAAAGAACTTCAAACAAAGCTTAAACAGGCAGGTTCAAGGACAGCAGTGCTCCAGAAAGAGGCTGAGCCAGCTAAACAGTAAAGGAAGGGTCTTACTTTTCTGTCTCCGCTTTGCTGACAAAAATGTGAGTTGCTTTAATTTCTGGCAAGAACCCCTAGAGGGTATACATGAGCAAATGAAGGATTTGAGTGTACATTTATGCACATACCTAAATATGCTGACCACAAATTCAACAACAAACATTAATTTCAAAGTGGTGGAGAAGCACATTGTAAAAATAACTGTGGCAAGGAGTGCTTATGCACAGTCTACCATTCAGTTTAGCAGGAGAAACTGAGATGGATTTTAATTTAAAAGGGGAACTTCAGCCTTGCAAAAACCCCAGAAATATATTAAAATTATTATTTAGCAACTATAATGATGGGAGCATTAGAAAGCTATGAATTTGAGGTCTCATTGTGTTAGGCATCATGAAAAGACAATCCCTCTTCTCGGCAGCTAGGTGCACATTAAAACCCACTGGGAATCAGGCTATGGATACTATTCCAACACACAATATTTCCAATACTCAGGGGAAGTTTTGGCAGACATCTTGTAATAACACATCAGATCGTAAGCCTGTATCTGAACACCCAGTCTTTCACAACTCCAGATTTTGGTTTCAGGTTTGTGTTCCTATTTTCCACATGAGCCTATTTTTGTTTAAACACAGACAACTGCTTCATCAACTCTCATTTTTCCATTTTATTTGACATGGCAGCCAAATCATGATATGTTAGCAGCTTAATTTTAAAGCTGGGAAGTGCAGTGTGCGTATTCACATGAAGTTCTTAAACGCTGAAAACCTGTCTTAGAAGTACTGTAGCATTAATTCTCTGCTACTTCCAGCAAACATCAGATATATTAAAATATATGACTATATTTTTAGACATAGAAAATAGCAGCTTTCAAAAGATTCTTATCAGAATTGTCAAAATCACATGGACACAATGAATGACTGTCAGTGCTACAATAATCAAACAGCAGTTTGGCTGGTGTGTCAATTAAAGGTTCTAGCACCCTCTGTTCCCAGTCCTGAGCAAATCAGAGCTGAATAAAATCCATGTTAAATTAACCATGACGTTACACTGCTGTGACAGAAAAGTCCAATCAATACTTTCTATGTAACTGTAGCAGCTGCTTATATATCCTGCCTGCTGTATACAGCAAACTGCCAACGTAATGGTCTCATGACATTAGCTACATTACAAGGTAAAAACCAGCAAATTAAATTTATTGTTGAAAAATGCAAAGTTATGATCATGGGGAAAACAAACACAAAAGATGTATATGCAGTGACGGGCTTTAAGTTTGCTATCATGAGGAAGGAGACCTTGGAGTCTTTATGAAAATTTCTCTGAAAGCTTCAGCTCGATGTGCAGAATACAAACGGAGTATTAGAAAAATATTAGGAAAGGAACAGATAGCAAAAGCAAAAAAACCCAAACCAGTATGCCATTATATATATAAACAAACATATAGGAATATTATTACTTTTAAATATATAATAAAATATAAATAATAACAATTAAATATATATATAATGGTATAATATCTCCATACAGAACCAAGGTTGCAGTTCTGGTTAATTTATATAAGAAGGTCACAGTAGAAACAGGAACAGTGCAAAGAAGGGCAATGAAAATGAACAGGTAAGGGAAAGCTTCCGTAGAAAGAGTGATGAAAGCCAGTACACCTTGTTTGTTTGGGTTTGTTTTTTTTTTAAAAAGGTTCATATGGCTATCCCAACTCAAGCTGCATCATGGCTTTGACTTCAGTGTAAAATTCTGTTATGCTGGATGGAACAAAGACAGGATGGGTTGTATGGGGTATTTTCAGAACCCTCAGCAAGGTCCCGGTAGGTCTTGTCACACGCTGTTTTGCTACGCAGACCGGAAAGACCACATAATAATTTGACACACACTCTGATTTTAAAATTGCATTTGAATCTTTTAGTTCTGTGAATTTCATCTGTTTCATCCCAAAGCATTCTCCGAACTGTCTTGTGTTCTGCTCATGGTAGGTTAATGATCACACATCCATAACCCTACATTTGCAGGGGTAAATAAACAAAGACCACTTGGAACACTGGTGATGTATTACAAGAAAATTCTTGAAAGGCAATGAAATATCAGCCAAAAAATGACAACATAAAGCAGGATGATTGTGTTAATACTTACCAGCTGAAATAGCTTAAAGAAATCAACATTTGCGTACAAGGCATCTTCTACTCTCTGTAGGCTTTCCTGGGACAAGGCACACATGGCCTTGTGCACAGAAGGGAGACCTCTTCGGCTGCTGAAGATAATAAAGCGGTCCAGGAGCATCTGACTGCAAGCAATGTCCTTCAGAGTCAAGTTAGGGACACCGTAGGCAAACTGCAACCAAAAACAATGTTTCATTTACTGTTGTGGAACCTCCATACTGCTCAGGAACAATTAAAGATTCAACAAAAGTGGACACCTTGGTATCAGCCCCTGCTAAAATTTTCATGAATGGCAGAAGGACGTGGTCAGCTGAAGCATCAACTCTTGATCCACCTTCACTTGATGTTATGTTAGAACCTTGCCTTCAGTCATGTTTGTCCTCTTCTCATTAGTGATTCTTCCTTTCATTGCAAAAGTTCTTGTGAGACTTCTTCCTTTCTCTCTGTCATCTAAGCACACCTGATGCCATGCCAATCCACCCCTGTGGTTAAGGACAGATAGCTATGGCTTGCCTGAAGGTATTTCCCCAGGACCAACTGATTGTGCCACATCATTCTGCCTTTTGTGTTTAGGATAGTTATATTTTTGCTGCCAGTTGCTCTAAGAGAAAAAGGCCAGTTCCGCTGGTTCTCAAGCCTGATTTCCCTCAGTATTTTATTTCAGTTATGATGATTCCACCCCCATGCTTCCCCACAGCCATTATTCATTGTCACTGTGCACAGGCATACAGCCAGGCTTTACAAAGCCATTTTATATTAAACCACACCTATCTACTGATTACTACTTCCAATATAAACATGGAACAGAAAAAAAAAAATCACCTTTAGTGTTCAACCACTGGGAACAGATTACTTTATAGTTAAACCCATATAAATGCAGAATAACTCCATAGAAATCAGTAGATTTACCTGGGATTTACATTGTTGTAGTAGAATACTCGTGGTAGTCTGTGATTCAGTTCTACTTGCTTTATAATGGACAGAACACATGGCAATATAATAAGAAGTATCACTGGAAATTGCTCATAAGCTAATGTTCCCATCCTCTAACCATCTTCTTTCACAGGTACAACTTGTAAGGGAAAAAAGCTCACAATACTGTGATGACTGTAAATGCCTACTATGTTTGAGATGAACACAGACTTTCAGACAAACAAGAACTATGTGCTGACAGAGTATCATTAGGCTAAATGAATTTAATAAACTGCATAGAAAAAGAAATCATCAAAATCTGCACGGAATATAACTTGCTTTAGAAAAATAATCTGCTGAGCATTCCAGTCTTTAAGACACTTGGATCAAAACAAACACACCACACCTATACCAGGTCAGACATAGGTGCACGTTTATTTCCTGTCTAAGCAAATTAACAAGGCCACCTAAAAGATCCTGAACATTATCTAAATTTTGTATCTGCAAATCTATAGGTAGCAGCTGAGACTTGTTTGGTGGTGTCGGTAAAAAGAAATATTTAAAAACCCAGAGGAATGAGAAAAAACTTAATTCAGTTGCTTTGAAGAGTGGATTCAAGCTTGAGGAGTTATTCACTAAGTGCTTCACATATCAGAAGCTATGAACAAAACTGCAAATGTGGCTGTGGAAAGTCAGCATCCAGAATAGGAAAGGCAGGGGAAGCGAGATCTAGTACAACATTGCATTTTGTCTACCAAGACTGCTCCAAGTTCCAACTTACAGAGCTGCAGTTGACAAAAAAATGCACCTGAATTACACACAGATTGCGTATTGTCATAATGATACAAAAAAGGGATGTGACTTTCAAGTAAAAGTACCTGAGAGGTACTGTCACTATCATCGCTACCGCTGTACCCATATAAAGGCATTTTTAACACAAGTTGGACAGTGTGGAGAGTGGCGGGATGCAAAAGCGGAAATGCAACTGACAGATACAGTCTGGCTTGCAAAAAACCTCCAAACCAAAACACCTCTGCCCTCCCTCAAACTGGAACATTTGATTCGGATTTAACTGACTTGATGACAGTGAAAGAATTTGCTTATTTGCTCAGTCACTTATGTCCTGGGGATGTGTGTGAAAAGAACAGCATTTTTTAACCATATATGCCTGATCTGGCATGGTCCTCATCATAGAACACCAGGTTGGAAGGGACCTCAAGGATCATCTGGTCCAATCTTTCTTGGCAAACGCACGATCTAGACAACATGGCCCAGCACCCCATTATCACCCAGTGTGAACTGCAATGAAACTGAACTGCACAGGGAGGCAGCCTGGGAACCTTGTTTTGACTTGTGAAATGAGGAAACTGTGACATTAACATCATTGAGGATTAAACACAGGAAAAAAAAAAAGGTTATTTACAAACTGTAACTGCATTTCAAGAATGTTCATGAACAGATGGGATTAGAAAAACATTAAAACCTCCGCCCTTCCAATTTTTCCGGTAGGGTGGGCTGTTGCCAATCTTTCCTGAACTTCTTATTGTGTTCTAACATCAGTCTCTTATCCTTATCTTAGAATGACTCAAAAAAGCAGGCCCTCAGAGGAAAACTTCAATACTTTTTTCTTTTTTTTAAAAATCAATGTGTCACTGTTTGGTCAAAGCTGGCAAGATGAAGTCCAAATTATTTTTTCAGCTACTTGGCTGTTTGATCACGTTTAGCTTTCAGCTCTGTGTGTCATTTCCTGCACTCCCAGGCGGCTCAGACCTAGATCTGTAGCCAGCTGTTGGCAACAGTCAGGCTTTTGTAAACAAGTTGCTTTCAGGCTGATCAGCCCTGTGCCATCAGAGCCAGGGGGAGAGTGTGTACAGTGATAAGCAAGCAAACAGAGGGTAGAGCAGCATGAAGAACTAGAGATGAACTATCACGGTTGAGGCTTAAGACGACCACAGATCTGGGTTGCAGATCCACTTTATGGAGGACAGCAAAAGTGGTATTTAACACCAGGTCTCCTCCAGCTTCTTCTCTAACAGATGTTCAGATTTCTTTAATTTCCAGCATAAAGAGATACATCTCTTTCTACACAAAAAATACAGCAGAAAGCCACCACATTCCAGCAGGTTTCAATCATACTTTTGGTGATGGTGTTGAAAACTTCAGTCCTGCATACACTGGCAGGCAGAGTTTTTAACAGTAGATGAATGAATGCCACTGGGGAGCTAATAGAGACTAACACAGCAGCACACAGTTCTCCTGGAGCAGCAGATCTCTGAAAGGAAGAGGTTAAGGATGAAAAGAGAAAGAGAAGCCCAGCAGGAAATCTGTACATATTCTTCTTGTCATGAGCAGCAAGGAAGCAAATTTTCACCATCTGAGCTGATACGGAGGTGTGAAAATAAGTAGGACGTATCAATTGACACTGACTTTGGTATGGTCTTGTGGTATTGCTTCATGACAAATTGAGGAGAGGGGAAGGCTTCCCTTGGTACTAATCAAGAATACAGCAGATAAGTAATCTGGCTACTTGTCACGCCAGCTGGAACCTGTGGTGCACAAAAGGAACTGCATGTAAGTTTATTAATGCCCTCCCCCTTTCTGGCCACTCACAGTTCCAGCACTTGTGTTTTATGTGGCAGTGAAAAAGAGGAATTGTGTATTTCAGCCTCAATTATTCACTTGCTTCCACCCACACACTAAAGCACTGCAGAAATTGTTCCAGAATTCTGATTCAGCAACATTCATTCATTAATGCAGCATTCCTTGCAGAGCTTCCAGCCACCAGTACACACAGAGGCAGAGGCAGCCTAGACTTGGTCAAACACAGTCCCCTGCTTAGTTACTTCAGAAGGGATTTGATCTGCAGTTCTCACTCTGAATTTTCTAAGTAGATCTATTATTCAATCAGAATCTAAGAAAGTGGGCCTGCTTCTCCACTGCCACCTATTCATGTGAGATAAAGCCGTAAAGCCACCATATTACTCTGCTGACATTGCGGCAGAGAATGTAAATGTTAAATTAAGAACCTCTAATAGTTCTCTGCTGCTATTCATCAGGACTGCTGTCTCAAAATGATGTCCAGCTGCCTTATGCTTTTGAGTAAAATCTTTCATCTTGGGGACGGATGCATTGCTTGGCAGTATCATTTCTTGATGCTCATTATTTAGGAGCAACAACAGCCTCGAACCAAATATCTATATTTAATGCATATTCAAAACGTTCTTTTAAAGACAAACCAAGCACCTCTTCCTCCAGATTCACAAAAAACAAAGGGAGATGTTGTACAAACAACCTATAAGGCAGCAGATTTTCTGGACACAAGGCCCTCACTGAGGCTACTTTGCATATACAGCTCAAGAGATTGCATTCCACACAGAAAACAGCTTATATTGTTATACTCCATTCTGTTGTACCCACCTGTTCAGGGCGCACTTGAGCATTAATAAGCTGGAAAACAACAATATCTGGGAGGCCAGCATCTTCCAGCAAGAAGGAACTGAGGGTCTCCCCATCTTTCAAAATGTCTAGAATTCGTATTCCTCTTCCTGGATGAAGAAAGAAGTGCAGAGATCAGTGAGATGCCAAACAAAAGTTAAAGAACAACTCACACCCTGGCTTAAATCTGCAAAAAGTATGTGCTTTGGCTTATATAGTTAGTAGAGGCTAATGGGGTCCAAACCTATTTTTGAAATTCATAATCATTTTAATCCTTTGTGGGGATTGATCATCAGAAAATGCTGAGTGTTCTGACTCTGCATATCTAATCTCTCAAAGATGTTTCAGACTAGAACGTCAGCAATGGAAGTACTAAAAGCACCCCTGATTGCATTTGAAAGTCTCTGCCTTTTTGCTGAGGTAATGCTTTATTTTAAATGTTCAGATTCCAGCGTGCTGTTGTTGTTAGTGTCCTTTCTTCTGGGCCTTGTGTAAATAACTTTAGCCAAACCATTAAATTTACACTAATTTATTACTTGCTGTCGATTAATCTTAGCTAGTGTATCTTATTCTATAGTATTGCAAAAATGACCCCTTTAAAATCTTTCACAAGAAAAAAAACTTATATACCTTGGACAAGCATAAATTGTTTGTATTTTAATAGTCATATTACCAACTATTAAACTAAAAACTGGCAAGTCTTCAGGCAAACCAATTAGGCTACACACTGTTAAATTAAACACACGTAAGAGGCCACCAAATTTCCCTAATCACATCTATAACAATATTCAAAATACTGCTGCTGTTAAAGTCAAACAGTGCTAATTTTTTTTTAACTTGTCTCTGTTACAAATCAGTATCAGTGTGAATTCTGCCTCGGTATGGTCCAAGTGAAAGCTTGGAAAGTGAATGTTCCTTGTGTCCATTGAATACTACAGCCTTTATTAAAGGTAGGTCACATAGCACCAACAGACTTCGGTAAAGAATGCTTGAAAAGCACTAGTTCTTCCAGTCGTTAGAACAGGCAATTGAAACTGATAGGAGCAGCATGTATCATACTGACATGGGGAATGTAGCTTTAGACATCTCCATATAAACATGTACAAATTTGCTGCTGAGTGTCTCCATTCTGGGAGTTAAATGGAGTCTTATCAGAGTTTGGCAAGTAACTTCCACAATTCCATCTGCAATAAGCATATTCTGTCCTAGGGCTGCAGGACCTAAGCAGAACTTCTCCAGTCGCTCCTCCATGTATTTATTCAAGCAGTAAACACTGAAAACAATAGTAGGGGCCTGTCTCTCATATTCTCACCGATGCCTTTCCTGGCACCCAAGCGTTGTGGAGGAAAAAAGCACACTAGAAACACACCTCATCAAATGTTTCAGTGCAAGAGGAAAATGGGACAAGGAAGGATGACTCAAGAGGTAGATCTGCTTTAAACAATTGGGAGAAGGAGCAATCTCAATTCTGACATTTGTTAATTTTTTGTTACTCAACTTTGCAACTATAACAATATTCTGTCAAGATTGTTACCTACAGGCAAAAGTAGTAAGATACACACACAGAGAACTTAAACAGTCAATTCTGCAGTACCTTTTTCTGTATGGAAAAAGGCGTCAGTTCACTTTTTATTAGTTTAGCTCCAGAACTGACTTTGTTTAAGAAACAGGAGATTCCAATAATCTTTTTTTTTTTTTTCTTTTTCAGCAAAACACATTAAAACCCTCCAAAGATTCTGAAAGAGCATTAACATTATATTTCACATGAGTGGGGAGGAATGTACTCTATTGTCCAACTGCTGAGTAAAGTTGAAACGGGATGCAAAAGCAATTTCCCAAACCACAGGGTGTGGTCCCTTAGCAATATGCTGCAAACCCATGGCATGTCATGCTTTTCCTCACCTCTAAATAGGCGGGTTTGGTTTCTATAACTGTGTACAAACCACAGCTCAGATTATACTCAAGTTCTTGTTGTTTGCATTCTGGGGCATTTTGATTGTCTCACTGTTATTTCACAGAATCACAGAATCATAGGGGTTGGAAGGGACCCCTGGAGATCATCAAGTCCAACTCCCCTGCCACAGCAGGGTCACCTACAGCAGGTTGCACAGGATGGTATCCAGGCGGGTTTTGAATGTCTCTGGAGTGGGAGACTCCACCACCTCTCTGGGCAGCCTGTTCCAGTGCTCTGCCACCCTCAAAGGAAAGAAGTGCCTCCCTGTGTTTAGATGGAACTTCTTATGTTCAAGTTTGTGCCCATTACCTCTTATCCTATCACCGGGCACCACTGAAAAAAGACTGTTCCCATCCTCCTAGCACTCTCCCTTTAAGTATTTATAAGCATTGATAAGATCCCCCATCAGTCTTGTCTTCTCTAGACTAAAGAGACACAAGTCCCTCAGCCTTTCCTCATAAGAAAGATGTTCCAGTCCCCTGATCATCTTTGTAGCCCTTTGCTGTACCCTGTCCTGTTCCCTGTCCTTGAACTGGGGAGCCCAGAACTGGACGCAGTACTCCAGATGCAGCCTCACCAGGGTAGAGTAGAGAGGGAGGATAATCTCACTCGACCTGCTGGCCACACCTTTCTTGATGCATCCCTGGATGCCATTGGCCTTCTTGTCCACATGAGCACCTTGCTGGCTAATGGTCATCCTGTTGTCCACCAGGACTCACAGGTCCCTTTCCACAGAGCTGCTCTCCAGCAGGTCAGCACCTATCCTGTAATGAGGTTATTCCTCCCCACGTACAGTGCCCGACACTTGCCTTTGTTGAATTTCATAAGATTTCTCTCTGCCCCACTCTCCAGTTTGTCCAGGTCACGCTGAATGGTGGCACAGCCTTCTGGTGTGTCAGCCACCCCTCCCAGTTTTGTGTCATCAGCAAACTTGCTGATGGAACACTCTATCCCTTCATCCAGGTCATTGATGAATATATTGAACAGGACTGGACCCAGTACTGACCCCTGGGGAACACCACTTGTTACAGACCTCCAACTAGACTCTGTGCCACTGATCACAACCCTCTGAGCTCTACCTGCCAGCCAGTTTTCAATCCACTCCGCTGTCCATTCATCTAACCCTCACCTCCTAAGCTTGCCTATGAGGATGATGTGGGAGATGGTGTCAAAAGCCTTGCTGAAGTCAAGGTAGACAACATCCACTGCCCTCCCCTCATCTATCCATCCAGTCATGCCATCATAGAAGGCTATCAGATTAGTCAGACATGACTTCTCCTTAGTGAATCCATGTTGACTACTTCTGATAACCTTCTTTTCCTCCAGATGCTTTGAGATGATGCCCAGAAAAAGCTGTTCCATCATCTTTCCAGGGATAGAGGTCAGGTTGACTGGCCTGTAGTTTCCTGGCTCTTCTTTCTTGTCCTTTTTGAAGGCTGGAGTGACATTGGCTTTCCTCCAGTCCTCAAGCAGCTTGCCTCCAGGACCTTTCAAAGATGATGCAGAGTGGCCCAGCAATGACTGCCGCCAGCTTCCTCAGCACTCCTGGGTGCATCCTATCAGGACCCATGGACTTGTGGATATCCAGTTTACTTAACTGATCTCTAACTTCATCCTCATCAACCAAGGGAAAGTCTGCCTTCCTCCAGACTTTCTCTGTTACCTGCAAAGTCTGGGACTCCTGAGGACAATGAGATAGTCCCTTTTGTACTTCTAGTTAGAAATCTCTGGTAAGATAGTAGAGCATATGTATCAGATGGTTTATACACATCTTATTCAAAATATATGGAGTATGAATATTTGATTTTAATAGGAATATTATTCCTGTGGCAAAGGACTTGAGAATGGGACAGATCAATTCTCAAAGCCAGTCCCATTTTTGTGCCTTTAGTTTTAGGAGTATCTTTTCAAATTCTGTACTTAAAGCCCAAATATTAAATTAAAAATTTACTATTAGTCCATTTCCTATTTTCCCCCAGGATTGTATTTTGAGTTTGGTAGGTTGTTTTGAGTAAAAATTAATGGAGTCATATAATTTGCAATCCTGTTTATAAGCGTGCAATGCCTTCTCTCTGTAAACCTATCATCAAAACATGAAGAAAACGTATCCGTATTCACTGTTCCAAAAGTATTTCAGCTAACACTTGAAACAACATATCTCTATGCTCTTCTTTAGGTGATGCTCCTAGTATATATTTGTATGTAGCTTTCCATTCCTCTGCATATTCCAGTGATGCTTTCTTATTGCTTCTCACTCTACTGTAATAATAATTAATGAAATATTTTCATCTACGTGTTTTATTTTGGGTGGTGACATATCCACGTTTCTGTGTTTTAAGTTTTGTCTACTGTTATTTAAGAAAGATGGTTGTAGAATGGAACTGATTGCCTCTTCCCTTCATCTCAAATCAAAGGTGTTACAACACTGGACAAGTACTAACTTACCCTCTTCTAACAGTAAGCAGAGTAACAACCACATGTGAAATACATTATAATGTTGCCAGTCTGGAGAGTAACTACTAGTCAGCTCTCAGTAGGAAAAATTCAATAGTCTAGAGGATATAGATAAAACAATTACCTGCAATTCTTTCAGGATTAGTTCTCATTGTTTCCATAAACTGAGTCATAATGTTCAGTTCTTCCCAGATTCTGCCAAGGTCACGGATTTCAGGGGCTTCCAGTAAGAGCTCCTGTGCATCTTTATATACCCTCGCAAGGCTGAAAGAAGAAATAGTGAACCGACAATAATTTAAGACTGATGATGCTTGAGAACATTTCACATAAAAAAAAAAGCAAAGTTGACTTTCTCTGTGTAAGGGATGAGGGAAAAATAAATTATTTTGACTCTGTCTTGAAACTCAAAGCTCATTTTTTTGGTGACAACAGAGTAGTTTCAGTTGCTGTGGGATTCAGTTAGATTTGGAAGTCCACAGAAGCTTTAAGAGGGCTACTGGTGTAGCAGAAGGTTGGCCTCATACATTTTCTTCATTAGCCATGCCTGTCTTGCTGGGGAGACAGGACCTTCCCCAGGCAGCATTCACCTCACAGCTACAGTGCAAATCTTCTCTGGTTCTGGCCCAGGCTCAGCTCCAGCAGTTGGATGAGGCACTCTGGGCACATGCAGCCCTGCTCAGTCAGGTCAGTGACGTGGAATCACTGAGACACAGAATCCTCCTCCCCCTCCCAGCTCAGTCCCCTCCAACGTAAGGGTGGCATTTAGGTCCCTTCAAAACGTTTCTTCTAGGACAGGCAGGAAAACAGGAGTGACAAACTGTCACAGGCAGCTGTTCAACAACAGGTTCTGGGTTAGCACATACAGTTCAAGCAAGGATGAAATCAGGTCCTGTGCTTATAAACAAGCACGAAAAAATTCTTATTAGCAGCGGGGGAGGCCATTACACTTCTTTAACAGTGTTATGTTTTTCCATACATGGAATGGTATATCTCAGTCTTTATGACTTATTTTAGCTTACAGGAAACAGCAAACAGGAAGGACTAAATTCTTTCAGAAAACACAATGTATTTGCTTCCTCCTCTGTGATGCACTGAATTTACTCTGACTCGCAAAGGGACAGTTTGCTCTGTAATAAGCAACCTAAAAATGCCAGAACGTATAGAAAACAGAACCCTCTAGCTTCACTGTGTGATTGACTGTACCCCACAAAAAAAGCCCAGCTGACTATTTTAAATCCTGTTCACTAGGAGCAAAAGGTCAAATGCTAAGTTAACGCCAAGCTATGGACTTTCACAGACTGGAGCTTTAATGGCCTGGACATTGTTAGCTCATGAATTTTAATCATTTGATGCTCAAAAGTGGACTATTTGCAAAGGGAGATTTGGAGCATTTTTTATAGCTATTCTAACAGGTTTTTACTCTAAGGGTCTTTGTCCACTACGCTGTCTTTCATGACTCAAATGTAACAAACAATGTAGTGAAGCACTCCCATGGCTCTTTTTAACTAACAGTCTGGAAATTGCCCATCCTCCTATTTCATTAATAAGCTTAGGATCTGAAGGTTATTATGCTGATTAAAGTCTCACAAGTATATAGCCAAAACAGGTGGTACATAGGAAGTGGCATTCACATCACAGAACAATTCTTTAAAATATCTCTCAGTGCACTGTGGGACCTTTCTAAACAGGCTGAGGATACTCCATCCTTTCTCCCTGCTTCATTCATGCCCATGAATGCTCAACAGGCGCCAAGAGAAGGCTATTGGCAGTTGCCTAGCAGGCCTGTATTACTGCAACGCAGTCTCACATGTGTAGCTCTGCTTACATGGAATTGTTATAGTTGGACACAACACCTGGACTCTCTCCATGGGTTGGGCTGCGGAAACAGGGGTTGTTCATGTTACAGAAGATGCCATGTAACCATGGCAGTGTTCCTGCAGATGGCATTGCCTTGTTTGGGAAGTGACCTAGAGTACGGAAACAAAATATAAATGATTAGGTGTCTTTTCTAATGCATCCTGTGTGAATCTAAAAAGCACGATGGGTTGCCTCACTACAGAAGGAATGCGATGGAAATTCTTTTACTAAGCAAAAAAAAAAAAAAAGTCACTGATATAAACAATATGGTTATTTCACACTGAAATAAATTCTGAGCTAACTTCTTTTTTAAAATAAGTGGAGAGGCAGTACTTTCTCAGTAACAGAAATACAGAAACCTACAACTTGATAGAATCCTGAGACCTTGTGTAAGTCCAACCACAAAGCATCTCACAGGAAAACTACAGCTTTTTTTTTTCCTCCTCACTAGCAATTCTTACAGTATATGGCTATAAATAACTAAACTACTGAAGAAGTTTGTTCTTTTGCCACTGGAGAATACTCCTCAGCAAACAGGTCCCAGTATCTCTGAGAACATCTAGCCATTATCTAGCACAAGTCAGAGCATTAAAACATTTTAAATGTTCTTACATTCATGTTGGCGATACAGTGGATTAGCTTTCCTCAGCCAGACAAGGGCAAGAAATAATGAAAGAGGCCATACAAGCTCCACCAGAAAGCGAAGCTGAAAAAAAAAATCAAAATAAATTTTACAGATGAACCATGTATAGAGTCACTAAGTGACTAGAGGGCTGAGGCCCCTTCTCACAGCAGCAATGGTCAGTGAAGCATGTGCAGCAAGGTTATCCCTTGCCTATTTCACCATTTGGAAGGGACACGCAGAAATAGCATGGATTTCATCAAAGCCCCATGAAGCATCACCATTAACTCAGTGGCTTCTCCACCTCTTCTAAACAAATGTTTAAGCATCCTGACGGAGATAAAAAGAGGTGACAGGTAGTACTTAACTGTCAGACAGATCAGATATGTCTAAATGGTTTTTATACAAAATGGATGACTCTATAACAACACAGGAAAAAAGGATTAGATGCAAGAGGGAAAAAGTGTAGGGTTTTTTTTTTGTTGTTGTTGTTTTTTTTTTTTAAATCCACGCTTTTGCCATGCTGGGCTCATTACCAGGCTGTCAGTGCACTGTGCTTACCCAAAGGTAAAAGACTTTAGCCTAAGCTTACATTCTTTGATCTTTACTTTTGCTTCTTTTTGTCATCATTCATTTCAACATTATTAATTTTCTAATACAGGTAGAAATGTATGCATTAAGATCAAACACCTTATTCAATAACATAGAAAACTGCATCAAAGGCCACTTTATTGCCCAGAACTTTCAATACACTTAGAACAGTCACCAGCTCCCAGCCATGACAGAAAATCAAGGGCACTGCTTTACCACAGAGCAACATCCCTGCCTGGTTTTCAGTCTGTTCCTCCACTCCTGTGTTTCAGTTTGTTTTACTGCCTCTGTGTGTTTTGGCAGAGGTTTGAAACTACAACCCTTTGATCCTGTGACACAGGCTTTTGGGCTCTGAGGACCAGCTATGAGATTTTTGTGCCCAGCCACGTGGCGCTTTTTTTCTCCTCCTTGCAAGAGCCAGGACAAACTCTCTCCAGAACCGGGGTTGTAGCACAGGAAAGCCCTCCCTGCCCCTTTCCTTTGCTCCTGCCTCCCCGACCAGGCACCACGTGTATAACAATAATGCATACAGCAACAGAGCCAGAGACAAGATGGGTCGCGTGTGCATGTTTTTTTGCGAACTGCCATGCAGGGCAAAAGATATTCCACAGCATAATTAAGAACAGGTTTCTGGAGCTGCCCTGTTTTTTCCACTATAACTTTGTCTAATATCTTTAGTTAAGCATGGCTTATGCTTACGGCAAAAGGGTAGAAAGCTTTTTACCAGGCAACCATTTCCTATTTCACACTATTAAAGCTTTCTTTTTAAAAATAGAACAACAAACCCCCACCATCACCACCTAAGAAGTTATGTATGCCTGATATTTTTAAAGCCAGAGAAAATCTTACCAGCAGCAAAGTGCAGGTGACACAATTATTAGAGAAGGAAACCTGCCATTGAACAGCTCTCTTTGACAGCTGTTGTGCACAGCTCAGAATACAGTGTTACAGACCCTTTTCAGCAGGGGTCCGCAAGGTCTGACTAACACCATTGCCCTCCATTTGATAAGATGTTTGGGACAAGCACTACACACACATAAACTCAGAGGGGTAAGAACTGGGGAGACTCCTCGCTTGTCATCTTTGCTGCAGAGTTAATCAGGGTTATTGCTCAGATGTCGATTCTTACTTCATTACCAGGAAATAGCAAATCCTCAGATTTGAATTCAGTAATTCCTTTCTGTCTGAGCTAACTAGTTGGGAAGGGATTGAAGGCTAAAGCACAGAGGAAGCCTTCTTTCAAGCTGGTATACAATATGTTGTGCGATAAGGACCAAGTGCTGTTAGCCCTCTGATTCTTTTCCTGTGATCCTTTTCCTGAGGACACACAGGTGTCTCAGAACTCACTAGGAAGGATCAGAAAGCAGCCCATAAGCATGCAGAACCATGAGATAAAACAGCCAGAAATCCCAGCAACATGCTCAGAGAAATGTAATATCCAGACGGAGATGTAATGGACCAAGCACAGTGATGCAACCATATAAATCTGACAAGCTTAAATTGGCTGTGGATCAACTGTTAACTCTGTAATGAAGTCTCTCCTCTTGTGATTAGATTATACTAAATGATGAACTTGAGTAGAAGATTGGATATGCTTCCATTTATGGTTAGCAAAAATCAGGCTGATTTTCCCAAAACACATTTTACAGCTACTGTTGACATTATAGATTTTTGTTTTGGCTACCTTGTTTCTCTGTGTGGACAAATAAGCAAGTAGGCTTATATACTTAGAAAAGGAAATGATTTTTACTGACTTAGTTGTAAAATGTTTTACTCTGAAGAGTGGAGAAAATATTTCTCTGTTGTGATTTAAATCACTGTGCTTACAAGCTAGGAGTGATCATCACAGAAGCGGGTCTCTGGCAACACCAGGAAACACCAAGTTAGCATTTTTGAAAATTCTATAGGAAAAAATAAACAATTAAAAAAAAGAGAATTCCTGAAACCCAACCAGGCACTTTGAGTTACATACCTGAGCAGATTTGCCCAAATAAAACAGTATTTCATACACTGAAAATACAGAAGAATTACATAAAGACCCATTTGCTAAAAATCAAAAACTAGTGGCTTCCAATTCTCTCAGTATACACACTTAAAGATCAGAAAGACGTGGATTTTCTGTTTGTGGGTTTTTTTTTTCTGAACTTGAGAACCAAACTACTACAGTTCCTTGACAATCAGTAACTGAAGTCCAGCTTCAAAAGAGGTCCTTATATTTGGTGTAATGTAGCTCAAGTATGGATCGGTGACTTTCACACTGTATTAAATCAGGAGCTGGCAATGTTGTATGCATCAGCTCTTGATGGAAATGTAGACTGTGGGAGAAAGTCTGCTGGGAAGCTATGAAAGAAAGGATGTTCAATTTGCCTATGAAGAAAATCAGAAAATCCTTTGATCCTGAAAATTTCAGCATGTGAGTAATTCCTAATGACTAAAATCAGGTCAGCATAGGTGAGTATTTCCACTCATCCCATGGCTCAGTTTGACCCTATTGATCACCGTTATCACAGCAAAATTGTTTGCATGACTGTTACAGCCTCATGGATGCCCTAATGTACTTTTTAATTGTTTTTAGTTTGAAACAGGTAGTCTATAGGACCTCAAAGGGACTTCACGTGCCTGGAAACCAGGCAAAGGGACTTCTTTTGCTGGACAGAAGTAGTTGCGGTACATCTGATTACCAAGACCCTAGTTTGAGGTTTGTTTTGACTCTAAGAAAATTTGGCTAAAAGATAAAAAAGAAAAAAAAAAGAGCAATGACGAAATACGGTGGAAAGTAATAAATAAATTTGCTCTAAGACAAAGTATCATAAGATCTAAGAGGATCTGAAAGGATTTAAAATATTTCTCTGATTTTCACTTACTTACGGCATTCAGTCATATTAAAATGATAAAATCTGTGTGAACTTCAGGGTCCTAACTGGATTCATGTTTAAAAGCAGCTGGGTGTGAGGAGCAAATCTAAAATTAGGAATCAAACCTCCCTGAGCTGAACAGTGCCCACGATATTTTCTAATAGGAGATCTTTTAATGTGAAAATACAAAAATATTACAACCCACACCTCTTCTCCTGGTACACAATACTATTTGTCAAAGAAACCCCCAATACAAGTATTCTATGTTTAGCCTGTAAAGAGCAGCTTTGCAAACTGCACCAGGCAAGATCCCAGACAGCAGGCCCATACAAAGATCACATTTGATTCTTTGAGGAATTTGTGATTTTTACATGCTGTTAAGTGTACTGGTCACTTCGTCCAGTGGAGTGCATGGTCCAAAGCTGAAATCCAAAGACTAATACTTTACCTTTTGTCTTTTCCGGAGGATCCAGTTCTTCCAGAGTAGAAGTTTGACTTGCCTAAAGAAGCTCATTCTTCTGCACCAACACTTCTGGTTAACCTGTGGCAAAGGATGCATTGCCATTTCTCAGCTGACAGCTGAAAGAGACCTTAGAGCAAAATAACAGCTTTCTGTTCTTATTTTAAGATTATGTTATCATAGAGATCTGTTCCTTTCATTGTCTGCACCATTTAATTTTGCACTTAATACACTATCGTACATGAAAAATCGTGAGTTTCCTTTGTTTGGAGGCTGTTTCCTGTGACACATTTATCAGCGCCAAAAAGCAAGAGAAGAGAAGCATCTCTTTCGAATGAAAAAAAGTCATTAACATTGAATCCAGCTATTAACTTGGACTTGCAAGTAATGAAAGCAGTTAATTGTTGCGTCATTTATCAGATTAAATTTGTTCTTTCAAACTATTTTTTCCAGGAAAAGATGGATTTACAACTGGACAGTTTATATAAAACTGTTTGGTTATTATTATAAAGACACAATTAGGTTTTCCATTCAGACACTATAAATGTATATTGATTAACACAGCCTGGAATGGATTCTATAAAGGCAAATCCATTTTGTTGCCATTTTATTAAAAAATAGAGGATCGCATATTTTTATGCTTTTAAATTCAGCAACTCCCAATACATTTTAGTAGAGATACAACGGAATTTAAACCATTGTAAACTGTTTTCTAGGTTCAGGACTCATTTTAATCATCAAGAATTTTTACCTTCAAAAGGAAAAAAAGAACTTGACGTATAAATCTAAATACAGATACAGGGCCCTGTTAAAAAAATAAACAAACCATTTGATTTTGCTACCTGTATCCAATTCCTACTTTATAGCTACCTTATTTAAAAGATTGAAAAGTAGTTTCTTCATGAATGGTTAGTCACTGGGATAGTGTGGAAAAGGAAATGAAAGTTAGATATTGGAAAGCACTTTCTAATGATAACAATGGTGAAGTAGTAGAACTGATTGCATGGGCGAGTTGTGAGGCCTCCATTGGTGGAGGTTACTCAAACCTCTATCAAGACTTACTCAGGCAAAACAGGTCTTGAATTAGGTGATTTGTTGAGTCTCTTTTGCCACTATTCTTCTAGAATTTTTTTCTGGAAAATCCTTAAGTGGAGGAGATTGTGTCTGATTTTAAGTGATGAGGTTTGGAAAGCATGTCAGAATATTTTGGCATAATTGTCAACAAAGCATTAGTTAAAAATCAGTAATAATTATTTGACTGTTTCAGAAAATTATCTCAGGTCCACATTTTATGAACTGAAAAGGAATTTAGACCTCAACGAGGGAGGAGGTGGCCAGAGATCTACCCTTACGCTGATGGGATATGAAGCCTATTTCAACCCATTATGGAAGGAAACATTACGGAAGTCTTGACATTGAGACCAAAGAGCTGAATACAGAGGAAGAAGAAATTCTGTATCAAATTGGCTAAATGCTAGTCCTTCCAGAGTTTACCATGGTGTATTTGTGCAAAAAGGTAGCCAACCATGTAATAGCAGAGGCCAATTTTACAAGCGTGTCAGAACACTGACATTTCTTTTTCACAGAGCTGACACTAGGAAACCAATCTAGATTGATTATTTGATTACTGAGTGTACTCAGGAGACAGAAAATGTTAAATTTAGACACTAATATTCAAAATTTTTCCCCTTCACTAATTGAAAAGAAACACATCTAATTCTTATTCAGACATTTACCCAATGCAGGGGACTTCTGAGCAATTAACTGTTGGAAGGGTTTAGAACCCAGGAATAAAATTGGCTGAGCATCATCAAGAAAAGACAATACTTTTGCAGTTCCACTAGTGGCAGCAGGTTCTGCATGTAAACAGGCTGATGGCTCATAAGAACATTCTCATGTGGAAAGCTGTCCTGTATTTGGTTGCAGGCAGCTCCCAGCAGGCACCAACTTGCAGCTGCCATTCGTGTGGCATGCCTGCCGCTCCTCAGGAGGTTCCAGAGAGGTCCTCGTCTCAGAATTGCCGCCAACTCTGGCAGTCAGACTGCTTTCTGACACTCCTGAATAACCCAGGTCTCTCCAACCTTCTGTAATTCTGAAGAATGAGTCCTGCAGCTGAATAAATGAGGAAGAGCCAGTTTTGTTCCAGCTCCTCTCGCCTTCCTCTAAACCCCAGATGGACACTGCAATCTTTCTGCAACAGCTGTGAAAGGAAATTCAAGCCTTCATGTCAAGGCCATAAAATCTGTAGTGTGCCAATGGCCTGGCCTCTCCTCTTCCTCCGGGCTCTTTACTGAGCCATCCATCACTAATAGTTTCTATCTCCATGAGAGATTCTCTAGTAGTACACAGAGTCTCAGCTCATGTTTCTGCATCTCTTGCTATGTATAACACACCCAGACCACCCTGTAAATTTCACTGCTATTAGCAAGAAAATTTGTAGCACAAGGCAAGAAATAGGATTAGGATTGCCAGATAAAATGGCTGTTAGCATTTGCTCTGGAAAATCTAGCTATTTTTCTGACACTAAAAATATAAGTAGTAAAGAAGACAGAAAAAAAAAGCTTGGGGAAAAAAAGGACAGTAAGTAAGGTTATGCAGATTGTGCTTGCTGTTTAACCTTTAAGGTTTTTTACACTACACCTTGCTAGTTACCTTTGTTGATAGTGATGGGGAGAGATATTCCTTATAAGAGGAATGACAGACAATCCAATTAATATGCACAAAGTGCCAAAGGAATTGCTCTTTAAGAAAGCAACTAGTAGACTGATTACCAAGATTAAGATCCTGCTAGATGAATTAGAATTTAAAAGTACTTTCCCTTTTGGCCTAAACCAAACTACTTAAGTAATGGCATTAATACATGAAGTGCAATCAACATATAAAACTTAGAGAGTCTATTTTGCTCGTCAGACACACTTTAGAATCACCTCTAATTTTAGGATGAACAAGAATACATTTATATTTCCCCAGACTGCTTTGTTTATAAAACCTTCACTAGGAGCTAAAAGGCAAGAACCCTGCTTTCTGAAATGGAACAGTTTCACAGATACGAGTGTTAAAAGTGTATTAGCCTTATACTGCTTAGAAATCTGAATTAGACAGGTGAACATGAGACACAAGTGTATGATAAAAAGCCCTTCAATAATGCAATCAGAAGACATTGGACAAGTAAGTCTCAGGTTCTGTAGCAGCAGAGAATAAATAAGGAATAATTAATTTCCAATCCTGAAATATCCTTTCTTATCTAGGCATTACTCAGACAGATTAACATAGAATTGTGTGGTTAAGATTCAAGCGCTACTCATTTAACTAGAGCAAAACACTATAATAAAATAATGGAGTAGGACCATAATAAAAACAGTACCTAGCAATAATGTGTTGAGAACTCCACTTGGGCTCAGGAGGTACATGAACTTCTGGAGTGATTAGTCATGGTGGAGATCTATCTTCATTCTTTAAAGGCAGTGCCCTGCTCGCAAAATCAGTGGTGGCTTGAGACAGCTGCATTAGAAAGAGCACAGGCACTAGAAGAAACTCAGTTTCCAAAAAAGCAAAGTTTATTAACATAGATATTAACCCTGTCCTAAAACCAGAAAAAGCCCCCCACACTTACAAATTGTTCATTCAGTTTTTCATTAAGAAGCTAATGCAAGTTATGACTGTTACTCTTTAGAATGGTATGTGCTTGCTGCCTGAAGACAACATGCTCAAGAAATGTGATTTACTTCCACGGCATATGAAAATCTGTTTTGTTAATTTTCCTTTTGCAGGAATTTATTTCTTTTCTGCAGGGCTTATTGTAAGGACCAACAAAAATAACTTGGTTTTATCACCAGCATACTATTGAAGCATGGGAAGACTCTTACAAAGCCCAACTCAAGAAAATAAAAAATAGTGCTTATATTTTTTTCTTTTTTTTTTTCCTAGCAGTTAATACTCTAACATGGAAGAATGATTTGCTGCATACCTTCAGAAAGAAAACTCATATACGTCTTTGACAAAAGACAAGAAAGTGAAATAAGTAATTGGTTACATCAGTCATTACCGCTAGTTTTAATGCACAGTTTAATAAATCTAACAGCAGTTAGCAAAGGGTCCTCTTAGCCTGCTTACACTATATCAATTACACCTTATTATCAAAAGCTATTGAGAATTTCTCTCAAATGTGTATTTCTTTAGGTCATTGTCTTCCGAATTTAATCATTACCTACAGTATGTTCCTGCTTTTTCTGAGGAACCTGAGCTCCATGGGTAATGACGTATCACAGCCTTCCTCATTACCATCAGGTTAAGAACAGTGCAACGTATTCATTAATTCTCAGATTATTATTATCATGACAATAAAGTGTCACCCTTGGTAACTCTATTAGCAGAATCTTTCAACTGTATGTCTGCTGACATGTCCTTAGAGAAGACAGAAGTCTTTTCCACTACTTCAAAAACTTAGTTCATGGGATTTTCAATACTTTCTCTCTGCTTCACTTGTTTCGTGAAGGTGGCACAAGTGTTTTATTGTATTGGAGACAATGTTTTAGAGACTGTGAATTTCTTCTAGGCTTTCTAGACAAATCAGAACTGCAGTAACTGGAGAAGACAATTTTTTTCACCCTATTTTTTTTCATAAATGATTTTGACAATATTCATGTCCTTGCTGTTGTTATGCTTCCCTTGTGAAAGGCCTGGGAAGTTTGTTCTTGTAACATATGCATGTGCAGAAATATAGGTAGTTCAGTACATTTCTTCATGGACCATCACTCTCTAAGAACAGAGACAATGAGACAAAGACACAAAAGTAACTTTCACACCACCACTACAGGAGAAAAAAATTGTCATTCTCCTCATCTGATCTTTGATTTTATTTTTTCTACAACTTCTAAAATGTCAGCAAGCTGCAATCTCACATAGAAATACACTAAGCTAAATACATCATGACCTTATATGTGTTCTTAGACCTCCAGAGATGCATTCAGAGACCTTTTCAACAGGCTCTGTCCTACTTCAAATAATATTTACTAAATCAAGTTACATATTAGCATTAAATGGCGCATTTCACATCTCCAACATAAATTACCCCCAAGTAGTATGGTCAGATACAGAAACAAAAAAAGCACTGAGTGAACATTGAATTCTTTATAGATTTTCATCTGTAAGGATTGAAAGAGAGCAATGCAGCAAAAACTCCCATCAGTGCTCACATCAGGCAATGGTTCTGTATAAGCATTATTATAGCTTCCCTCACTGCCTCGCTGTGGCTGCTCTTCCAAGTAGAAGTTGAGCACTGATCCAGCCTTCATTATTTAAAAAAAATAAAAAAGGATGTGGCAGTGTTTTCCTGTTTCTTTCTCCTTCACAGGGCTTTGGGGAAACCTTTGAGAATCCTCCATGAAACTTCATTTCACTGAATTTAACAATTGTTAGGTTTACACCAGACCACACTGCCACTCTGACAGCAGAGCACTGCGCTTGGCACACTGGTCCCTTCCTGGTGCCATCTCAGGACCTTCAAGCCTCTACACAGATTTGCCACCTAAACCACAGACTTTAACCTGGCTTCCTTCACAAAGGATGACATGGCAACTTCCACTTTTACAAGTGGCTTTGATCCAATTTCTGTTGGACATATGTTCGTATCACAGCTGAGACTCACCCTGCTGCAATCTTGACAGGGAAACAAAGGGCTTTATAAAGCCACAGAGGGAAGTCCACTCTGATTATTGGCAGTGCAAAGCAGAGAAACTAGTGCTGCTGCTGTTTGGCTGTAGACTGCATTTAAGCACTACGACTATGTCCAAGGCAATCAGACAATTTAATAGTCCCATTCAGCAAACAAACATTTTAACCCTGAGATTCTAAGTCAAGTTATTTTAAGAAAATGGATCCTTTTTTTTTTGCTGCCCACGTGTACAGCTCTAAGAGATTAAACTAATCTCTGCTAATTAGATTTTTTACATCACAATTGGATGATGGTAGGGTATATTTGTTGTCTATGTTCAACTACATCAGCTGTGCCTGTGACCCATTTTTGCTTTGTAAAGAGTGGGATCTTTGAAAGTAAACAGAGAAAGTTTACATGGGCCCTATCAATTCACATGGGAGGGGAAAAATACAGTTCAGTTTATGGAGTGCACTGCACAATCTCTCCGGTAGCTCTACCCACAGTTGGCACTATCACTTAGGGATTTCCTAACGATCTGTAGTTTGTTGCCAACAACAGCAAAAAAGGAGGCATTCCATTTATGTATCAGAACACAATGAAACCAATGAATGGAAATAGAGATTTGGTAGGCATAATGCAAGAACTATCACAATAAATATCTGATAACATAGAAGTTCCCTATGGCGTACTTCATGAACACCTATGTGCAAGACATAGGGTGATATGGTATGTGTGTTCTGTTATCCCCTCACCTACATAGTTTTAACAGCTATTTTAAATACCAGCATTTTATTAGTTTTCTTATTTCCAGGCTTATTCCTGACTTTTGACTACAAAGTTAAATCTGGTTAAATGCTGTTTGTCCATCAAATTATAAAAACATCCGTAGTGAACTCTCCAGCAACACAAGCAAAGATTTCTCTAAAATTAATAGAATTTTAAAATTACCTGAAAAGATAGCTTTAAAATTATGCACATTCATCTCTACTGGGTGTGTTCATGGGCCAACACTTCTAGTTTTCGGGAATAATGCTTTCCAGCATCCAGACAATTTCTTGACTAGTGAGATGTTCTTTCTTACACACAGCCTCACTAGAAAGCTAACACAATTAATGCTAACACATTTTTGCCCAGGCAGACTGTAGGAGTGTGCATATATAAATGTATCTTATATAAACAGATACACTTATGTGTTTGTGTAGAGAAAACTCTACATACCTCAACTCAGAAAACCCCAGCCTGTGTAAGTTTTGCACCCAGCTATCGTAAACTGCTGGGGAAAACCCAAGCTGAAGGTTTCACATTTCTTTTAATGTGTTTCAGAGGTCTCAATTCATGAAATAGATAAGGAGTGACCTGAAAGACAAGAATGGGAAGTTCTGACAGGCTGGGGTCAAATCATATTTCTTGGATTTGGCTGCTAGTAAAAAAAAAATTAAAGAAAGGAGATGGAAAGTAAGGAAAAGAGTTGCACTACTTGAACAGATGACAAAGAACAAGCTGCAAAGAAATCAGTGCACAGAAGCCGGTAGAAGCTGTATTATTCACAAGGGTGCTGGTATAATGGTTCAAAGGGAGCGCTAATAAGAAATCAGAGAGCATAAGAAAAGGTCCAGTGAAATTCTGTTTGAAAGGTGTATATCTAAGAATCAAAGACAATCAGAATCAGATTCTTCCACATGTCAAACACAGGGAAATGTGGCATCTTAAACAGATCCTGTCCATGTGCAAACCTAGCAGTGGGCTAATCACCCCAATCTGTGGTTAAACAAGTAGAAAGCACACCAAGTGCAAACTCAGATGGCATGACTACTTCTGGCATGATCCAGTTTACTTCACACAGATGCTCTTTTCTGTCATCCAGCAGCATAAGGGTTGAGGAGTGAGGATTTTCCTAGCCTTCACCCTCCTCAAACATTTTACATTTTGGAAGATTTAGGATGGCTTTTTCTTCTACCTGCAAGCAAAAACACTTTTCAAGGATCCCACACATCTCTGAATTAAAAAGAGAACTCCCCTCCCTCTAGAAAGATAAATGGGCATGCAGATAGTACATTTTATTCAGAAAGGCTCATCTCCAAAGCATCCTCCTGTGAAACTTATTTCCATGTTGACATGTTTATATAAAATAGCATTGTTTGTAAATACCAGCCCCCCCCACCCCCCCCAACTTTGCTAGTGGAAAGTTGAAATGGTTTGTCCCATTTTCCCAACATATTAAGTCTGTGTGTGCATTGACAAGTGGGATGGCCCAGTAAGAGCAGATTTACAGTCAAACAGCGAGTGCTGAGGACACAGCATCCACACACTCCGTGTCTGAGGGTTATTTCAGCTGAGCTCCAGCCTAGCCCCATGGACTGGACATGCATTAGCAGCTGCAGCACATCAGGTACACTGCTGAAGCACATGTTCCAGTTTAGTCTCATCCAAAGAGAATCAAGTTTGTGTGCTCCGAGACCATGCTGTACTGTGAACCACAGTGGTACATAGAAGAGTCACTTAAAAAGCACAAACGTGCTCTGAACTAAGTTACCAATGTTAGCATATGCACACTAACTGCCTTCGCAGGGCATTTTGTGTCGGCTTTCAGATGAACTCAATTAGGCCTCTGCTACACTACAGAAGCTAAAGAATTCATGGATTTGCACGCAAAACAAGGAGTTCTTAAATAGAAGCAATAAAAACCTGGAAAACTTACCACAAAAGCTTACCTCATGTGTGAGTACTGCTGTGCTATGGGAAAGAGAAAGGTTTCTGAAGGAATGTTCAGCTTGGCTGCAAAGAAACACATATCTTAGATGCGGTTAGCACTTGTAGAATAACACTGCTCAGTTGTAAGGAGATTGTTTTAATCCCCTGCTTGACACAGAACAGCTCAATCTGCGAGTTTAAGGACTCCTGAATAAAAATCCTCCCAAATATCCAATACGACTAATACAAGCATAATAAAGTCTGTACTAGGAGGCTGATATTTCTGAAGATATTTCTTCAGATCTGAACAAACCCTGTATTTGAAAAGATGGTCTCAGAAGGGTAGTTCTGGTGGCATTAGGGGCCCTGCTGAACAAACAGCTGTCATGACTAATTAGGTCAGGGACTTAAGGCAGGCAGTACTCTGCCAAAGCTTTAAGAGGGATGAGGCAGTGCATTAGGACTTCAGAAAACGCAATTACCAAGCAAATCTGACACAAAAAGGTTTCCTTCCCAGAGGGCAAGCTGCAGGGCGCTGGCACTTGGCTTGACCCAGAGCCCTGTCACCTGGGGCAGGTGGGTGGGATTACTGCCATTCGGTTGGAGAGAAGCAATTTCAAACACAAGACCTCGGGAAATCTGCATCAGAACCGAAAGAAACAATAGGAACCATTAGTAACATTTCCAGTCAAAAAGAAAGACAAAGTCTTTTCCCTCAGGCCCAAGGCCTTGCTGCCGTGGCCGCTCCCAGGGGCCTGCCGAGGAGCTTCCTCACAGGGACGTGAAGGCCTCAGTGTACCGATCCGAACAAAACACGGCCTTAGCGTAAATGTGCAAACATTTAGAAAAATTTACAAATTAAAAAATCACACACAGGCCCTTAAGCCACTGCCTCCCAGCCCCCCGCAGGTTGCCCCATCCCCCGGCCCAGCAGGACGGTTCTGGAAGAACCCTCAGGCCCCTGCCCCTCCTGGGGTGTTGCCCTGTTGGTGGTAGCAGGGTCACAACTCTTAAATAAGCTTCAAAGGATTTAATTTCAAAAGCAGCACACTCATTCCTTCACTTGTATTGAGTGGGAACATGCATAATTCATCTTTTGAAAGTGACAGAATCATACAATGGTCTATGTTGGAAGAGACCTTGAAGATAAAGTCCAACCATCAACCTAACAGTGCCAACACCACCACTAAACCACATCCCTCAGCACCACATCTACCTGTCTTTTAAATACCTCCAGGGATGGCAACTCCACCACTTCCCTGGGCAGCCTATTCCAATGCTTAACAACTCTTTCTGTGAAGAAATTTTTCCTAATATCCACCCTAAACCTCCCCTGGCACAACTTGAGGCCATTTCCTCTTGCCCTATTGCTTGTTACCTGGGAAAAGAGACCAACCCCCACATCGCTACAGCCTCCTTTCAGGTAGTTGTAGAAAGTGATGTCTTCCCTCAGCCTCCTTTTCTCCAGGCTAAGAAAAACCAGTTCCTTCAGACACTCCTTGTAAGACTTACTCTCCAAACTCAACAGCTTTGTTGCTCTTCTTTGTACACACTCCAGCACCTCAATGTCTTTCTTGTACTGAGGGCCCCAAAACTGTACACAGGTGGGGCCTCACCAGTGCCAAGTACAGGGGGATGATCACTTCCCTATTTCTGCTGGTGACACTAATTTCTAATACAAGCCAGGATGCTACTGGCCTTCTTGGTCACCTGGGTACACTGATGGCTCATATTCAGCTAGCTGGCAAACATCACCCCCAGGTCCTTCTCCACTGGACAGCTTTCCAGCCACTCTTCCCCAAGCCTGCAGGGTGGTTTTAGAAGACACCTACTCATCCACACAGAGGCACGCAGAAGGGCGCTGCACTCCCCGGCTCCTGGCTGAGCCTGCCTGGCTATGGGAAACATCGAACAAAGACCTGAAGTACATTTAAAACAGCAGAAACCTCTCACGCTAGCAAAACAGGGAAGCAGATGGTACACGAAAAGCAATATGGTAACAACCAGTAGTAACTCGTATTATGACTTGGTTAAAAACATTTGTCTGTTCTCACAGATTAATTACACTATCGTAATTCTCCATCTCAGCAGCATTCCATGGGGAGTACTAGAGACCCTCCATCCAACTAGGTGAACAGTTTTTATTAAAATTTCTTAACCATTAGCATATTCAGTGCTAGACATGTGCTAAAACACTTAAATATAGTGAGATGATAGATTTAATGGTAGTTCCCATATTAATTTGCCATCTTGTGGTCCTAATCTATACTGATCAGCACCATCCTTTCACAGCTGTGCTATGAGGTTCTGCTACAATGCCTGTAATGTGTCATTAACACTATTAACCATTAACCTCCATTCTCAAAGTGGAAGAAACTCCCATTTATGTCAAGAAGCCTTTATCCCTCCTCTTACTTTATTGTGCAACTCACAATACCAGTCTGAGCAGATAGCAGCATCTGGCATCTTCAGCTTTTCTGTAGTATGAGGCAGCTCCCCAAAGAAATGGCTCCTAGCACAGCCAGAACCACCCATGGTAGCGTGGCCTTTGCTGAGTGTGCAAGCCATGCTTCCATGGAAAAGTGACAAGGAATCAGAAGTTCAGCATTGCGAGTTTAATATCTTTTGTTCGGGAAACAAAAATCAGATTATGTCCACTGAATGCAGTGTGGGATTTTATTTGGGGAAGAAGAGCAAAGGGAATGGAATAGGAAAGTCCAGTATACTTTATGTTGTAAAAACAGAAAAGTGATTCTTTGCTTTTCTTGTCCTCTGAGAGTCCTCTTGGTTCTTACATCAGTAGAAAGTACCATGCTAAAATAACTGTACTCTATAGTATGTAAGAAAGTGTCAAGCTAATTGTAATCTCATTAAATAAATGGTGTTGCCCCCCCATCCCCAGAAGACAGATGCAGCACAGTACTATGCTATTGCAAAGGCCAAATGTCTGTATTTTAATAAGTTAGAAGGAATCCAGATATAGAAGCCATAGAGTCACTGAAATGTTAACAAGTTAATATATTTTAAAGCAAATATAACAGTGTACACATAAAAACCATTTAATACAAAGTGAAAACCATTAGATGCACCTACGAATGCAGATTTTTGGTTATTTTCAGCTTTTTCACTGAAACTTGGAAACAATGCTCTTCATTTCAGTTACACCAGGATAAGTGGTGAAACTGATCTATAGCAAGCAAATCACTGCCTTTTCATTCACCTGGGAAAGACAGCACCACTGCACCTGACAGTCTCTCCAGAAGGGCATCCAAACAAAACAGGCTGTGCACATTTGCCTCACTCTTTAAGCTATACAAGAAACCAGATGTGGATTGATTGCTGCTTCGGAATAGTAAAGCTCAGTAAGTGCATCCTTGCTGTACAAAAACAAACCCTTAAAGTGACAACATAGAAAACTGGCAACAGATAACCATGTCTGCCTAAAATATACACATATGATACATAATTATGGGCCATGTTGGCCAGTACGTAAGTCCGTTCAGGAGCAAAGCTTTAATTGCACAGATTAGAAAACTGAACAAATGCTTTTACAGAGCAAAGCACAAGCTTTGGTTTATGCTTAGACAGTGAACATTAAACCTCCCATTTTTATTATAACATCTATTATGAAAAATGGCTCCTTTCACTGCTACATACAATAGTTGTTTCTCTATGAATAAGCACTCCATTCCATACAATGAAATGAAGCTCAGTGTCTTATTCAATGAACACATTAGCTGTATCTAGACTGGATTAGATCTTTATGAAAAGCTACTGAATTACAAAAAATTTGACTTATTTCCTTCACAATTCCCCAGCCCTCCCCCCATTTTTAAAATGCTGCATATATAAAAATAACTCCAATATGGCACAGAAGTGGGATTCTCAAGGGAAGGCAAAGGATAAAGGGGCAAACGGAAGCCTCCACTGGCAACATCAACGAATTGCATACAGTCCAAGAGGAATTTACGCCCTATACAAAATGAGCTTCCCTGTGTTCCAGTTCTTGGATCCTTTTTGGTCTCAGTCTCTGGTAAGTAGGCTTCAGATCTGTGGGGTGAATATCCTCTGAGCTAGCTTTTTGTTCATTTGTGTTTTGTTCAGGATCACCTGATGGAAGTGCAGAGCTCCTAGCCAGTTTCACAGTATTATCCTGGTGAAGCACAGAGCTAGCACTGGTTGTTGCACAAGCCTTAGCAAAAGGACCCTCTTCATTTTGTTTTGATTTGTTCGAGGGTGGTTTATAAAATGTCCCTGGGGGTGGTTGCAATGTTCTTGGTGCCCTGAAGGCAGCAACAGGATTGGCATCAGGACCATTCCCTTCTGTTGCTGTCCTTCCTGACCTGACAGTAACAGAATATGGCTTACTAGGAAGAATGGCATTAGCTGAATTGTTACCAACGTTGCATGATGAAGATAAGGCACCTGCAGTTCCACTCTCAAGCGCTCGGTTCTCCTGTGGCACATTAGTTACGATCATTGCTGTCCTTGCTGTGATATCATACTGTTTATATTGCTTGTCCCAAGTTTTTCGCAGCATCTGGGTGTCGTAACAAGGAAGTCTGCAGCAGGTATTAACAGCAGGGAGTGCCTTCACCTCTGAAACTTCTTCAATAGTAGGGCTCCTGCCAAGCTTCTCTGGACTTACTGCTCCTGCATTTCGTGAATTTCTTTCATTCAAAACACATGGAGGAAGCATTCTGTCTACAGGTAGGCTCACAGGGCGAGTAGCTGGTTTTGTCCTTGGAACCCGCAATGGAACTTTGGTAATCTGACGGTTAGGTTTTGTAGGAAATAAGTTAATTTTACAGCTGTCTTCACCTAGACAAACAAACGAATCATTGTCTCTCTCTGAAGCCGGACTCACAGCATCACCTAGAAACACACAGATAGACATGACTGGATGTTTGCACCAAACATAAAGAGAAGTCAGCAAGACTTTTGCCAACAGAACATGAACTTTATTAATGACCCCTTGACAGTTGGTATTTTAATGGGATAACAGTTTTTAGGTATAGCTTGTATACATACTAGGAGTATCTTACTCTAACCAAATTTCAGCATTTCAAAAGCAGTGAAACACATTCTGTACAGATGTAACCAAGGAAGACACTAAGAAGAAAACAGGCAAAGAGACACTGCACTTTTTTTTGCTGATGCTTTCCCATTGCTGAATATTTTCTGTTTTAATATGGAATCATAGAATTGTCTAGGTTGGAAGGGACCTTGAAGATCATCAAGTCCAAGCATCAACCTAAGACTGCCAAAACCACCCATAAACCATAACCCTAAGCACCATGTCTACCTGTCTTTTAAATACCTTCAGGGATGACAACTCCACCCCTTCCCTGGACAGCCTGTTCCAATGCTTAACAACCCTTTCTGTGAAGAAATTTTTTCTAATATCCATCCTAAACCTCCCCTGGAGTAACTTGAGGCCATTTCCTCTTGTCCTATCACTTGTTACTAGCGAGAAGAGGTTGAACCCCACCTCTCTACGACCTCCTTTCAGGTAATTATAGAGCACGATAAGGTCTCCACTGAGCTTCCTTTTCTCCAGGCTAAACCACCCCAGTTCCTCCAGCCACTCCTCACAAGACTTGTTCTCCAGACCCCTAACCAGCTTTGTTGCTCTTCTCTGGACACGCTCCAGCATCTCAATGTCTTTCTTGTAGTGACAGGCACAAAACTGAACACAGTATTCAGGTGTGGCCTCACCAGTGCAGGGGGATGATCACTTCCCTAGTCCTGCTCACCACACTATTCCTGATACAGGCCAGGATGCTACTGGCGTTCTTGGCCACCTGGGCACTCTGACAGCTCATATTCAGCTGGCTGTCAACCAACACCCCCAGGTCCTTCTCCACCAGGCAGATTTCCAGTCACACTTCCCCAAGCCTGTAGCGCTGCATGGGGTTGTTATGACCTAAGTGCAGGACCCAGCACTTGGCCCAGTTGAACTTCATACCATTGACCTTGGCCCACCGACCCAACCTGTCCAGATCAATCTGTAGAGGTATCCTACCCTCAAGCAGATCAATACTCCTGCCTAACTTAGTGTCTTATGTTTTCAGAATGTTGCATTGTTAATGTACAGGACACAACTGAACTGGTAGTACCTACCGAAAATCAGTGTAATTAAAAGGGGTCCTAACTAAAATAGATTAAATCATACCTACATTAAAATAAACCACTGTAGTAGCACAGGCAAACAGAAAAAAAAAAACTTATATAAGATTTATAGTTAGGTTAGCAAACCTGGCTCTTTTGGAGCAGAAATATTAATATCCAAAATGCTGGTAACTGATGATTCTGTCAGAGAATTACTCTTTCCAGAGCCTTGTGGTTTAATTCCAGTGAGTGGCAACGATACACGTTCTGGGGAAAAACAATGGCCAAAACATATTAATTACTGGGTATTAGTTTGCAGCATCATAGTGGATTTCAGAAATCCACAGTCACAGCACAATTATTGTTTTTCTAAAAAAGGGAGAAACCAAAACACTGTTGTAATTCTCTTACTAAATACTTTAAGCTCTGAATCCATAAACAGAGGTTTCTTGAAAGCCTGTAAAAAGATTTAATTCTCTGTTCGTCTTACAAAGATAAACAGAGTATCAAGCACTGATAAGCAGGTTTTACCACTTGCTTCTGTCTAAATTGAAGAGCTGTAGTCTAATGCATCCATGACTGCTTATACACCCACCCCAAGACTTAATAAATAAAAGCCCACTAACCAGTTGCAGATGTATCTACTTGTTCTTTTGTATTCTTGCTATTGTTTGATTCCAAAACCAATGCAGTTGTTTCTGAAGCTCCGCTTTCACTTGGAGCTATCAGAATACCCTGTTAAAAGTCAGAGCAAAAGTTAATAAGAACTCAAGAGGAAAGGTACTCTTTAACAAAAAAAAAAAATCCACAAAGATTTAATAGAAATGTGCTCTGGAATGCTGCAGCATTTGACACAGAAGTTAAGATGGCACAAGCAACACTGCAGCAGCAAAAGAAAAGTCACTCACTTCCTTTACAGCAACAAATGACTTCCTCTGCTGCTGTGGTTCCCTCTCTTCTGCTGATAAAGCAGCTCTGACTGTAATGGCAGTTTCTTCAGACTGAGATGTGCTCAGAATTGGTTTCAATGAAACGTCAAATATCTTTTCATAGTATGTTATGAGCAGCTCCACTACACGGGCCTGATAAGGGTAATCCACAAGTGACGACAAAGAAACGGTAGCATCTGTTTGACGTGGCCTGATCAGAGTTGGGCCAAATATTATGCCAAGGTTGCTGGCTGACATTTTATTTTCATCAGACTGTTCCGTAACCCTGCACAAAGAAGGAAAAAAACCCCAAACCCCAAGAGTTAAGAGGATTATCTTCTTCAGAAGTATTTTAGATATTAAAATATTGTCTTATGTCTAAAGAGGTTAAAAGGCAATTAAAAGATGAAGGTAAGTTTGGTAGGTAGGCAGAATTTTCAGTGCAGACTGCATTTAACAGCAGCTTGGACTAAGCACTGTCCACACAGGGTGTTTTTATATCCTGTTTGGTGAACATTATTTGTGGCTATTTGACATTTCTGAGGTTGGGGAAAAGAATGTCTTGCTCATTCTAAATAATAATATAGCTGTGGCCCAATATTTCCCATTTTTATTGGTAGGCATCGGCTTGGTACATCCCCATCACACACCATCATACAATCCAGCATTTGGAGGACAAGGAAGTGAAATGTAACTGGAGAATGGTTATTAACAGACATGATACAAGTTTCAATTTTCTGTTAGTAACCACTAAAATCACTGCCCTATCTGGGTCATATCCTGATTTAAATCACACCTAGGTCCCTGCAGCTGCCACCAGTTACTACTTGCTGACCCCAATGCTAGCAGAGAATCAAGAATAATGGAGCTCAGCTTTTTCCCTCCTTTCTTTCAATTTCCTATTCTTTTCTCATCTGAGAATTCATAACACTGGAAAAAGAAATAGCAACAGAACTATGTCCTCTAAGGCTTACGTGACTTCTTTCTCATCCTGGTTTCAGCTGGGATAGAATTAATTTTCTTCCTCATAGCTGCTGTGTTTTGGATTTAGTAGGAGAAAAATGTCAATAACACATATTGTTTTAGTTGTTGCTAAGTAATGCTTATATTAAGTCAAGGACTTTTTCAGCTTCCCATAGAAACTGAGAGGGAGCATAGACAGGACAAGTTGGCCAAAGCAATATTCCATACCATAGACATCATGCTCAGTACATAAAGGGGTTGGCTGGGGGGCAGGAATCTGCAATTGCTGCTTGGGCCAGGGTGGGCAATTAATCATCAGGTGGTGTGTAACTGTATTGCATCACTTCTTTTATATATTCTTTTACTATTATTATCTTCCTTTTCCATTACTGTTCTATTAAACTGTCTTTACTTCAACCCAGAAGGTTTTGTGTCGTGTCCCCCCCCCCTTTTCCTCCGTCTTCTTCCTATCCTACTGGAGGCAGGGAATGAGTGAATGGCTGCATGGTCCTCGTTGCTGGGTTGGGTTAAACCACAATATTCCTTAAAAGGAATAGGGTACAAGAGTCTCCTAGTATGCAGCATGTAGCAGTTTATTTTTCAACATCAGTTTGCATTTAAAGTCTTTTCTCACCTGTGAAGGTGTCCAATAAGGTACTGAAGAGTGTTATAGTTTGGTACAGGCAGTTGTTTCAGAAGATCTTTAATTTTAATGATGATTCTATTCAGTTCAATACAGATTGACTGTCTTGTCTTTGATTTGGGGCTAGCTTGTTTAGCATCCAATTCCTCATTAACATTCTGACTTTCTTTTGCAAGTCCAATGAACTCATTGTAAAGCCGAAACAAAATCAAGGGTTCTGGAAGCTGAAGAAATAAGAACATTTCAGAAACATACTCAAGCCTGAATTTTAAGTTCTCTGTTTCCTTCCTGTTTTTCTTAAACTTCGCCTGCTCTAGCATCTTTTCGTAGATGATGACATTGTTTAATCCTCATTCATTAGCTCAAACCACAATTTCTCAAATTGAATCCCAGGTAACAAAACTCACTCTTCCCTACACCTTTCTCTGGAAATCTTTTGCTAGCCCTTTCTTGCGCCAGCTTCAAGACTGAGCATTTATCAATACAAGTACAGATTTCAAGAAAGTGACAGCTATGAGGGAGGGCAGTACACTGCATATGTACAAATACCATAACAGAGCAAGGTTTTTTTTTAGTCTTTGATAGTATATTACATGTGGTATCAAGGTTGGTCCATATTCCATTTTTTGAAATTTGGATTTTAGGCCACATAACATTAATTTTTAATTGTGATCTCAGTATTCTCTCAATATGAAAATAAATGTTAATAATAAAAAAAATTACAAAAAAAGGACAAAAACCTCAAACCTAACCTGGCTATTTTCATTTTCCCAGCTTAAATCAAAAAGTAGAAAGACTAGATAAAAATCAAAATAATTAGTTAATAATAAGTCTCAAATAGGGTTTAACTCAGGATTCTATCTAAAAATGTCTTAACTGCATGTTTCTAGCACTGTTCCTGCATTTAAAATGAGCAGGTTTACCTAAAAGCCAGACCAACAGATCAGCTATCAAACTGGTACCCCAGTTTGATGTATTTAATATGCTACCTTTTTACTTGAATAAATAGGCAGAGCGCATCTTTGTAATTTTTCAAAGGCATTTAACTTAATAGTGATGATCATAGGATTGGAACGCTCATCTCTGACAGCCAGCGTAAGGAAGAGGACAGGACCATGCAGCTAAGGATTATTCCTTTCAGGGCTAACAAGTTTTCAGAGTGACTTGGTAATTTCACTGGGCAATATCCCAAACTCGTTTTTTTAGATACATACTGAAACAGTTTTGGAAAACTCAATCATGAAGCTTTAAAATTCCATTCGGAAAGAAAAATATGGATAATCCTCCCATAATGAATATATGAATGTTTCATGAAATTTATGTTAGCATATATTAACAGCAAGATGTTAGCATCTGTCTATGTGAGGAGGCAAGAATATGGGAATATTTTAAACTTCACACAAGACAGGCAAATTCAGGAACTGGAAAGGTTTTAGAAATTAAAGCTTTGCTACAAGTGGATAAACAAAAGCTTGTTCTGTGTATGGTACTAATATTTAAAGAGACATTATGCCCATGTGGAATACAGATAATACCGGCAGTCAGTAATATCACAGCTTTCCCAGCCCCTGTCACAGGCTCCATGTGAAAATAAAAAAAGCCTACTGCAAATCATTTAATCTTCAGCTGCAGGACTGCTTTCCTCTTGTAATGAAGGAATATACTACACTACTATAGTTCTCCATCTGGCCTCTCAAGTACATACCTGGCGGAGATACAACTTGAGAACATTGCTGATATCATGTGCATAGAGTTCTGAGAGCTCGACCAAATCCTTTCCATTTTCAAAAGCTTGGCAAAGCTTTTCAACTCTTGATTTGGCTCCATTCACACGATAGATGCCCTGAAATTAAGACCAACACAAGTTTATTTTAATTTGAAAGGCAAGTGTAAAACACAGATGATAAACAGAATAGTGTTAACATCTTCAGAGATTTTTTTTTTTTTAAAGATGGTTCATACTTAAGTTTTATCAACAAACTTGAGCATACCTTGACATTCAGTGCTCTGCTTTCAATTTCTGATGTACACTTTTTGATGATGAAAGGAATGCCATCAGGAACGTTTTTAGCAGCTTGGGCAAATTCCACTCCAAACAAGTGAAGCCTTCCATGAAGTTTTTTGTGCCCGCATTGAATAGCTAAAGTCTCTAAACATTTTTTATGGCATGCAAGTGAACACTACAGGGGAGGAAAAAAAAGCACGTGGTTTGATACAATCTGACACCATAACAAACATCTCTGCTGTTTGTCACCCCATGTGTGAGCAAAAGGAAAGATTTATTAGTCTGTTGTGCTTTTGCTTTGAGTTCACAATGATTCTATGAGCCACAGTGTCTGTACTTTTTAATACAGAAAAATAATGCCAGTTTCTAGAACTCCTGACTTCACATAAATCCCAAGCAGCAATTTAAGCTACTTTTCAACTTACCTCCTCACATTCAGCTCCATGAAATACCACTAAGCTGTCACATTCTCTGCATTTAGATGGAGCTCTCAGCTTCCGTAGTTTGTGTGTTTGTGCTGCTTTGGACATATTAGCATTTCTAAAAGGTCCTGGAGAATTTGCAGTTTCAGATGTCAGATCATTTAAACCTGGAGAGAATTTCTCTGTTACAGTCATTCTTATATCTACTGCAGAACACAGAATTTTAAGTAAATTGCAACTATCAAAGTCATCACAAACATTTCAATCACAAGGAAGCAAAACGACGTTACAGTTTACATAAGGGACACTAACTATCAAATAATCTTACTTAAAAGTGGAATAAAACATTAAGTTCTGCATTTTTAAGTATTTCAGTTTTCTCCTATATTAATGGCATGTGAAAATATTAGGACATTTAATTCCATCTGCCCTGCAGTTCAGACAACTTTTCAGGAAAGTTTCATTCTATGTATTTCAAAAACCTGTACTAGAGGATGAAAGATGACATTATGGTTTGGCCCGTAGTGTTTCTGAAATATTTTTTTTTAAAAAAAGCACACTTTGAAGTGGGAAAGAATTAACACACACTCACAGCAGAACCCATAGAAAATAAAGAATCACTGATTCTCAGTCTCCTATGATAACATTAAAATATTTTCGAGGTTTTTACAACAGAACAGCAACTGGTATTTTTTGTGGCCAGCTTTTTTCTAGCAATTTACTTAAAATGCTATCAACAACTCTGTCAACCAAAATCCTTCGTTTTACAGATAAAAACTTAACACATACGGTTAATTGCCCAGCAAGCTTCTTAAAAGCTGAAGTATTGATTAAACAATAACACTCCAAGTGAAAGTTTGCATTCATTAACATGTTGCCATGCTTAAATCTGGGTCTATATTAGTATTGTTAACCATAGGCTCATTCCTAGACAACAAATAAGGACTAACTGAAGAATTTCCTAAAGGCTTTACCAAGCAAGTGCCACAAATATTTCAGAACTAGTTTGTAAGTACTGCAGCCATCCCATAGAACAATTTTGATAATCCAGTTATTCAGGTTTCAATACCTGTGGCAACATCATCTTTATACAGTCAAAATTCATTTGAAAATTAGAAATGGTCTGGTCAAATCTGGGACAGACATTACCAAACTTGCTTATCTAACATGAAAAGGATAAAGTCTCAGTTATTAGCCTAAACATTTGGATTCACTTTTTTCCAATTTGCCAATTACCAGTCCTCTGTATTGGTATTTCACTTCAAAGTTTAGAAGTGATCTTAAATACCTCAGTACCAGGCAGCTAATTTTAGATGCAAATGTCTGGAGGGAATGGTTAGCGCATCATTTATGTTTACCTCAGGAGGATGAAGACACTAGGAACGTTCAAAGGCTGCCCATATAGTTAATTTAAGTGTATGAAGACAATTCTGCATCATTTCATTAAAATGACCTGAACGTTAATTTTCAGCTCTCAACTTCAAGTGGATGCACACTGTATTGAAAACCAATGCTGTTGGTAATCACAGCCTTGTTAATGTACTTTTCCTAAGCATGTTAAAAAGAAAAGCCACGCTCTACAACATAAAGCATCTTCTGGGGACTTCAGGTATGGAAACAACATTACCACAGTCTGAAGGAGATGGTGGCTCTCTTTCATCAAGATCATCTGCAGATGACATAGTACCAGTGGAAGGTGTTCGGGGAAGTCGTCTTTTAAAATCCCCTAGCAGATGAGAAAAATTTTCAGGAAGCTGTAAGTATCAGTTCCACCCAACGGCTCATTTTCATTATAGGCTCTGTCCAACACTTGCTAAACAATGATGTCTTCATTAACATAAAACAGTCCAAAGAAAAGACTTCAGGTTAGTATAGCAGCCAGTGTAGCTGTACCTGGGCTAGCAGATGGAGAATCCATGGATCGTGACTCGCTGCTTCCCCCTGCACTTTCAGAATCACTGCACATTCCTCCACTCTGATTGCCAACTGACCATGATCTGAACGGTGGTGGCCCTCGCGTTGCTTTGGAAAAGAAAATCCATCAATTCCAAATATCAAGGACAAAATTACATTCTTTTCTTTTTATTTAAAGACTAACTATGATTAGATTCAAAATAGGAAAATATTGCAAAAGTTACACAAACATGCAACATAGTGAAAAAAACACAGCATATATTCCTGTAAAAGCTTCAGGATGTAAGAAAATGAATTTCAGAAACTTGACACTTGTGCTCTTACAAAAGACCAGAAATCAACACAATATTTACAAAGCCAATGGATTTTAAATTGCTAAAGTTAATTGAAATAGTTTAGCACACTGGGCTTGACAGTACTTGCTGTTTGAATTGCATCTCACCTTTCTTGTCGAAGAATCTAGGTATACATACAGCCAGTTTTCCATTTGTCCTTATGCTCAAGTCTGTAACTGTTTTTATAGGCTTCAAACTTTAAAACACTTTTTTTAACCCCTTCAGTGCTACATTTCTGACAGTGAGACATCAAGTACCTGTTTTTTTACAGCATTTTTATTTAGAGACTGAACTCCTGATGAAATACAGAAGAACTACCTTGGATATCTGTGCTGATGGAAGATCTCTTCTCTCCAACCTTTTGTGAATGATGATAAATTGGGCTTCCCACATCATCTAAGGTCTGAGCATGAAAATCTCCTGAACACTGAGATAAGTTACCATGTGATGTATGGACACTGCTGGTTGACTGCTTATTAAAAACCCTTCAGAAAGAAGAAAGTAATTTGAAAAGTAAATAAGAAAAAAAACCACACTGGTTTTCATTTAATGCTATGCCCAGGCACTAAAAATGCTTCATTTAATTGCTGTTTATGAACATACATATTTGACATTAATTAACAAAGCCCTAATTAAAAAAAAAAGAAAGGTGGCAATTTATTTGTAACTAAATATGTGCAATTTTCCCATGTTTCCTCTCCTCCCTCCCCTGGTAAATCAGCTTTTCCACATCTCTGCAAGGTATTATAACCGTAATTTTGCACACTTTGAAAAAAACAGCAAATCTGTTTGTCTAAAGACTAGAATAATTCAGAGTATACTGCATCCTACATTTATGATTTCCTTCAAAATATTCTTTGCCCAGCCATCAGGACCATTCACCTATAAACATATAGGCATTAAAATGCTGTGCTTTTTTAAAAGCACAGAAAATATGTTGACACTACCAGAGAGCTTATAGCCAGTCCATTGTGAAAATCGGCTCTCAAGGTAAGGACAGAAAACTGTTAACAGTAATTAATGTAAAATGCTGAAGCACCCTGTGGACAAAATGGCCTGCTAGCCAAGTTTAGCAGTCAGGAAGCTGTTCCTTAATCAGTTCTACCCTATCCAGTTGAAGTAAATAAAGACTTAAAAACATTAAAACTTGCACTTCTCCAAGCTACTGTCCCTTAAATAAATGCAGACCTAAACAATAAAAATGATCACTTGAGGTACACGAAGAATCACAAGGCCATGTCAAAGAAAACAAAAGGTGGGGAGAAGGGAGAAGAAAAACTGCACTCCTATAAATCTTAAGCAGTAAATAGCTGGGACAGCATACAAAGAGTTTGAAATTTCATGCTTATCAGTTTCTCAGGGAGCTGCACAGTTAAATTCCCCTAAGTCAAAGTTTATGAGTACAGCCTAAATCAGTCTTAAAAGGCAGGAAATTTACAGACAAGAACTAAGAATCTCAGATTTAATTTTGAATTTCCTGGCTTTTGTTGGTAGAAGTCTGACTCAAGCCTTAGGTTTTTTGTATTTAGTTTCCTTTTGAAAGACGATGACGACAGTTTCCTGTAGAACTGTGAAACACACGGATTGGAATGGATATTCTGGTGCTTTAGTGCCAAGATGACTATTTTATAACAAGTTAAAGGTGGAAAAGCATTTGGCATACTGACATGAGGAGCTGCCTTTTTGTTTTGTAGTCTTTACTTCCACATTAGCTGCATCTTTAATAGATTAACAGTAAAAACTGCTGTTTCACACAGGTTGGAAAAAAATAAAGTATAACACAGGGACGTGTGGAATCTAAGCTTTTTTTTTAGTTATGTAGCATGAGACAGAAATCAAGCAACATCTCCTGCCAAAAAAGTTGCCAAATGTAAACAGTATGAAATAAGGTACTGTAGCAGCAAGGCCTGCAGAAGAGGAAACTACCTCCTCAGGCTTTCTAAACTGATTATTAAATACTGCCACACCACACTACAGAGTTCAAAATTTACGTTTTTCTTATTAACCAGTACCTATGTTAAAATAGTAACAAGTCAATTCTTGCACAACAATTGTCAATGTTTTAGCAAGCCTTATTACATAAAATGACATTCTCCTTTGGAATTTAAAGACGGGTTTTAATGTCAACATTATATAAAATCTACCAAAAGAGAAGTCAAGAAATAGAGAATGATAAAGCATGGTAAAACACCAGGATTCATTTTATTCCTCCAAAAATGTTATTTTACTGTTAAACACGTGTGCCTAACATTTAATTCTAAACCAAGCAAATGCCACCTGTAGTTTGGGACTTACCCATCAACCTGGGAACTCTGGGTTTCAAAAGAACCTGATTCAATAGGAACACCTTCCTTTGGCAAACTTTTCACAAACTCTGAATACTGCTGACCAGGGTCATAGAGTTTGGCACTCTCACAAAGGGACTGGCAGTTAACTGGAAGAGATACAACCTGAGCGTGCTGCAGTTGGAACAGGTTAACTGTTGCCTGTTAGGGGACAAAAAGTTTTCAATATTTATAGATCATTTACCAGATATTTAACTTGTACTTTGCTCAACCCAAATTAATATCCCAAAAGAAAATTATTAAAACAATAAGACTAGAATAAAATCTAGGAAACAGTAACATTTGTAGGGATGGACTTTATGCAAGATTCCTGAAAGTCAACTCTAAAGACTTCATCTATAGTATAGATACTAGTATTCCTCTTCTCTCTGGGTTACTGAATCCTCCAGGTAGTAAAGGCAATTCCAATGGCTTCTCACTTTGTGTTGATCAAGACAAACAGCAAGGTTTGTTGCTACCGAAAAGACAATTTGAACGCTCTGGAGGGAATCATAGTCACCACTCCAATGATGAAGCAGTTGGAGTTCCAAGACCAGATAAACTGCATATCACCTTGGGACAAGAAACGGACAAAACTTTGTCCCAACTGAACAGATTAACTGAACGCTGTCTTTGTTAAATTGAATAAAACTTCTAAAATATTTTATCACAAGGCAGAGACCAGGGAAGGGGACACTGTATGGCTGCTTCATCAGCTTTGGGGTTGCAAAGTAGTTTGCAAGTCAGACAGACAAACTTGTCAGTTCAAGTATAATCTTTCTACTGGTCTGATGGGTTGGTTTTTCAGTTGCTTTGTGTGTGTGCGGGTTGTTTGGTTTTTTATTTTCCCTCCCCACCCCAGCATTAAATTACCTTTGTCTCATCTAAAAGAAGTACACATCTATTGCCATAATGAGCTCTTAAAGCTTTTTTTTTAAAAAAGAAAAACCACACCTGTGTATGTAGATATACTTTTTTGATAATCCTTTGCTTATTTACATGCATTAAATTAATACATTAAATTAGTTGCAATGGACCCTGTAGTAATTGACACTGTCATCAAGATTAGCCCGCTCCATGCTGCAGCGTGTTAATGTCCATTCTGTGCTTGAGCAAAACATCTTTGCTAATGCACTAATGAAAATAATGGGAATAGGAGCTGTACTGTTAAGCAACACAGTAACAGTATGGCCATCAATATTCTTAGAGACATTTCACAAGAATTCTGTAGTCAGGGTTCTTGCAAGGCAACAACTCAAAAAACCCAAAACATTCCAGACGCATATAAAACCCTCCTCTTTTCTTTTTTAAACACCTAACAGAAAGAGAACACCACAAACATTAAAGTTTTTCCTTTTTTTTCTATTGGCTTGACCTCCGTCCTTTGGAAACTTTATATTTTAAGCAGTTAACACTATAGATGAGGCTTTCTCTAAGTCTTAAGAATCTTTATACCTCCATGCCAAACATATTTTAAAAAGCATGCTTACAGCTTTAAGAGTGAGATCACACTGGTAAATAAGCTCCCGAAGCTGTGTTAAGACATCACTTTTAAAACTTTCCAAATAATTTCTTTTTTCTTCAACCTCCGCCATGCTTGCTTTGTAGTGTTCACTGGCCTCTTCAGCCTAGAGAAAACACAAGTATAAAGGGTTGATGGACTACAGGCCTTGATTCTAGAAGCAAGGAAAAAAACCACACAAGATGCTTGCAATTGTAGATTCCCCTTTAGGATAAAAGCCCAAAAGAGCATTGCATGATTAAAATTAAAAATTACGAACAGAACACTTGCTCAAATGCTCCCATTAGGAAAGCATGACTAAAACCAGTGTGGGCTTATCTTTAAAAGCATGGAACAAAACCTCTTACTTTTTGAAGAGCTTCCTCTTCTAGCCTTCGTTTTTTTTCCAGTTGCTTGCTGAAATCTTTCACAAAGCTTCCACTTGAGCTAAGATGTTCCTCCTCAGCACGAGCAGTGCAGGATTTTGCCTTTTCATACTCATCTTGACGCTGTGTATATAGCAACTTCGCTTTTCTCAAAGCACCTTCCAGCTCTTGCTGCAGAATGCAACACAAGAGAAAAGTAAAAGAATTAATGATTTCAATATTCCCATTATTTAGCGTGATGTTTAAAGAGGCTGTTATGCACAGGTCTGTACACTGCAGTTCAAAGTACATAGTCATAGCAAGATAACCTCTTACAAATACAAGCATGTCATGAAATTGACAGTTACATACTACATCCAATAAGCCCTATAGATTCTACATGTGAATTTAAATGCCCAACCTGTGACAGTGCCTAATAGCCTAGTTTGAAAGTTTCGTCTTTCTGAAGAATTTTAGATTGAAGAGTTAGATATGAAAAAAATACCAACCATTTTTTTCTGTTCTCGCTGCCAAAGCTCCTTGATATCTTTCCTTTGTCTATCCAACTCATTTTTCCTTCCAAGAAGAGGCTAGATAGGAAACATTAATAAAGTACATAAAAGGCTAATAAGCTGCAAGTTTGTTCTTTTGAATAATCTGTTCTCTTACAAAACTTTTTAAAACCTAAACAATATCTTGGTCTTTTGCTTTAAGCTTACCTGCACAAATTTGTTAGACTGGAGAGCAGCAGCTGTTTGTTGCCAAAGTTGATTGTTCTCAATATCATTTTGAAAAGCATTAATGAATATTGATTGGAATGGCATATAATCCTAAAATTACACACAACAAGACATTAATGTTCTAGGTAAGGTAGAGATATACTGACATTCTAAATGTCTATATAATTGAACTATATTTTCAACTAAATTTAGTGAAGTATTTATATGTGTGTGGAAATCAGGGTTAGGTATGAATGTAGAAAGTGACTAATTTCTCAGCTACGTCTTCCATTTTCCTAGGAAAGCACTGAAAGAGAAGTCTACATGTCCAAGTCACAAAGCATACAAGATATTAGACAGAAAAAAGCACATTGTGAAAACTATAAGGCTACTCTGCATTTTCAACAAAAATAATTTTATATATCCAAATTTCCACAGGAGATGGGAAGACATAAAATACAGCAGATTTTTTAACCAGTGACTTACAGTATAAGTCAATTCTGTATCAACTTAAAAATCCATTCCTCAACATCCCCAAAGTTTCACTTTTGGGGCAAGGCATCCAATACATATTTAAGACATTAAAATAAAGCCCCTAAGATACACTCACCTGGTGTCCAACAACAGCTTTAGCAGTTTCAGCCATTTTTGCTAAGTTTTTAGCACACTCCACTTCTGTTAAAAAAAAAATAAAATCACAGTTACTGTTTAGACTAGCAGTTGCTACACATACTACATGGTTTTTATACTCTTCCTCTAACAGATAGGCTACAGAGGGGACCACCTTCACTTTATTACAGGCCTTTTAATTATAGGAAATGCATGATAGTTCTGTCCACTTCAGTGGAACAGCTACTAATTTAGAAATCACATTATTGACAGTCTGCAGCACAGAGGCCTGACAACAGATTTAATTTCATCATGACAAAGCTGATTAAATGCCAGAAAGAGCCACTCACCCAAGCTAAGCTTTTTTTCTACCCATGCGACTACATCCTTGGTATATTTTGACCATGCTTTAGCATAGGACAGAGCCGATTCAATTCCGCTGTCATTTCTTAGGAGCATGCTATCAACCTCCTCTGCTCGAAGATGTCCTGAAAATAAAGCATTGAACACAAAGAAGTGAATTTTAGACATGACCACACACTGAGAGCAAAGCCAGTATTAGCCAACTGTGAATGCTTAAGCAGCTCTGATCTTGAGTTGGTCTTTAATGCTAGTTGACTCTAAACAGGACTGACAGAGGTTTTAGAACAAATTAAAAGGTCATAGTATTTTACCTGGAGTAGTCATATGGTCAGCATAACTTTCTTAAAGAAAGTAACCCAACAAAACACCAATCATATGATGACATACAGAAGTGCTTCAGGCCTTGGTTCTTCCCCCCTCCTCCCAAAAGCAACCCAGGTTGGTTATTCACAAAAGCATAAAAACTCTGCAATAACACTTTTTTTTTTTGGCAGTGAAGTTTTAATGACAGCATAGGTGTACAAAAAGTAACCAAGCAATTTACTTATAACATTATAGAAAATTAAAACACAGATACAGAATGGTGTTTATTAATATTAAAGTTAATGACCTACCTTGAATATCATCCCTTTCATGCAGTGAACCCCCAGACTCCACAGAAAGATTCTCAAAAGACTGGTGTATAAGAAACAAAACATTTAGTTAGCAAAGAAAAGCTCTCACTGGAACTGACAGGCTGGCAAAATAAATGGCATCATCTGCCCCTTTCTTTTATTGCAGATAAAGCAACAAACTGTGCTGTAACTCCCTCTAGTCTAAGGCACAATACCTTCTAAGCTCCCATAGCTGTCGACTGAGACATAATAAATAGCAAAGAGTAATTACATACCTTTACATCAACAATCTTGAAAGGCTGTGATGAAAGAGTGAATTGTTTAACAAATTAGGTATCTAAGTGACCTCCAGCTTTTCTTAGATCCCTACCTATCTTTTAAGAAGCATTTCATAGAGACCTAATGTCATATAACAGACACCATTCTACAAGCCATTAGAATATTGTATTTCTTCCTGAAGGGAATGAAGTTATGATTTCTACTAAATTACTTGCAGGTGAGTACTGTAGGCACAACAGCTGACCAGTAACACTTGCTAATGAAGCCCTGACAAGCTGTACAACCTGACAGAATTTAATCCAATAATAAAAGGAATTTAGCACAAGATTTCATCCCTACCTTTGTCCTCATGCTGCATGTTGCTATCCCCTTTAATTGTGCAAGTGGAACTATTTGTAGCATTGTGCTGTAAACCAGGCCACTGAACAAATTTAAATGAACAAAAAATTTACCTAGTAACAACTACCCCTTTAAAAAAACAAAACAACACAAACCAAAAAAATAACACAACCCTGCATAATTTTAAATGAATAAACTACTCTTGAGATCTTGGAAGCAGAGAGCAGGCAGAAGACAAAGGCTGAGAAATATCTGCAAAGTAGCTTCACAAGAACAGCTTGTTTCCATTTTAGACTTTGGTGCTGTTTTATTTTCAGACTTAAAGCTAAAATGTAACACAGCAATGATGATGCAAGTAGTTCTTTTTTGTTTGTTTTTTGGATGTAAATGGAAACTGATCATACATCACACAAAAATCCTTCAATCATCGTTTACTTCACAGCAAAAGCAGCTTTTCATATACCAAAACGTGCAAGGTATTAATCATCAATTACATTGAACGGAATCAAACTAGCTGTTCTGAACAGCTCCATTCCTAAGAAAGCGGAATACTAGTACAATTGTTGTCTAATAAAACAGAGCTTTAGTAAAATGGAAGGGCTTTTTCAAAACAGGTGGGAAATCCATCCAAAGATGTCTATCAACCAAATGGTTAAAAAAAGGTCTGAATTTAGAGATGGATCAATATTTGGTTGCACAGAAAGCCTGAACATTCCTAGATTTAGTTCTAATTTGGGTATAAAGTGTTACTGTCTTCAAGTAGATTTTAAAGTGGCATACGGTTAGGGCAGAATGAATAAGATGAGAAAAAAACCTCATACTCTACATTAACTCAGGAGGTACTTGTAAGTTCTGGTTCTAAAAATTATTCCCCATTCTATAAGACCTAAATCATTTCAGTCCTGAGAACTGTTCACTGCTTTCTGGTAATGCAGGCACACAGTCTAGTTAGGGCAGTTAATCAATACGCATTCATCCATCCACATTCACCCCACTGCAAATATGTAATACCATGTTTTAAAAGCAAGCACATGGACAACTACTTTTACTGATGTCCTACAACTTATTATCAGAACTTGACCCCAGCTTGCCCCCTCAAGCATCCAATGACTCATCCCAGTGAGCCTAGCAGAAAAAAAGCTTGACTTCTAGATAGACTTAACTTCTCAACTTTAACCAGTCTCTTCTGCCTTTTTTACCCACTACCCAAGAACTCTCATCCTGACAGAGGCAAATCTCTGCACACATTTTGAAAATTTTATCCTTCTCCTCTACTATTCTCTCAGATCTACAGAACATTGAATAGCATTCAAATAGCTTGTTGAGTAATGAAAGGACAGACATGCCCATCTTGTTTCTTCCAATATATTCTAAAGCTCTTCTGTTTTTAATTAAGAAATATCTTTGCTCCTACCTTGTACTTCTGGTTGTACTACAAGGGCTAAAATAAGAACAATTACCTTTGCTAAGAGGGGGTATAAATATCATTTAACTCAAGTTTCCAAGTGGAATGCCTGAACTAAAGAATGTAGACTCCCCTGCAGTCAAGAGAAGCAAAAGTAGCCCCCTCCACCCCCACCTTAGACCAATCCTCAACAGCTTAGTTAGGGAGGTCCCTAACTTAACAGGCAATTAAAATCTCTCTCCTTAATTAACCCTCAAAGCATTTACAAGTTAAATTCTACCAAAATTTTATGCTCCAATCTTTTTAAGACACAGCTAGTTGCTATGTTCAACTACTGAACATACACATCTATGGGAATGAAAGTTAATACAGCTACTAAAATATTTTGCATTTAACTCCTAACACTCAACTCCTAGTTGGCCTCCAAATTGCTCTCTGACTTGAAAATCAAAGTGAAATGCTTCATCTGTTAAATGTATATTTATTTGCCTGAATGGAAATGCACTTAAGACAGATTTCCAAGAAATTGAACCATATTATTCTACCCGCTCCCACATTTATAACTGTTCCCTTCCACATTAGGAAAAGTAAATGACACTACAAAAAAGGGCTTTTAAATATATGCTGGTGACTTCTGGAGCATCTAGAATAGAATTCCTTCTTCATTTTGCTATATTCTAATTTCCCCTTGGTCTTCCCCCACTCCCACATTCAAAGGAGTGCTCTTCTAGCCAAGCATTCCCTTCCCATTACAATATATGCCACAGGAATACATTTTTGCATTGCAAAGCCATTACATAATTAAAATGTTGGCGAATTCAGCACCTTCCTTCCTGCTGGTGAACTGATTAGCTGAAATAGTACTTGTTCAAATCATCTCATTTAAGTTACATGAGATGCTGACTTCTGTTCTATTTTATTTCATACTTTTTATCAGCAACCTAATCCTCTGAATCCAAGTCTGCTGGAACCAGTTTGCTGAGTAGCCTCCTTTCCCTCCACGTTGTTTGCAAAGATGAGTTGTGTAGCAGCTACAGAAGTAGAACTTCTGTGATCATCCATCTTCCTCACATGTGCATATCAAACATAGCAAAAATTTTTAACCTTGCTACAACTTAGCCTGTCATACACACCAATTATCAACTACATTTTCCTTGTGGGTAACTTTTAATTTGACTTAATTCACTTGAAAGTCTATTTCTAGATACACAAAAACTCAGTACAGATTTTGGTACTGAGCATTTTTTAATCTCACCTTCAAAGTGTTTAAAGGGGAGTTTAAAAGACTAATGTTTTTCTTTGACTACCTATAAATTGACAGTGCTATGTCAGTTCTCCTAGTGAATTGTTGTTGAAACAGCTACAGCAAAAACTGGGCCCTGGAAGAGGAAAAGGTTATTTTATAATGAAGGTCTTTAAACGCCAAAAAGTGTTCATTAAGCCTTTAGCTTGTAGGTCTACTCTAACTACTCCAGCATGCAAATCATTCAAGTATCTTACTTTTAAGTATTTAGTTCTTTTCACTTATCCAATGCATTTAGAACTGAGAATACATTCAAGTATCTGAAACCTTGAACACATTTTTTTCATGGGTTTAATCTTGTCCTAGGACTCAGAAAACTCCAAGGGTCCCAGCCCCATGATGCACAGAGTTTCAGTGGAAATGAAAGTCTCCTTTAAAAGATATCATTCCACAGTCCAAGAGAACATGTTTAGCCTACCCGACTTCTCCGAGATACAGGAAGTCCCAATGACGAGCCATTGTCTACATCTCCCATAAGGAAGTCTGAAACACTGCCAGAAAAACAAAGAGTTGTGTTACTTCATTACTTTACCTCACCAAGTAATTTCATATCACTGAGCACAAAAATTCAGATCGTGTTTATAATATCCTTTAAAAAATTCTACAAAAAATTTTTAGAAGTAGTCTTATACTCCCTGCAATTTCTACGCCATCATTGTCTTCCTTGTTAAGAAAAAAAAAATCCACAAACACCCAAACAAAACCGTAAAACTGTTCCGGATGTGGTTAATTTAAATTAGTTTAATCAGCTACTATTTGTCCAAAAGAAAACAAAAGTTTTTGTTGTTGTTGTTTAGTCTTAATTTGATTCAGCTCCACTGAGCTCCTTAAAAACTCCTTCTGAATTCCAACTTACACGTTTCCAAAGGTGAATGCCAATGTTTCAATGGAAGAAAATATTTCACTGAAGAGTTCTCTCTTGTTTTCTTCGTTAACTTCTTTGAAGTTCACCGCTTAGGAAAAAAATGAAAACCAAAGGGTGAGAGGTGGGGTCATCAAGCAAGTTTACTAGGCCTAAAGACAAATTTTATACACAAAGTCTCCTGGAGAACATGCAACATTACACTTTTCTGAACAACTGAAAAACCAGTTTTAAAAAAGATTAGTAAGAAAGTAAACACTAAAGGAAAGAAATTAACACAATCCAGATGCTTCCCACAATGAAATCAAATTACTCTTTCACTTCCTATATCTTCCCACTTAAGCAGCAGCTTTGTGTGGGAACATGATGGTAATGTGAGGGGAAGAGAAAAACAGTCATTTACCAGCAAGAGTCAAATCACAGCAGCAGCAACATCACGAAGCAGCTCACAAATGCAGTTAAATATTTGAGAAACTGTTTATTTTCTGGGTAAAAATTTCAGAATTCAAAGCAGGAGCAGCATTTTATGGGGGCGCCCCCCACCCCCGCCCCCCATATGCAACCCTGTGTATGTATCCAGAACACAGGATTTCTGGCTTGAGTACAGACAGAAAGCTATTACAAGGTAGTGTCCATTGCAAAACCCTTTAATTATTAGCTCCACAGTCTGGCAAAAGCCCGCCAGTTTTGCCTGTTAAAAGTCAGGAAGAAACTCAGCACAAGTATTACTGTTCCAAAATAGGAAAGTGAGTGTTCCTGGACAAACTAGATGGTTTAAACTGATGATCAAGACAAGTTTTAAGCCACTGAACAGTGAGCCTTTAACATGCTTCCGTGACAAACTGGAATAATGAGACAAGAATGATCCATCCAGAGTTTCTATTAACAACTACTGGACAAGGGGGAGGAGGGAGAAAGGAGAAGACAAAAAGCACAATAATTTTTGTGTGTTTCCAAGTTAACTCCTTAATCATTGGTGACTGGGAAATTTTTTGTACAGAAGTCACGTACACTCCTTTGAGCCGAAGCAGAGTCCTCTGGATGGAAGCTTTCCCAATTTTACATTGCGAGAAGTGACAATTTCACATTAGTATTTATTTTTTTAAAGTTTATATTTTTTTTTAAGCAATGCAATAGTGTTAATCTAGATGCCTAAGTTACACTTATGGTCATCAGTTTCAGAGATACCGCAATGACACACATACAGCTATTCACCCCTATTCATCACTTTTAGCAAGACCTGTGACAATGTTAATCTATGTATCCTCCTTAAATTTCAAGTATAAATATGGAAATAATGGACTGCAATGACTTATAGAAGTAGCAAAAATTAAATCACATTAAAATGTTGCCCGTTCTATACACATTTTCTTAGCAAATTAAAGTAACAGACTTTAATCTTAAAAACTATTCAAACTTCCTGCCAGGTGCCTAAACACTAATGGGTAACAAACAAAGAAAGTACAGTAATCTGCTCCCCCATTAGACTTCCTTTGTGAAAGGAAAAGTTTTTAACCAGTAAATTAACACAGTTGAATCCATTCCTTTTTACACAGCATGCCAACAGGCCTGATCAACATTTTTATAACAATTATTTCTATACAAAACTATTACAGAAAATATGTATTCCTCATGGGCTATTTTCACAATTACTTGTGGATCTGGAAGAATGTGTTGTAATAAGCCTACAGCAAAAAAACAAAATTCCATGTATTACAAATATATTAACAGTCTCTGTTGCCACAGTTCACTGCTGAATTCAGGCTTCTCCTATTTCTTCGTTCTTCTACATTTCGTAATTACATCAAAAAATGCCTCTGGGCACTTTTGTTTGAAATGAGACTCAAGAGAGGTCAGCAGATGATTTTTTTTTTTTTTTAAACAACTTTGTAAATACCAGCGGATTTCTTTATTTTTTTGAATTCAGGTTAGTTGGAAACCTCAGCTTTCCAGAGATACCACTGCTTATAAATCTCTATTTTGCATTCCAAATCATTAAGCAACATCAGTTACTACGAGATCTATTGACTACCAGCCACTAATGACTGGAAAAATCATTTGAGTGAAGGCATGAAACACAAACTGTTTCAAAAGGAACCAACAAAAACTGTCTATGCATTCAAAGCACTTACCACCGAAACATTCGGATATCCATTAGCTGCAGTGTCTTCAGAGAAAGAGCACTTCTTTCACTTTGCTTAAGACATTAATATAGATAGACTCTGCCTAAAAAAATGCCGTCTGTTTCACTCTGCCTTCCTGTTCCAGGAAGACTTTTGTTAAGCTTTACATTTTATATACCAGAGAAATCCCTTCTTTTCAGGATTCATCACAAATGGAATAATCAATCTCAAATTCTTCTGAACTACCACTTCTCCCAAAAAAAAGGTTACTCCAAGCTCTTAGTAATTCAGTGGAATACAAACAGCTTTCTTCTAGCTTACTACCTCTGGAATGCTGATGTACTTAACATCAACTTTAAACCATGCACGCTCTTTCCCCAGGACATCCTGACTGCACACAATAGCTACTGACAACAATGAACTATAGTAATCTTTCCATGTCTGGAAATGACAGCTATCTATCTATAGTTCTACAGATTTCAAAGCAAGTATGCGACTTAACAAGGCTTTTAAGTAAGACTTCAGATGGCACGTAATGAACTTTAAAAAAAAAATCATATGATAGCAATACGTTAAAGTCCAGAATCCAGTACCTGAAATGCAAGCCTAGCTTGCGTTAAAGTGGATTTATCTATATTTGCAAAGCTGTCTTCAAACTGAGGTGGGTTTGGCAGCCTCATGAAAATGCTGCAAGACTGCAAAAAGTTTCAACTCTTGGGTAATGCCATTAAAAGCTTTATGAATCAAGCACAGAACAGACTGGGGAACCAGTAATAGCCATGGAAGTTTTGGAAGCCAGAATCCCAGAAGCTGAAGCAGAACCTGAGGACATTTAAGCAATACTTCTGAAATCACAAAGAAGAGGCTGTCAGCTCTCAAGACTGAAGTGCAATCAGGGCTTTTAAAGATGATGCTTAGACAGCTCACAGCAACCGCAGCACAGCACACAAGCTTCCATGATGCTCTCTTGCTCCCTTCCAGTCAAATCAAGACAACCCAGCCCAGGAAACCCAGGGCACACGGCCATGCAGGAGTCTGCAGGAGATCACTTGCTTCCTCCTTCCCCCTCCCCATAGACACGTGCAGGACTGGCAGCAGCAAAGCCACCTTGCCAGCTCTTTGCAGAGCCTGGACAAGGCTCAACTACACCAGCTTGCAGAATTTACTCCTTGCAGGTCAATTTTCTTCACACGTAAGACAGCTATGGTTAACACCACCACCAGTTTTCTTAGACAGGAATACATGTTCAATCCATACTTTACTAGCTGACTTTTAAGGAGTAAGCAAATGGTTGACTTGCTGGAACTGGATACCTTTGTGACCAATTTTCTGTCCTTAAACTCCCAACAATTTTTTCAAGAACCTCTCAGAACTATTTCAAAAACAAAAACACCACCCAACCAAACAAAAAACCAACAACGAACCAAGGCCAAAAAACACTCTCTCCTCCAAAACAAAGACTTGTAATGTTTCTTGTTATTACCTCTCATCTTTAAAAACACATGTAACAAAATAGGGGGGAGGAACTTGAGTAGAGCAGTAGTATGCAGACTAGCAAGAGGCAGGAGAGTATTCTCAGGATCTCACAGCTAGGGAGGATCAGCAGGCTGTCCGGGCCCCACTGTTTACTTTTAGTTCTCTGTGCCATGTAATTTCACCAGCCTGTACTTACTACGAAGTCTGGCAGCCTCCCCAACTTTAGCTGGATACCAACAAGTCAAGTTTGAGGAACTGTTTCCTACTCCTTTCATAATAAATTTTGCTCTGAATTTCTATTGCATATACACCAACAAAATTGAAGTTACTTCACCTTGCTAGAGGTATTTAACTTTCATGCAGAACTACCAGGAAAAAATCCCCATACCTAAAAAGGAAATTTCTACAAGATGTGCAATTTTTCAGCTTTATCAGGAATCTGCATTCATTCTAGTGATTCAGTTAAGTCAAAAGGTGTAATTTAGAACAAAAGAACAGTACAAACTTGAGTTCAGCATGGGATCAGCAGAACCATGTACTCTGGGGCCATCAACTATTTAAGTGACTGAGTGGGGAAAATAACAACCATGAGTATGATAGCGTGCCAGACTGGGAAGTGACTTCCAGAAATAGTAGTCTAAACAGGTTTCAGGCAAGATGCTTCAGGAAGTCTCAATTCTTCCAGATCAAGCAAGATATCATTTAAAAGACACTCTTCATGAAGCACTCGAGTAAGCATGCTTGTACTCTACTACTTATGCAAAGAGGCCCAGTGAACCATGTCATGTCCAAGATATAACCAGAGAAATCAATTTTTTTTCCCCCTACATTTTTCAGCAACCTCAGTCTAAAATTGTAAGAGTCCGACATTATATGTTCTGCCAAACATCATTCTCTGTAGCAAGATGAAGACACATGCTATAGCTAGTTTTTCCTTCAATCTATCAAAAAGGAAAAACATTAGACATCCAAAGCAGAACTACAAGCACATTCATCTCATTCCCACTGAAGGTCCTGAGAAATGGCTGAGAGGCTTGAAGGAGGGGCATAAGCACTAATTTTTGCTAACATTCAAAAATATTCCCACCTGCAGTACTTTAAAGGGGGTGGGGAGGTCTGTCTACACTGGACATTACGGTTAAATCACAGTGCAACTTGTCATACTTACGTAAATACTTCACAAGGCAGAGTCACTGACAGTCACTGGTTCCAAAGTTACTGTAACTGATTTCATTACCAGCAAAGGCAATCATTTGTTAAAATAACCATTTGCCCCTATTTAAAGTTCCAAATACAAACTAGATTTGAAACCCGGGCATTATGCAAAGATTCAAAAAGGTCTTTCTAGAACATAAACCAGTTATGCTTCTATTTCTGAAGGGGGGGAAATCACATGTAAATCCCAGCTTGTTTCTATTTCATCCTCTCCTAAATAAACATCAGAAATTTTCCATGCCAGGTTAATCTTCTTCCTAGTCATAAATCTGACTACAGATACAGAGTGCTTCCACATCTTTTTATAGTTCTGTCCTCCAATGACAAGAAACAGATGAGTCAGATGAACTTCTTTCATAATGTCACATTAACACAGCCTGGGAAGACAGAGGAAAAAGGATACCGGTTCTGTCCTACCAGCTCCTCACATTCTTGTAGCTTCCTGTTTATTCAAAAGCTACATTACTTCTAGTGAAATAACCACAGCTGAAAACCTGCAAATGCATGTGTTACTGACAGGCCACTGTAAGCAAAAACTTGAGGTCTGATATGCTTACAATTCACCACAACGTGCTGGTTTTTTACTGCAGCTTCCTCAGTTCCAGCAGTCATACACTTTAGTTCAAATACAGACACGGAAGCAGTATGACCCTCACACAAAAACCAGCTGTAAAAATCAAACAGGTGGTAAGACAAACTGCCTTCACATTTACCACAGGTTATGCTGGGGGGAGGTAGATCTTTTCATACAGCCAAGGTTTTACTGTTCTCAGAGAAGTAGGACCGAAGTACCAGTCTGAAAGAGCTGAAGCCCTGTAACTCCCCGTTTCCATCTCCAGACACACAAGGAATACAATACATCAATGAGCAAACAGCAATAGGTGCTACACTAAAGTCTTCATATCAAAATGCTTATTTGTATCAAAGGCTAAAAATATTGAGGCATGAATGATCCAGACCACTTTTTTTTAGTGTGACCTGGAGCTCCCTTTCCTTGTAATTAACTTGGGAACTCTGCAAGGCCAGGTCACACAGTGCTGAATCACAAGAACGATTCACCATAGAGCGAGTCTGTTTGCTTTAGCCAAAGAACCACCAGTTGCTTTACGGCGGCCTCTGTTCTAGGTCCAGAACGTATGCTGCTTAGGAGACAGATTAATAACTCAACGAGAAATTAGTGAGAATGCTATGAACAGCATTTGTATGCCATAATCTTTTATTTCAGCAGAAAACACTTTTTATCTACTTATTCAAGCTGGAAGAACGCATTGGTATCTGATCAGCACTGTGCACAACATCACTGTACTTTGGATCCTGCCTGCAGGAGTCATAAAGGTAGATTTTCAGTACTATCAAACCATTGCCAATGAGAAAATTATTCAGAGTAATGTAACCAAGAGGTAGAAAAAAGTCAAAGCTCAGTTCCAGCTCAAGGACAAAGACTGTTACCATAACAAATCAACTCCTTTCATGCCTTTTTTGTTTGAGAGGTTTCTCATCATACTAGGTCATATTTAAAATAGTTCAAGTGAGCTATGGCTGAACACAGACTTTTCAGATGTACCTAAAGTACGGTCTTACAACTTGAACACATTTGACAGAAAACTGGAAGATGTGACTGTACTGCTTTTGTTTCAAGTGGAATTCTTACAAAGAGTGGAGTTACTTCCAAAATTCTGTAATTATACAACATGCACAGTGCTTTCCTAACAGTAGTTTTTCTTTCCATATAGAAAATGACGAGTGCCTCCATGACTGTAGCTCCTCATAAATTCAATATATTAACAGTGAGTAAACACTACAGTACAAGCGAAATTTTAGTAGTTAGCGCAAACATATTTATTATATGAACTAAAAATCTGTCCTGGGGGAAAAAGTTAAAAAGTATTTTTGAATAAGTGTATTGGTAAAAAACGGCTTAGTACTAAAGTTATTTCTTCTGCTCACTATCAAGAGAAACGAACGAATCCTAAAATAACTATTCAAAGAACAGCTACTCAAACCAGCAGAGACAGATGCATATATGAAAATGTACAAAACACCAATGCATCTGCCCAGGGTTCAGTGCTATTGAAAATGTATGATGGAACAGTATGCACCAAAATGAGAAAAAAACCCATGTACAGCATCAAATTCAGAAGGCTGCAAATACTCTGGATGAATGGATTATGTAATCCAACATACTGCTTAATTCTCTGCTTCAGAAGTAGAAGGGTAGGAGGGAGAACACATAAATCTAGATCTGGAAAACCAGTTCAGCCCTAGAATTACAGAAAGTGACCTGGGACTTATAGACATTAAATCGAACACAAAAATTGACAAAACAGCCAGCATAATTATGGAATCAATCAACAATGTTACCATGTGAGACAAGGAAAGTAATTCTACTGCTTTACTCTGCAACAGTAAACTTGGACAGTCTAGACAGCAATCAATTTGGGGCATTGCATATTCAAGAACAACCTTGATAAACTATGTAGTCCAGAGAGGATAAGTATTATTGCAATAATTTTTGGAAACATGATTTAGCAAGGGTTGATGTAATTTATTTGCATACAGTCAGTTCTCCTCAATGTATCTTAAAGAAAGATCAGTTGAACATTGTTCTGTGTCCACTGAAATTAGGGGAGGGAGTGGAAGACACACAGTAACCTTATTATAGAACTTAAGCATGGAAACAGCTTGTCTAAGGTGGATTTGAATTGCATTCATTCAACATTTAACCTGTTCTCAGGGGTAAATATCTGATTATCATTGTACATGCGTACTTAACTCTTCCCGAGATTAATAAGTCAAACGGCAACCTCTCAGGGATACCCCTCTGCATATCTACTGTTATGTACAATTCTAAAGCAAGTTCAGAAGTTGCAGAGTTATAATCCTGTGATTATTACAAATACCAGGGACAGATCTATAGGAAACTGCATGTAGCAGGAAGAAAGTGCAAAGTGGGCTGGCTAGTACCTGCCAAGATCAAACTGCCAAAACTATATATCAATAGCAAGAATCTATAAGAAGCTTGGAAGAATGAGATATAAGAACCAGGCAACTATACACATTAGCATTTTAACTGATATTCCTACTTTATTGAGTCAGTAGTGTATGTTCATACTAAGATAATTAGGAAACAAGGGGAAAAACCCTAGAACAAGGAGAAAAACTATATTATGCATCTCTGAAGGAAGATGTTCCACATGATTTAACACAGGCAAGAGGTGGAGATTTAACCCTACTCAAAGCGTTCTCCAAGCCACATGGAAGAAACTGTACTGGTTCCACAGTGATATACAGGACTTAGTCCAGAGTAGGGAGAGCTGCAGTCAAAGGCTACACAGAGAAGAAACAGCTGTCATTCACAGGGCTGGAGTAAGTGCGTGCTTCACTATTTGCATTCATCTGACACGTACAAAATTGCAGCAGCTAAGGTCAGAGATAGAAAGTATTAACAAGGCTTTTTTGTTGCTGTTGACACCTTTACCATGCTTATGATCTCTTTGTGGAATATATAAATAAGCGTTAGACCATTCAGATTTGGATTGTTCATTTACATATTTATTCACATGATAGAAATACAACACCATCCCTACAAATTCACAGAATTAAGCAAAGATTTTTGTCAAATCTCTAAGTGGATAAATGCAAGGTTTATCATTCTGTGATACGCAGGGAAAGAAAAGCTCAAGATCAAAGGCTTGTGCTTTTGGAATTCGGTGTGGGTTTGCAGCTAGCTTCCTATAAGCAGAATTTTATTACATCAACAAGATAACAAGCTATTTAATATTACTTTTCACTTAGAGGAGGTATTTTTAAAAGTGTTAACACATTACTATCAAAAAAACACCCTGTTTCTTCTGTATACATAAAATCCTATCTATAACTCCAAGCCAGAGTCAATCAAGTCACTAATTACAATTTTCCAAAAACATCAAGGGTAGTAATACCTTACCTTTTACTTTTGCAATAACTGTTCCCGCAGCACTAAGAATATCAACCGAGTTTAGAGTCTGATGTTTATTTATCACTGCTTTTAAAACACGTAGCAACTCCCCCAGGCGTTCATGTACTAACTGATGCAGGCTGTCTTGATTTTCTGAAAAAAGTAAAGGAGAAACTACATTAAAACAGTGAATTAATTCCCAATCACATTACAAACCACTTTGCTGGTATTCAGCTGCACTGAAATCTAGGCCACATGGAAACTGGGCCTGCCTAGAACAAAGCAATTGTTAAAAAAGAGTTACACTAGGATTTGCCAACAGTTTACTTGCAATGTTGCATGACGTTTACGTATAAACTCATTTCTCCCAAAAAAATCAAACAAGTACACTTTTTCTAAAAAAAAAAAAAAACAAAAAAGGGGGACCCTATACCAATACCTTGAGGTTTCTGAATTAAACCATCCTCCTTTTCTTATGTCATTTCATCATCCACCATTTTGATAATTACATATATTCAAAAAAGAGTATCAACAAAAGCAGATTTGGATTGCTCACTAAATATTTCTTCACCTGATACAAATTCAACACCATTTCTGTACATTCATAGAATTAAACAAAGATTTTTGGCAAATGTTGGCTAGCTTTCAATCAACTTCAGTGTCAGTCAAATCTTAAGCACCTCTAGTATATAAACCTAGATCTACAAAGGTCTGTTTTTGAGCATGACAGTCTTGATAAAGAAGCTGAACACCTAAATTATTTTGTGGAATTAGGCCTAATTAGAAAAATTCTCAAACAAGCACACATACAGGGTGATGATTTTTACACCATATGCCTCTTGCTATGCAACCCTAAATCCCCCCCGCCCCACCTTATTTAAAAAAAAAAAAAATAGTTCTTGTTGCATACATGGCACAGGTTAAACCACAAGCTCTTCCGTTCTGTTACAGAAGAGGTGCTGGTGCACAGAATTAAAGTTTCACATGCACTAAAGTGCTGCGTTGCAAGTTGTGGTAAAAAGCTTTCAAATTCAGGAAAGTCTAGCTTATGAAAAAGAAAAAGAGGATCTAATACAAGCTGACTCACTTCCCCACCGAGCAAAAAGGAACAGCAATTCTGTGTTGTCTATGGCCATGATTACAAACAGGTCAGTACAGACAATTACAGTACAGTGCAAATTGATGCAGAGTTACTCAGAGAACAGTTTCAAATCTCAGCCATTTTGTTCTGGTTACAAAACATTGTATTTAGGCTAGAGGCACCTAAATTTTTCTGAGGAATCAACAAAGTACAACATGACACGTCAGTACAGTATATCACTACTGTCAGGTGGGTAGGTCCGGGGACTCCATACAAATTACATGCAATTGGATCAAGTGCAAAAGCAAGCCGTCTACAGACCACTGTGCTTCAGGTTTTATCTCCCCAGATGTCAAATATCAGGAGATTGCTTTCAACTCAGACTAGCTTATACATGGTCAAAGGAAAAACCTTGCCTCAGGAAGTGGACTAAGGCAAAAACTTTATCTACCATTCACTGGCCCTTAGCGTGTTTTTTCCTGCTGGACGGGAGTAGGAAGCTCTGTATCCTCAACAGGACACACAGAAGTCTAGGAAAACCCATCTTGCACAGCAGTAAATTAAGAAAGCTTTATGTAATTTAAAGATACATAGTTGTGGCTTTATTGTCATTTACATGTATACACAATGGTTTTTAACTGAGGACTCACAGCAAAGGCAAAAAAAGGTCAAGAGGCTGCTAACTATACGTGGCTATGATTCAGTTCATACACATTAGTAGCAGAGGTAGTTTATGACAAACACACATTGATCTAAAGGCATACTGTATTAGCTCAGAGTTTGGAACTTAACGGGGAAAGCAATCCAGGCTTGAAGCAGTTTCCATGCAAGCAACAATAGTGGAAGCTGGGACCTTGGATAAGAGACGATTTATAGGGTATATGAAAGAATACTAGAACACAATGAAAGGCATGAAGATAGTGGGTAGAATCAATCGCTTGCCAATGTCTTTCAGTTATATTAAATAATGCACGTCAGATGATTAAACAGAGCAAGCAAGAGCCAGACTCAAAACAGAAAAGGGTGACCTGTGGAATTTCTTGCCAAAACACAGTATTGACACAAGTAGTTTACATGGAAACAAGGAGAGACGGGACTAGCTCTTCCAAGTTATCCCGTGGGTTACTAATGAGAAAATAAATGCTTCACCAGGTCAGGCCATGCATGGGTCCAGCTAGCCCATGCCTTACACAGCAGTGGGTGATGCTGCTTAGGAGACTAGACAAGACTCGCTGCTTTCTGCAGTCCAGTCCCCCCGCACCCACAACTGCTGCACCACAGTTGTTCCTATGCACTTCAGTAACTGCTTACAGACCTGCTGTCTTTGAATTCATTTAATTCCTTTTGAACCTGCCTCCACAACCTCTTTCAACTCAACTACTCCATTCTTTAGTCTACTGAACTACTAAGTTTTGTCCTAAAACAAACAACGTAACCTGGAACAGCTCAAGAACTTCCCTAAGCAGAAAGAGTTCAGAGGGTATGTCCAACTTACCATTTTTACTTTTATCTAGCTATTCACTTTTGGCAGTCACTGGTACTCAGACACTGGGTTAGATGCAGCTTTAGTCTGAGCCAGCATGGCCATTGCCACCTTCTAACACTTGGAGAAATTCTATAGCTGTCAAAGTGAAACCAGATAGTTTTAATGGTCCCTTTGGGCGCTAATCCATCAAAGCTTCAATTGTACTCCACTAATGCAAGAATAAATGCTGTTGGGAGTACCGGGCAGCTCCAAGGAAAGACAATGGGGAAAAGGCAAGACAGTAGAGCTGTACTGATGCCTACAAACCCAAAGCAGATCAGGCAACACAAAGTCTATCTGAAAATTATAGTAACATGTTATTTTCAGGAAATATGATTAGCTAATGAACTAACTGGAATTACCTTTACGAAACATGTCTAGCATGTAGACTTAAGTTTTTAAATACTTAAGGAGGAGGTAGTGTCTCACTTCTTACAAACCTCCAGAGGCAGAAAAATATTCCATAATCCTTCATTGGGACTAGTGATTTATATTGACAGGACTGGGACAAATAGGCTTTTATGGAGGCATTGGAAGGCTATAGGCCACACACCTTCCCCTTCTGCTGTCTGTCTCACCAGAATATATGCAGTCGTCACATGAAGGGCATGAATACTGTGGTCAAATGGCTAGAGATAGTCTGCACAAATGCACTATTTGACCAGAACCGTATCTCTTGCCTAGCCAAGACGAAGGCGTCCCTGTCTTCTGACACACAGATGTTGTTTCTTACTATTAAGATTTGATAATACCTTACCAGACCAACAGAGTTGGGGAAAAAAAGCAAAATAAGTGGGAGAGGGAGAAGACAAAGAAAGAAAAAACTTCAGGGACACAAGCCCCTTCAAGTCTGAAACAGAAGCAGTAAGCTTCAAAGGGAAATCCAAGTTGAAAACAACTGCTGAGTTGAATTAGATGTTTATCATACCATCCAAGAGAACACTATCACTAAAATAATGCAGTCAAGCATGAGATTAGTTATTTGTACTCTCAAAAGCAAAGGTCTGGCTACACCCAACAGAGATTTCTTTGTATTCCATCACGGTATTATTTGTTTACAAAATATCTGAAACATTGTTTCTGTGCCTCCAGAAGACAAAAGGTCTGTGACACAAGTGGTGCTTGGGGAGGGGTGGGGGCAGAAGCCATCAGGAACGACAACTACACTGCATTAGGCCACTGATATTCACCAAACAGACACTAAAAACAGAGATTTCCTGTTCAGGACAGTTTTATAAACCTCAGGTAGTAAACCAATCTAAATATGCCAGATTAATAGAAACACAGTTTTAATACTGAGTCCGAAAATGGCTATGAGACCAAAACAACGGTAGAGCAAATAAATATTGTTTACAGTGAAAAGAATGCATGAAGAAATGTGTCTCCAACAAGTTCCTGGAGCAATTCAATCTGACTTAAGCAGTCACAAAAAATAATATTTACTTTCAATTTTTCTTCTGTCCCTTGTCTCACTGTACACATTCATTTATCTACATACAGTCAAGCAGGAAATTCCTCCACCAATGGATGCTATATCAGGTTTAAAATCTTTGTTGAGCTTAATTACACAAATTGCAATACCATAGAAGACTAGTTAGTACTTGTGACCAGAGAACTGCAGCTGCTGGTGATCATGCAGCAGAGGACCTCTCTGGGCATGCGAGTCCAGCTGTTTGCTCAGGTGACTACAGTCTCCTGGAATCTCCTGGAAGAATCAGTCAACCCTCTACCTCCAAAAAGAAAAAAGAGAGCTCTTAGAACGGGGAAAAAAAAGAAAGAAGAAAAAGGCTGGAGAGAGCTTAGTAGCCTATCCGCAAATCTTATTTTATTGGAGTTTAAACTGTTGTTTACATTAGCTGAAAACAAGGTCTTCCAAAATGTAAAGGCAACCACACGAAAGCATACTCTTCAAGAAAACTGGAGAAAGAACAGGGTGAGAAAACATGTATTCAAAGCTGACAAACCTAATGCACAAGAATGATATAACAAAGCAGCTGGGAAGCCTGTCAGTGCTAGCCAAGCCATCTCAGTAGCACACTGTTGTCATTAGCATCCCACTCCTCAATGGTTTTGGTCACCACATTCTATAACCACTCCTCTATCTTTATTGTAAAAAGAGCATAAGCTACCTATTTTCTAATTTTAGATATTTCTCAACAGGAAGCCTTTGTTTAGCAAATATTAGCAAGCAATAATAGCCTTACAGCTATGGATTCTGTTCATGCAAAACAAAATAACATTTGCTCATCAAGCTTGTCAGTGCCAGTCACCCTCCCTGCCAAATCAGGGCTGGTCACAATACATGCAGTCGGGAAAGGCACTGCTGTGTCAGTTGGCTGGTATTCTTTTGTCTGACCTGATTTATTGTTGGCCAAAACACTTCTGAAGCTGTTTATTTCAACAAATGTTTCCCAGGAGAAGCTTAAATACAGACTAGCATACAATTTTTCCCCTCCATGGCCATTGCATATCCTACATTGCTGTTCAGACCCATACAGAAGATGCATGTACCATTCCTCTTACTACTTTGCCACCTAGAACACCAATGCTTTCTAACAGCAGCAGACTCTCCCTCTACTACCTAATTTCCACCAGTCATGAGAGAAGGGGAACCACTAACACAACTACTGTTTTGCTGTGGCTTAAAGTTTGTTTAAAACTGAAGTTGGTCACATTGATGAAAAGGAAAGATAGTATCGATCTAGATAAACCAACTGAAAAGTAACACAACCATGAAAAATTCTTGAAGAAACATTACATATGAGACTTTCAGCGCAAACATTTTAATTCACCTAATAAGGTCCTGCTTTTCGTAAGAAGCTTTTTACAAGTTAAAGAAAGATGTTATTATTTCCTTCACACATTCAATAGCTTTCAAGAATGTTACATACAGTGAAATGTTACATCAGTGTGGAACAGTCTGCCATGCATAGTCTCTACGGCCACAAGTTTATATACATAGACCAGTCTTTTTACTATGGGGGGGAATATATATAACCTCACCTCTCGATGCGAAGATCTTACTATAAACAAGGCAACCTGTATTTTTGCACAAATAGCTTCTTCATCTGCTCTCATGAACATGATTAAATGCCTTGTCTTTGGTAAGCGTCTACCATGAGCTAACTCACTCACTCTATGGATGTTACCACTAGTTTAAGACAATGAATAAATGCAACTGGATGAGAACACTTAGACACCAGTTGTGTACAAAGCCGCTGGGCCACAGCCAGTGGCAGAAACTAACCACCACCCTCTCTATGTCCAGTCCCCATTTTGAGAACTCCCTTTGTAAATTGCTGCTTTCCTGGGATAAGCTGAGGAGTGTGTACTTCAGCTCCACTTTTACTTCCACTGAAACACAGGAGCCTCAACTGTGGTTTTAAGTACCACTTCCCTCTGCATAAATCCCAATCTCCTTCAGGAGAAAGGGAGAAGCCAGACAGAATAGTCTTGCAGGGTGGTGATGAGAACAAGCACACCAACTGGGAAGCAATTTCCCCAGTATCTGAATAGCTGGATCCAGAGCCTTTTATTAAAGTTTCACCTTATGGAACGGGAACAGTCAGTTCTTCATCGCTTTCCATCTTGAAAGGATTCAGAAGAAATAAATTTGAGTAACCAATGTTTCAATCTGCAAGAGCAACAACTTGGCTAAAAGACTGTCACCTCTTATTTACTAGTAACCTCAGTTTTGGCATTAAGTAGAATTACATCCTGTTTCCATTATGTTACACAGAAGGATCACGTGGTATCAGTAGTTATGCCACCTGGTCAGGGAAAAAAAAGAATCAGCATTGGAATGAAGTTGATCCAATGTAAAACAACTTGAAACTAAAAAATCACATTGCTGTCACCTTCATCAATGTCCGTATTGCGTACTACAAAACTGTCAGCACTCAGTTCTGAACCTGATCCAGACTATGAGACTTCCCAGTGAGCATCACAGAGTAGGCAAAACAATCGTACTTTGCGGAAATCACCTAATTCCTACATCTGCAGTTTGGGAAACAGCCCCAGATTAACCCATCATTTTATTTTTGCCCTCCTCCACCTATCAGCCCCATTCTAACATGATTAACAGCTTGCCCTATTTGTTTGATTTGACAGAGGTCACTATCACACTCAAAACACAAGAACTAATCAAACACATTGAAAGCATGTTTTACACCTTTGTTTGACTGTAGTAAAGTTGAGCTATGTCACTGCTGTCTAGTCTTAAAGAAGCTTTTGTAAGGTGATAAACATATAGGCCAGACATGATTTTCATCGATTGTACAGATATAAAATGAACAAATTTTTTTTCCTTTAGTGGTGGTGTAGATATTTTATTTGTTGGCTATCACAATTGAGGAGTGATGAGAAAACAGCAGTCTTAGCTATCATATTTCTTCCTTCATTTGAGTGCATAAATGTGCTGAAGAGGGAAGGAATAAAACTCGAAAGATTTATCCTTGTAAAATCTGTAACAAGGCTGGAAGCTGCCAAAGTCACTAGTGAAGTCATCACATTTCAACCCTGTGCTATGATGCAGAATTAGAAGCTACCTACCCACCCCTATGACAAGAAACATCGTACTTGAAGCTTTCAAAATAGCAAGCTAGCCAGTCCTAGCTTTTTTTGTTAATCAGTATCATGGCAACCCTTGTTGTCATGGCATCATTAAAAGACACTACACCAAATTCATACAGTCTTTGGCAACATATGCTCCAGAATCCCCTGCAACCAATGTTTTAATCACATTATATTGCAGCAAAAGTGACAATTTATGGAAATAAACAGTCAAGCAACCAATTCAATGAAGAAAATATAAGGAAATGTGAAACTTGACAAGGAATGAGGAAAAGAAAGGCATAAATATAGTAACCCAAACCCCTACATTTGACATAAAAGCATTAAAGTTTGGGAGGTTCCTTTGAGAAGAATAATATACAGATTCAATCCAGTAAGAACGCATGGAAATTTCCTACATATAGCTTATTGAATATAGTATATTGAAAGTAGCAACGTTTGATTTCATTTATTATATGCAAATTATTTTTTATAATACAAGAAAGGAGTCAACATTTTGCATGTCAGTTGCCTATTTTCTGTTAAACTACTAAATCTGATTTTAAAATTAGGTTGTAAAAATTTAGGTTAAAATTAAAAAGCAACTGGTATTTACAGGGTTTTTTTTGTACCTTAAGGGTGAAAGTTCTCTCTTGACTTTTTGAAATAGAAGGGGTAAAAGTGCAGGTTTACAATTTTTGCAGAAAAATTGCTCTTGGATAAAACAAAACACTATCCTGTTAGTCCAGCCTTCCAGGTAAGTTTTCTAGTACGATGAACTTTTGTTGTCCAGCACAAATACCCAACCACCCCTTTCAGATTTGTCATCTGCTATCACGGACTGGCCAAAATATATCAGTCTATCCATTTAGATTCGACCATTAACCATGTTGACTAGCCTCTGTGATGTTACTGTAAGCTGTGGTGGGGTTTGTTTGTTTGTTTTTAAACTGGGCTACCATTCCTACCCCATTTTAATTATGGACTGGTTCTGTACTTCTAAAAAGTCAAGCTTATGTAAGAAGGCCTTCTTGCCTATGCAAATAGGGCAAACCAAGAATAGATTCATTTTCAGAAATTAAAGGAAAGTTGTAAAAATGAAGATGTCTTAAAAAAATCTTTTCAGAAAGTCAATCAAATAGATGCTGTACATGCAAAATACATTACGGTAATCAAAACCTTATCATTCTGCCTACACTGAAAGCAGTTAAATATTTTCATTATGTTGGTTTGCTAACTGACATCAGCAGAACAGTTGTTACTTCACATTCATTTCACATTTAAATTCATAGATGAACTCCCCATTTGTGTATGTGGGGAAGTCTTTTGGGAAAAACCCACCACAATACAGCTTTTCATTCATCTATTTCAATATGCTGTATGCCACATTCCTTCAACTTTTGTATTCTACTAGCCTTGAGATTCCAGTCAACTAACCTAGATGTGTTCAGCCATGCAGTTTAATCTTTAGAATACATTAATCTTTTATTAACCCAAAATTTAAAGACCAGAAACCAGTAATGAACATTGCTGGAGCTTCCATATTTACCTGTTTCTGACAAATAAGAATGAACACACTACATGGCCTTTTTAAACACTGTTCATATAATTTCCCTAAGTCTTCTAGGATTTTAAGAATAAAACTAGGTGACGATAATGTTTCAGCACTTTCAGAACACATTTTAAGTTAGAAATGAAAACTGTAAGTGGATGTAAGACTACATTCTTTATGATGAATACATTTGCAATAAGCCTGATCAGTCACATTTCACTAGAAAGTCACATCCATCAGGACTGGCAACTATACTTTTAGTAGTACGCTATTTATTTCTTATTCAACGGCATTTCACTAAAATTTAATAAAGTAGTCCCTGGACTGACCAGTAGCCAAAGACACCGTTAAAATAAAATGAGAAAACTGTTATGCTTTAATCAACTATGTTCCTTGCATATTGGTTCAAGTTCTGAAAACATGTGAAGTAATACTCAACTTTCACAGTACAAATTTCTGAAAAAAGAACAAGTTGGAAAAGGAAAGACTATCCCCAGAAAGTTGATCTTACCATATAGAACTGGCACAGAGAAGTAGTACTATGAATGTTTGTTTTATTCACTCAAAAGAAAATAAATTTAACCTTTGCTAACCCACATCAAGAGATTATAAAAAAAATACTTAACCTTTAACTCATTTTACTTTTAGTCTAAAAATACTATTTGTTCTACACGGCTGCTCCTTCCACTTTTAGCCTAGGTCACTGATTGAGTGAAGATGCTGTTTTATTCCTGCCAGCCCACCTAGTTTTCAAAAGACCACACAAAGCCAGGATTATGAGATTATATGGTGTTAAACAAGAGGTGCATTGCTTTGTGCATTTCTTTCAAAGGATCTTTTAAACACCATTACGGACTGCTATAGGATGTAATAGTATTCCATTTCTGTTGTGTTGATTAAAAGAAAAAACTTACACAAAATCAACTTAGATTTTAAGAGGGATTCAAATCACTACAGTAGCAGCCAGTACCTTTGGTTGTCTAGAAAACTGATCAACATAAAGGATTAATTATTTGAAGTTCCAGCATTGAAGTCCAGCTGAAACAACCACCCAAGAGATTAAAGCCTGACTATATAACTTGCACGGGTGACAACAGAGTGATGAGCCATTTGAATGCTTAAGGGGAAATACTTCCAAAATTTTCACACTTCCCAGATTCAGGAACAGTCAATCCCCCTCTGCAACATAACATTTTGCTATCAGATATTTCACACGAAAACATCTTTGATGATTTCATGTGAAGAGAAAATACGACAACACTGTCATTATGGCGGTAACCGATGTCACACTGGCACTTGCATGCCCAAAAAGACAACAGTAACGCACTGCAAAGCTCACTATGCATTTTTAATTGAGTAGTATTTCTTCACAAATACCTTGCAATAGAAAGGTGAAAAAGACAAACCACTGAATCTGTTTGCTTTATGGTTCTGGATTTACACAGCTGTTTCCCCCTAGTACCACTGAAGCTGTCATTCCAGCTAGTCGATGCTGAATTAAAAAAAATAACCAAAGGATGTGCAGGCCAGTAAAAGCTACAGGATATGAAAATTACAATAGAAACAAGCAGAACTTGGTCAACTACATATTTTAAGAGTAGCCCCATTAATTTAATTTTTCATCCAATAGCATGCAGCATTTAATGTTGTATAACAAGCTTCTGTTGTTACTAAGAATCCGATTTATTTACACGCTCCAGACCTATTGCTTTCTTTCCAAATTAAGTTTTCAGCCACGTTCTCTAAGATCTCATGTCTAGTCATCAGCCAAAGCCAGCTACAGCTAGAAAGAGTTCTCCATCCTTGCTGAATTTGTTTGCTTGTTATTAACGCAAGGCCTTAAATGTGAATACCAGAAAGCACTTAATTTGACCACTCTGCAATCTTAATCCTACTGTCAGTTTCCCCTTCTTCACCACTGGCATAAACTATTTATCACAGTCACTCTCTCAAGGCCCTTCACAAACTGTCTTCGCTCAACTATCACCATTCACATATGCTACTAAGCTTTCACATAGACAATTTGCACCTTACCAAATGAAGCACAAGACACATGTGACTATCCCTCCAAAAAGCTGCCTCCTTCAACTGCTCTTCTGCTGGTAGTAGTTAACCTACTTGTGCGCTGAGACCAGTTGTTTGTTGACCAGTACTGTTCTGTTTCTCTGCATCTCCACCTTAGTGATTCCAGTAAATATTTTTTTCCACTTATTAGCAAAGAACTTCTGGACAGACTTTTTAGTTCCATAGTTGTGGCAGCATCTAGAACAAAGTACCCTATGTACAATCAATGCATGAAAACATAAAAAAATTCCCAGGAAAAAAAAAGAAACAAACCAAAACCACAAAATAACTTAAGCATCCTACTAAAGAATCCATTCATATCACTATCAACACTAAAACAGCAATAGGAATTTGTGAACACTGAAGCAGCCTTTAAGCTAATGCTTCAGGAATTCCCTGTCCATAACTATTTCAGCAACATCTGATCTTACAAATAAAGCTAAGAAAATGTTGTAGTCCAAAAGCAGAACAACTGAGATGTTAAAATCTGTTCACAACACAGAGCCCTAAACTGATCACACCTGCATGAACTGGAATGATTTCAAAACAATGCTCAGAGAAGAGCATCCTTTGGAAATCCTGTGCTACAAAACTGAAATTTGGCCCAAAATCCTAGAGATGTCAAAACCTCTTGTTGAGAAGGCACAGGGTGAGAGAGAGGACACAGTTGTGCTTTATCTCCACCCTACAAATATACTTACTATCAATTATTGATCTACAATCCTGCAATTAACTTTAATCAAAGACAACATTATTTTCAACGGATCTTAGCTGAAACTTCCTCACCAGGTCTTCCACATCTTGCAGATTACTAAAACTAGAAAAGGATTAAGACATTAAAAGAGTTAGAAGAAACACTTTATTCTTGCCAAAACAAGAGCCTCCCTTTCCCTTTAGCATTCAAAGTATGCATAGCCTTATACATAATACCATGGTCATTCTATGTCTCATACATAAGTAGTACCAACAGAACTTTAAAAACACAATGAACTGCTGCAGCACTCACCTGTGGGCCCTGAACCCAAGTTAAACACAGCACACAGAATCAACACATTTGAAAAAGGGAACATGCTATATTATTACAATAGCTCTTTACAACTACTTAAGTCATCACAATTTGAATCTTAAGCATTATTAATTCTCCCATACATTCTCCAATACTCATTTACATTAAAAAATAAAAAGTCTGTATGTTATTTCACGTACAGACATGCAAGAAGTAGAGAGACCAAAGGCCCCTTGCATTAGATATATTTTTAGTGCCATTTGAAATTTAAACAATAATGGGGCTTTCATTGCCACTTCAGATTTAAGCAGTAACTGAACTTGCTCAAATATACGAAGCGGTTTAGTCATGACATAAAACACAACTCTGAAGAGGTAAGTTTGATAAACCAACCTTCATCTTAAGTTTACAGAGCCTGCAAAATAAAGATAAGCAGAATTGGCAAATAAGAATCCCTACATATTTTTAAAAAATTAACCCAAGAAAGTACCTTCAAACAGTAAGCAAGGTGAAAAATGGTAAAAAGGAAAACTCCTTTGTTCAGCTAAGTCACAGCCGCTACAAAAAAAAAAAAATAATCAAGTCCTATGTTTTCCAGTTACACTTTTCAGTAATTAACGTCATTAAGATGAAAGTTTAACCCAAACATAACTATTTCCTACAGCCCTACCTGAGTCACTCCAACCTTCTATAAAAAGGGGCGTGTTAGAGAGACAAAGGAATAGAATCCCTACTTTCCTTAAAAAAGGGCAACAGATACTTATGAAGATCAAGGCCCAGACTCTGCAGCAGATCTCCTACCCTGCCATGCAGTTCTAACTCAAATCCATTAATAAGACATTAGATTTAATGTAACCAAATCGCTGCAACTGCCAGATTAGATGAACACTTGCTTGGAATTAAGAAACAAGTCAGGTTCAGTTCTGTGACCTAGCTACGTAAATAGGAAGAACAAACACTCTCACTGAAACTGATGGAAAAGGAATGATTTAGTCTATAAAATCTGCATGAAGTCAAGATCATTAAAATGACAGACAGTCACAACTCATAACGCTATACTGTTAGGCATACAAGAGTTACATGTACTGATGTTCTTGTTTTACGTTTCAACTTTGATAAATTGATGCATCAGAGAAATGAGAAAATGGAATGTTTTTGTGGATACACTATAACACATTCTGCCAAGAGCAGGAAGCTAATTTAGGGCAAGGGGTTTTTGTTTTGTTTTTAAACACAAAAGCTCCTACCTGTACACAGGAATTGCCGGTAAGAACACAAGTCTTCAACTGGATATGGATAAAATCTTATCTTCCAGGTGTTGGAGCAGAGTTCTTTGAGAGATACAAGTTTTTGTCTAAAGTGTTCCCCTGCTTCTTAAGTGCAAGCTATATTAGAAGAATTTTTGTTGTTGAAAGACCTAACTTTACATTTACATTAAAAAAGAAAATCTGACTATTCATCTTCTTCCTCACTACTCACCTTTCATCTTTCTAATCTTGTAATTTCAGTTTCATTAGTCTAGTTGCTGTGACGGAAAGGGAAGGTAATTCTAATTAACAAAGCAGCTAAGGCTCTTTAAGGGTTTTGAGATTCTTTTGTACATCAGAAATGCAAAAAGGAGGAAGAATGGAGTTTTGCCTTGTAGTATGTTTTATGCACTTCAAGAGCAACATAAAAATGGAAAATGCCTGTGCCCTCATATAAACAGTTCAGAGTTTTCCTAAAGACAGATATGCTAATTATTTAAGTCAACAAAAATATCCGGACTGCACATAAGGGTTGATTTTACATTTTAAACACTCACAGGCCTTCAAGACAGACTCCCCCCCCCCTCCTGACCACTGATCTTAGACACTATAGCAACAAGTGAACATTTGTTCTGAAGGAATGCGGAGTATGCAACTGGGGGAGGGGTAGTACTATCAGCCACAAACTTATCTGCTGGTCCACTAAGTTATTATTTAACTTCAATCTTCCCTGAAACTGAAGAAACAGCATTTACTATCCAACATTAGCAACCTGCATTTTAACCAGCAGCTTACACTTTGACTATGAAGAACACAGCTTTGCTTGAACTGAACTTCCAGAGGAGGTTGGGTTTTTTCCTCTGCTTGTTCAGAGTACTGGAAAAAGCAGAATTGTTCCATGACTGCAGATTAACTAAGCAGTGCTTCTAATATTGCAAACCTGCAAAGCAAAAGAAAACGCAGAAGAAGTGCCCAGCTCCTCTGCCTATGGTCACAGCATCTGAAAGTCCCAAGACTCCCTAGCAAAAGCCTGCAAGCTGGTGGACTCATAGAAAACAAGAAGCTTGGGCAGAACAGGTTGTAGAGTGTTCTGGAGTGGAATGGCAAGACAGGTGGAAAGTTCTCTCTCCTGGTTTAAGCATAACATTCCTGGGGTAAAGCATGGTCCGTACCTATAGGTGACTCCCACAAACTTTGACTGTAAACTTCTTTCTGTCAGATTGTTGTGGGCTTGCCTTCATTCAGGTTTCACTAGTTCTTTCATGGACAGAATTCTCTGCGGTACATCAAGCTTCTGCTTTCTTTGCAGAACTTCCCAGGTCTGAGGAATCTAGCACTAGACAGGAATAGCACTCACATCCAGGGATCTCAGCACTTTCTGCTCATGAGAGAGACCAGGAAGAAAGGATAGTGTGAAAGTAAGGGAAGCATGGGAAAATGACCAGGAGGTCTCTGGCTTGCTGTGGTCCTAGAGCTCTACTAGGAGAAGCAGTTTACAGGCCTGCTTATTTTTTTCATTCAAGTTTTGCCATAAAAAAGCATCAGAAGCTGTTAAAAAAAAATTCATCACTACTATTGGCTTTGAGTTCTTAGCAATAATTTTACTTGTTAAAAAAATTTAAGGAAGCATTTACTCTGTTCTTATCCTTGTATACATCCTTTACAACTCTTAGCTTGAAAGACTATTATACATTTGTCAAAGAACAGTTTTAATTTCAGATTGACAGAACTAATATTTAGAAGTGACTACTACCTGGAGATATGTAGAAGGGTGTACTATGGAATTTCCAAGTCAGAAAGACTGGAAACACATGTCTTTGCATATAAGAAGCAGGTTTTAGCAAGGCAAGTTTAAAAGATGACTGTCAAATTCAAATATGCCAAAAGCTCAGAGCTAAGAAGGCTGCTTAATTTGCAATCTATGAGGGGCATTTTTTGCTTGCTGTTCTCTCCCCTCCCTGCCCCCTTGCTTTCACATACCCCTGTCAAACAGCATTCAATACAGGAGACGAAAGAGTTGGTACAGGGTTTAGCAGTGTATGCTGTAATGCCAGAGCAGTGTTCCACAACAACTCTGCCTAGGCCTTCAGTCTTGCTCCATTTTAACCTCTGGCCACTTGTTCCTTTGCCACCCACCTTCTCCCTCTTTTGCTAGTACTCAGTACAACCTTACAGTCAGTCAGTTCATGGAACTGATCTGGCTAAAACTAGTTCCTTTCTTCCTAAGACTAGTTTTTAGGCAGATCTGCCCCCAGAACTGGCTTGCTATGCAGTTACCAGAGAACTACTGCCAGTGCCAAGAAATAGTGAGATCACAGCAGCTCACACTTAAGTTTCTTCTCTAAGCTGCTGTGGAAATACACTAAGCATGGTTTAAAACAGAGCCCTAAACATAACAAGTTTTGTATAATAAGAAAACAACAATTTTAGATGCATCTTGTAGATTTTTCAGCAGTTACAGAACTGTACCATCAATTCAGCTATTGATGGGGAAGAAAAACTTGTCATTTCTGCAGGAGCAATTTCAGAAGTTACTCTTTCCAGCTGCCCCGGCCTGGTTTAGTCCTGGCTTCCCTGCTACTGTGGCTCACAAGGTCAATTCTGCCAGCTCTGCTGTGCGAACAATAACATCCAAAGCAGCAAATTGTCAGAATTCACCTCTTAACACCTTATTTGGTTCAGCAAGATGATGAACAATGTTATTACAGGCTAATACATTTAAAACATTGATTCAGTTCCTTGTGGACCAAGTTTGAGTAAAGCTACAAAGTACAAAAAAGGCCATATTTTAATAATAAGGTACAGAATTATTCTTCAGATATTACAAGTATATAACACTTCAGTGGATTCTTGAAGCGATTAACCTTAAAATTCCACTTCAGACTATTAGTCAACAACCTCAAATGTTGTGGTTTCTGTAATAGGATTTATTATCAACTAGACAGTTTGTTTAACCCTTTTTTTGTGCTACATGGAATAACAGAAACAATGTACTACACTTTATGTGAATTCCTCTGCCTTTCCCCAAGGATTCTTGAAGGTCATTTAACCAATTCACAGGCAAATTGTTTACGCATTTGATAATCACTATGTTCTCACAATCCCTGAAAGTTACCTGCCCTAACAGCATTTTACTTTCCCTTCTCCCATAAAGGTTTTTTTTTATTTTTTATTTAGGACATAAAATAGTATCAAACAGAAAACCAGTACCATCTTCCACAAAAATTTTAAAGAAATCAGTCCAACTGCCCTCAAAACAAAAAAAGACCCCAAACATTCCTTCCAGAGAGGGTTGCAAAGAAAGGTAAACACTTTATCAGATCCATGTTTACAGCAGTTTGCCCACCCACCAAGTATTCATACTATGAGGTGTCATTAGGTAAATACATTCAGTTTAAGGTGTATCAAAGACAGCAGCTTTCACTGAGAAACATCAAAATTGGAATAAAGAACAAACAGCAAAATTACACCCAGTACTATAAATTATCATAATTTCAATCTATAATCTTCACTGCAACAGCTAATGAACTTCAGATTTCCCTAGCAAAACAGGACAAACTGACTTTCAAAAATACTGCCTCAGAAAAAGGACATTAACATTTTACACTATAAGAAAATAAAGAAATAAAAATCAAATACTAAAAATACCACAGTGCCTTAATCATACTAAAAATATGGACAGTACAAAAAAATGTACACATTATCAAGCCTGGAAGGGCTGAAATCATTCGTTTTTGACCCTCGGGCACTACATTCAGTAGACAGCTTCTGGCTTTTTGTGTAGCATGAGATTAATACCAATCTCCGTGGTGCTAAAACAAGGTTTTGAAGTCACTAGAGATTACAGGGTCCTTGCTTTGAGGAAACTATTTAACTTGACACACCTTTAAAATTGTCCTACTGGGCTGAATATCTTATCCTTCAAAAATAAGGACCTGATAGGTTTCAAGTTAGGTAGCATTCCTGATCCTTTTGAAAGTATTGGTGCTTCTATAAAGAGGATGAAGACATTCCTGACCAGGCCATCCAGCTTCACCAGTATTTTTACCTCTGGTTCAGTTTAAAAATAAATAAATAAAATCTTATCAGACTCTAAGAAACCAGACAGCAAAATCTGATCCTCAAAGAGAAATCTGTGATGAAAGGTAAGAGCTTTATCTTGCTGTTCTGTTTTCTAAGATATCTGGGAAAAAAAGGTATATTAGCACTTTAGAATAAACTACAATTTACATTAGTTGAAGATAGGATGAATTGAAGAAAGTTTTTGCTCATGAGAAGGATGCAGAATTACCCACATGAAGCACACAATATCTCACTTTGAAGATTACTTCAAAGTTTGTGATAAAGCAAGCAATAATTCCAAAATATATTCTGAAGTACAGTCAAGATTATATATTAAAGTATAATTACTCCTGCACTTTTAAACCACATGCAAATTTTACCCTTACAGCTATTCATAACGAAACACAGTATTTCCCACAGTCCCAAGGGTAGCCCTTATAGTATGAAGCATGCATTACATTCCTTAAAAAAAAAACCAAAACAAAACAAACAGCAGATGTCACAAAACTAGTAGCTAACAATCTTCAGACTAGGGAAACAGGAATGTTGCCCCCATCTCTGATGTAATACAAGTAAAAGCTACTATTTACTGTTTAAAAGTGAAACACTTAGTCTGAGTTCCTAATTAGAAGATATTTTACTGTCTTAAATATTCTTTTGTGTGGTGCTTTTAAACCTGAGTAAGAGAATCTCATTGGAGCAAAGACCACACAGTGGCATCATTTGCTTAAAGCAACCGTGGAATTTATTATATACACTAACAGCACAGACTGTAGTGTCACCAATCTCATACATAAATACCTATTCTTAAATAGATTCTCAACTTCACATATCTATGCAATAAGCAATACTATTTTTGAACCGATAAATTCATAGAATCGCAGAAGGGTTTAGGTTGGAAGGGATGTTAAAGATCATCTAGTTCCAATCCCCCTGCCATGGCAGGGACACCTTCCACTAGACCAGGTTGCTCAAAGCCCTATCCAAATTCTCTAGTATTAGTTAGTAAGAGGTAGGTCCTGCATGTTTTGTCCCAAGCAGCAGCTTACATGCTTTCTATACAACTTCTATGAGCTATAGGCATCCTTATACTTTGAAAAGATTGGACAGTACATAGCAGTTACCCCACACCTCCTGTTCTCCAGAAGAACATATTATGCACGTGGAAGTCACCCAGCCTCAAAATTCAACAGTGCTTACTTGCAGACGCATTAAACTCATGCTTTGGGACAAGAATTAATCTCTTCAAGTTACTTAAAGTAAATCCTGTACACCTCACACATTTAAAATCCTTAAGTATTTTCAATATTGTGGTCAGGTTGTTAAGCCCTCAGCAGGTCTCTGTGGGAGGCAAACAACTTCACAGTTCCTAAACTATTCTACACCATGGAAAGTTACTTCTCTTCTTGAGTGCCACTACCTCTGAAGATCAGAGACAGCTCCAGCCTTTAGATTGTACTTCACTGTATGTCCTACCTTTTCAAAGAAAGTGCAAGTTGAAGGCAACAATTAGGTTCTCACACTCTCAACCAACAGCCGAAAAGTTACTATTGGAATTCAAAACACAAAGAGAAAACTCACCAGCTTTCAAGCCACTACGTCTTAACAGTTTGTACTTAGGATGTACATTAAAACTGAAAGAATAACTAAACCAGGAGTACATAAAGAATATAGAATGCCATCAATAAAACTGAAAACTCAAATGAAGTCTTATGAGTAGCACAGATTGCAGGTAATGATCTGAGTCTTCTAGCTATTAATTCAACATATACTTTCAAGTTTGGCCTTCCAGTCAGGGATTTCTGAGGAACTATTTTCATTTTCTTTTTATCAGAAAGGAGAAAAAATTGACTTATTTTGAGTCTCCTCGATATATTTCAATTATTTCTGACCTCATGAAGTACAATGCTACAAATGAAGACCTTTCAGTTTAAACATAAAGACATGATGATGACAATATAACTATTCTTACTAATGTCAGCCATATGACACAATCTTGCTCATCTGGAAGTTTAACTGTAGAGTTGACTATGAGACCGGTGCACTAACTGAGCAGTTCAACCACCACAGGTTCAGCCTGTCATCAAATAGAATCAAAAAATAAATTTCTTGTGAAACAGCACTGGATTCATTGTCCTAGGTTCAAAACATGCCCAGACATCATCTTTAATGAAGACATTTGTAAAGTACCTTGATCCTTCGCCTTATGTGGGATCACTGATAACAGATTGTTACATCTATTGAGTACAATGCCTAGATTCAAAAGGGAATTTAAAAAAATACAGCAAGAACTGAAGTGCATGGAACACATGGTATTTCACTCACACAGGAGACAACTGCAGCTCCCTCATGTCCAAACAGCTGTCAAACTTTCCAACTCTACAGTTGAAAAAAGCTATATATTCAGAGGGTTTTTTGTTCCTGGGTTTAGGGTAGGGTTTTTTTTTTGCGGGGGTAGGGTGGAGGTGTTTTGGTTTTTTTATGTGAAGTATCATTAAGGAACAAATTTCTTACTTGGTGCCAGCATGGAGATTCCAAATTTTTTAGATTTCAGTTTATACAACAAACATTGCTGGGTGAGAGTCTGAAAATAATCAAAGGAAGTTACAATGCTGTGTTTACCTTCTTTGAAAAGTAATATCCAAAATTTATTCAGCATTATGACAATAAGTCTACTGTAAGAAATAAAGTTATATTAGCATAAGTAATGCCATGAGACATACCCTTGAAACGTACAGAAAATTTGAGTTACATAACACTCTCCCCTTAAAAGAGATCTCAACTTATTCACGTTACGTATCGACTTGCATTGCTACCGTACAAAACACAGTACAAGACTATAATCCAAAGGCACTTATGGTCTAGTTCAGACACAAATACATGTTATAATCCAAAACAGCTTAGATTTTTCACTCAGGATAGTATCACTACATCAGCAGAACACTAAGTGAACCATGGGTGAATAACTGGTAGGCTTTTCCAAGGCAGCTCAGATAACACAAGCACGGAATACAACCATTAGTGGGTACGAAATTCAAGGCATGCACCCACTGGCATCGCCCAACCTACTGATGCAGACCCCAGCAGTGGAACAGCCGGCCCTGGCGAACAGGGAGCTGCACAGTCAAGAGTGAAGTTACTGTGCAGAGAAAGGAGTTCTTAAGACAAATCTGCCAAAGTGGCAATACTAAAACAAACAGTAGATGTAGAAGTGAACTGCGGGAATAGTGGTTAGAGGCTGAAAGACCTACAGCAGACTCTAGGAACGCTTACTAGGCAAATATAAGAGCTCATTGATGGAACCCTGTTGCACCACTTACATTTGCCACTTCTGAACTGCTTGAAGATGTGTGCAGCATATAAGCATCAAAATTTTTTTTCCTGTAGCTAATAGCAGATTTTTAGTTCTTATTTCATAAAGTTTTACTACTCAACAAAATCTACATCAAGTCAATAGATTAATGCAGTCCGAAAAGGAAGAAATTGATTTCCTATTCCTGCAATTGATTCCATCTTAGAATAATTCATGTAACTCATTTCAGGATGGCGGTAAGCTGCAAGTGTTATGAGCCAGAATTTTATGTGTAAGGAGTCTGTTCAATCACCTTAGTAAGTTTTTGTTAATTTTTGGACAGACAACTGTAAACATTTCCAAAGATAATTTGGATTGCATTTCTCCATCTTATTTATGCAGCTTCCACGAGGTGGTCTCAGTAAGGAAGCCCAATATTACAGCACTCACTATATTATGAGATTTTTGGGGACAGAAGTCAAAAAGAACACTCCCAAATGTGGAAAAGAAGCATCTCTCCTTTATAAATTATCCTTTAAATGGACAACACTGTCTCACAAATTAATTCCACAACATAATATAAAACCAGATGACAACTCCTGTCTTCCATGTTAGTTTTTTGGATCTCCTGAGTCCAAAATTTTAAACTGAACATTAATTAACAACTGCTGTGTGGCAACCAGAACACTTCAGCATTTTGATAGTCCTTTCCTACAGGATGCCCATTTTAGCATCAGTAGGCACCAGACACCTTACCTCACAGACTCCGCTCATCCTGAGTGCTAAGCGAAAACACTGTTGACATGAAGTGATCGCTAGTCTCAAATTATGTCTGTGTTAAGATTTGTTTACACATTTTGGCAGAGCTATTTCAGCTGTGTGCAGGCTTACTTGAAACACAGAGGTGACTGCAAATTCTCAGCACTCAGGACATCTTATACAAAACTGCTCTGGATGTCAGTTCACCTATTAACATGATAACGTTTCTGTAGAAATTAGATAAAAGCTTTCCTGCTGATGACCAAAAATGGACTAATACCATTTCCCTAAAGAACTAGGAAGACACAATAATGCACATTCCTCATAAGCAAGAAAATTTGCAGTTTCCACCTGCTGGCAGAAGATGGTAAATACTTATCTTGTAGAGGAAGAAAGTGCAGAGAGTTACATTCTACCTTAAAACTCAAACTACTAGCGCAGAAGACTTTCAAAAACCAAACCAAACCAACCTAGAAAACTGAAACATCACCAAAATATCAACAGAATTCTCTAGAATTACAAAAACATTTGGATGGTTAAAAACTAACCAATTGATGGTCTTGCTAAGGTTTAGCATCAGCCTAGACAGCCTGCTAAAAGCCTATTTTCCCTTGTTGTGATTATGAAACAGATTGCAGTGTTCTGATGAGGAAATACAGAACCCAAACTAACAACCACCATTTCCCGTAACCATCATGCTGGGGGAGGGGAGGGGGAAGAAGGGAGGATAAAGGGGGAAGGTAGAGGGCAAGGGGGAATAACCACAGTAAAGACTAGTTAAAAACATATGAATGGATTTGTGAGACTTTGAGAAAAATCTAAGCATCAAGAATAAAGAACAACTGACACACCTTCTGAAAGAATGGCTTCCTTCAAATAGAGTAGCACATCCGCAAATTTTCTGACATCATTCACCAGTTGCATGATATACTCTGGATCCACAACAGGATTATCATAGCAGTCAGAGTTGGAGCTAATGCTGCTCAAAGAGCTGCTCTTGGTGCTGCGCCCCATTCCCCAATTTCCTGAATTAGAGATGGTGAAGAAGTTGGAGGTAGACAGTCGGGCTAATCCCAAACCACGCTTGTTACTTCCACCGTTCTGTCGCAACATCCCAGCAGCCGCTGTGCTTATAGAGTTCTCGCAGTTAACACTCAGTGTTGCTTAATGTCCATTTGACAAGCCAAAGATGAAACCCTTAAAAATTGGGGGGAGAAGAAGGTGGAGGAGAAGGAAAAATGCTGATTAGTACAGAAATATATGTGAAGTAATACTTTTATACTGACAAGATCCAAAACTTCTTTCAAGATGATACTACTTTACATCACAATGCTTAACTGAAGTACTATAAAGGTTTTTGACTGTTTGAAGTTATTTTAATTTGTACAGCAGATACACAGCTTGCATAAAAATCAATGGTATGCAGAAATTACTTCAAAACCTACTTATGATGCATGATTACTTCATGAGAAAAGTTTCTTCCCTGAATATTTGTTCTGGAAACCTTAAGAATCAAGTTCTTTACATTTACCCTGAGACCTGTTCTTTACCATGAAATGTTACAACTGAATACAATTGCAAAAGCACTTAAGTTGATACAGACCATGAGCAACATCCCCAGTTGCATCAACCACCAAGCTGTGTTCAGCATCCTGCCTCTTAAGGTAATAGACGACCTTGATCTGATAGGATGAATTTTCTTTGTGTAGATCTGCCAAGCAAGAAGCCCTGGCCTATCACAGTTTGTCTCAAAAAGGAAAACATCCTGAAAGAAGTTATGTGGGCTTTTCAGCCTGCTACCTTTTAATATGAAATGCAATCAAAGGGAAGACATAGAAAAGTGAAGAGATTTTAAAATATTCTACTATCAAAGTTTATCTGCAAATCTCAGTGCAGTTCTCTTGAAAGGCATTGCTCTGCTTTAGTAGACCTTAAAAGTTCCACCATAAAAATGCACAAATTTGAGTGAGATCATATTGGTATAACTAAGCAACTACCTACATTCCTTTCATTTAGGAAAAAACAGAATGCTACTGCAAATTTCCCTGTGTCAGGTTAAGCGATTCATTTCAAAGCAGCAAACTCCAGGTGGCAGAGTCAGGTATGGTTCCAGCAGCTCGCATAATGCCTGCTATTATTCCCTCAACACCAGGAGAAATTCTCAATGTTTACACTATATGGTAAACACTACATGAAAAAAACCCCACAAATTGGAACAAGACGGCTAAAAAGTTAATGCGGGTTGCAGACATATCTGCAGCAAAAGCTCAAATTCAACAATTTTCAGCTAAAAATAAGTTGTTATTATGATCTAAAAATGCAGTTTGACACAGGTTATCCTGCATATGTTTGTATTTGGTTAGACCAACTGCAGAAGTAGCACCCTTAACATTTTGAACACTCTCACTATGTATTTCAACAGGAGTTATTTTAATGCCCTTCAATTATTTTTCCATTATTTCTACTTTATTTCTCTTTGCAATTTAAAAATATCAGAGGAAACGTGGTCAAAGCAGTTGCTTTTGTAATTAATCTGGCAGGCCTTACAGGGAGCGTGCGCTGGGGGGGAGGGGGAAGAAAACTTCAGAATTTAACACAAATTAACTGCTCTAATTTCTGTTTACTGTTTAAAGTCAGTACCTATAAGAGCACACATGAAACCATACAAATAACACAGTTAAGCAATTCCAAATAGCTCAAGAAGATTGAAGTGAGGTTTACATTAAACATTATGCTTAATGTTTAAGCAAGTTTCTTCTGTTCCCACATATAATTCTCATGGCTACAAAGCTGCTTTGCAATTCTGCCTTGCAATTACAGAAAAAAAAAAAGCCACACAACCTTCTCTCCTTTTAACAAGTGTGATATCTATTTATATCGAGACAGAGATTTTCATATTATTGAAAAGACACACCTCTTTTAAGTCTGGCCAGCTTCAGAGTCAACTTTAAGGAGCATGATGTGTTAGACCTGCTCCCATAGCCAGTCCATACTTTTAAAGCTGTGCTATTGTAGAGATATGTTGCATTTCTTTTATTCAAACGAGCAACAAGTAGTGCAATAATGCCACCACTTTGAAAATTATAAAAGTGATGACAAAGTGTTTCTGAATGGGATAAACTTGGAGAAACTTTTGCTGTAAAGTAGCAGCAGAACCAAAACTGAACAGTTTAGCACAACAGTCACCTTCTTGTAAATATTAGCCCTTACGTCTGCTCCTCCTACGTTACAAGGCAGATGGGGCAAAGTTTCCCTCACAGAACACATGCCTTTCATTACTGAGAAGTGTTTCATATTTCTTCAGGAGGCTCTGGCTTTGAAAACGAAAAGCGTCCACCAGCTTTTCTATAAACACCTCCAGATTCCTCTGGTTAAGAGCGAGTCATTGCCAGTCCCGATGGAAAAAGATGAAAAAAAAAAAAAANACGTCCTCCGCGGCCAGGGATTTCCCCGCCGCCCGGCCGCGGGGGGAGCGGCGGCGCGGCAGGTAGCGGGCAGAGGCGGCGGGGGCGCCGTCGGGAGACCGCGTGAGGTGCGGAGCAGGGCGGAGGTGGGCCCTCGGCCCCCGCCCGGTACCGCTCCGGGGAACCGCCGGGTGGGGAGGTGGGCTCGGAGGAGCGACACCCGCACCGGGGACCACGACGGGAGCGGAAGAGGGGCGCCGGGCCCCTCCGGCCGCCCCCGCTCCCCCGACCGCTCGCCGCCGCCCTGCCCCGCGCCCACCGCGCCTCCTCCCGGTGGCGACAGGCGACGCCCCCCCAACCCTCCCACCGCGGCGCGTCCCACCTCCGCCGGCGACGGCCCTTACCGGAGAGCGGCGGCCGAGCGCA